>PVLC010000682.1:13221-187327 GCA_004027655.1 Graphiurus murinus
AGGAGCAAAAACAAGTGGAGCAGAGAAAGGAATAGACACCTCTTTCTAGCTTCCTATTTCCTGCGCCTTCAGCATCCTCCCCCCCCCCCCCCCCCCCCCCCCCCAGTTCTAGTTTGGAGCCAAAAGGAAGAGTTAGTGCATTAAATGAAAGTCGTGTTTGTTTTCTAGGCTGCTTCTCAGTATCAGGGCCCAAAGTCTCCTGTGTCACTGCTCAGCTGAGGTTGATTTCTGTGCTTCCCAGGGAGGCATGGAGCTCCGGGTCCCCAGGAGGAACAGAGAGTTTCAGTTTAGAGAATTCATTTACCAGGATCTTTGAAACTCTGCACCTCTCTGTCTGGACCTGTGGTGTCCATAGATATGTACTGCGAACCACATTACAACTGGTGAAAAGCAACAGGCGAGGTTACTTTTATTAGCATACTTTAGCTAACCCAAGATATTAAAGCTGTTATTTCAGCAGGTAAAAATGACCACTGAGCATTTAATTTCCTTCTGTTTTTGGTGTGAAGTCTTTGAAATCTGGTATGTATCTCAATTCCAAACAGCCACAAATTCCAACTTGCCCCATCACTAGGACTGAGTAAGAAGCCACACCTGGTGAGAGAGAGCCAGTTAGGCTGTGCTGATCTAGACTGAAAAACCAGTGTACTTCTCCCGACGCAGTGCTTGCAAATGTGTGTGAACTTTGCTGTGACTTCTGTAGGCCTTTTTGAGGCCAAAGACCTCTCCACTTGGCATTTTCTCCCAGGAAACACCCCAGAGTCCCCATCTAATTTTCTCTTCCCTTAAAGCTGCAACCACTTACTCTGTTGGTTGGTTTCTTTCCCCCTTGAAACCAACGTGGGCAAGACTCAATCGCTCTGCTCCTCCTCCTCTCTCCATTTCCTTCTTGGAGCCACAGGTGCGTTCCATGTTGGACTTCCCTGTTCCTATCCTGTAAATATAGATCTAAAATAACAAATACAGGGAAGATACAACGTTGACAGACTGCTTCAAAATCCTTCAATTCTTTGCTGATTATTTTTTTCCTCTCTTTTCTCTGTGGAAGGCCTTCAGCATTTGTTTTTAAGGATGGGGCTCACCAAAGCAGCCCACTTTGGTGGCTTTTGGGAGAGATAGGCTTGAGAGAGAGAGAACTGGTTTGGGGAGTAAAGGTTGAGACACTTTGGCACTAGATTCTTATATTAAAGTTGTATTTTACCTTTTCTGTTCCAATCTGTCTCCTTTTTACCTATTTATTTATTGTATTCTACATTAGGACAGGCCTGATGCAGGGGAAGTTCTCTATGTGACCTTGTGGAGAGTCTTACCTCTGAGAGATAATCCTGGTGAACTGTGTAGTTGCCTGGGACTTAGGAAAGGCTAAGTAGGAAAAATGGCAGCCAAGTTCCCCAGCCAAGTCAAAAGGCCTGCTTGACTTGGCTCCTGGCTGCCATTTTTCCTTGTCAGTCGGCTGACAAGGAAACTTTGGCCTTTTCATTAGATATTCAAACAAAATAACAATGTATTCTACATTCCATCCCTCCAAAATCTTTGTGGCCTACATTATCAATCATCACTTCCCTTGCCCACGCAGACTGTCTGGGTGTTAATCAATGACCCGTAGGCAGCCATCCTGGGTGTGAGTTAGGTGTCTCAACGTAGACTTGAGCCTGGAGTAGATTGGCAGTGTCATCAGGGCTCTTATGCAGCAAATCTGCTTCTAATTCTCTCTGACATATGTCTGAGCGCTCAGATAAATGAAGGGAGAGGGCAGTGTGCGTACCCAATCATTATGAAAAATGCTATTCTTATTGTGGGCAATTAAGATGTATTCAGCCCATTTCATGTAAGAAATATGCAGATCAGATCCATGGTACGTTAATCACAGAGTTCAATGCTGAAACTTCTCTCTCTCTCTCTCTCTCTCTCTCTCTCTCTCTCTCATTCAAAAGGAAGATAAAGATTGAAAATTCAGTGGAAGATGGATCCAGACCAGGAACCAGATGAAGATTTTCACTACCGCGCACCATGGTAGGTATTCTCATTGCCCCAGGCCTACATCAGCACAGGCGCCTTTTCCATACGAGTCTGTGGGGTCCCACCCAGCACTGTTCTTCCCCGATAACCCAGATCCAATTCTGTTCAAGTACTCACTACTAATGTTCCCCAGAACATGAGTCATGACCGGTCCAAGAGCACTGTGTTCCCTTCATGTTTAGTTTGTAGTTGAGCATGGCCAGGTGACCCCATGGTGGCCAGGAGCATGAAAGGAAAAGGCCTTCTGGGAGCTATTTTCTTTCCTGATTAAAAAAAAAATGGAAGAATGTCTAGGACCTCCTTCTTGTGGGCCGGATTCCAAGTTGAAAGTCTGCACATATTGTCTTAGGTTGACCTCTCCGAGAAGCCAGTCTCAAGAAAAGTACTTGCGTTTGAAAAATTCATCTGGGGAGTGATCTTGGAAAACAGCAGTAGGAAAGTTGGGGAGTGATGAGGAAAGGAAGGGAGTAAATGGTGTGTGTTTAAGGAAGTTCTTGCTCTGGGCAACTGAGTCCCAGTCTTGCTAGGGACAGAGTTGTGTCCCACCCAAGGGCTAGGGAGACCGGAGTACTTACCTGCAGACTCCCATGAGGCGTTGTTAGAGCAGCCTTCCCAGGATGTTTGGGCATCCGTCCTTCCGGCCTGCCTGGCACACGGGATGAGAACATTCCTGTGGCTAGAGAAAGCCCGAGGCCCAGAGTTGCAGGTGCTAACCAGCAGAAGTCCTGCAATTAAGGCGCTTTAGAAGAGCGTGCTCTGAAGAATATGGGTGGGCCCTGGCGGTTTCTAAGTTGCACAGTTAACCAACTCTGGAACTATCTTCTTCCAGATTTCTTTTCATGTGACTAAACAATCACTTATTATCTGAGCTATTTCAGGGACCCTTAAGACCATCACTCCCTTAGGACCAAGGCATCGATGTGGCTTGTATGCTCTAGAACAGCGGTCTGTCTTGTCTACAGCCCACCTTCCTTCTGATGACTCAGGCACCTGTTTTAATCGGTCCATGCCAATGCTGTGCCATTTAAAAACGATTTCACAGACACTGGTGTATAGAAGAAGCATCTAACTAAAACCTGGTGTAGCTGGCCTCTCTAATTTTTAAATTTATTTTAATTAATTTATTTTTAATTGGTGCATTGTAATCATACATCTTTGTTAGGTACAAGCTGGTAAAGGTAAAGGCATACATGCACACATTTCTCATTTAACCCTTCCCCAATTCCCATCCCACTCCCTCCTCCTTCCTCCTTCTCAAGTTCAGTTTAGTGATTGACTTTGCTGTGTTCATGAAAGTACATCATGCTCATTAGGGGGTACCCCCTTTCCCCCCATCACCTTCTGTTAAGTCAAATTCTTTGCTCACCTAAGGATTCTCCTTCTTCATCTGGAGTCCCTCTTATGTCCCATTTTCTCCCTAGCTTCCACATATTAGGGAGAACATACGATTTTTCACTTTTTTTCTTTTTTTTTTAAATTTTTTAATTTTTTTTAGCATGGATTTTCATACATTTCTTGGGTACAACAGGGTTAATCACACATTTTTGTTGGGTACAAGCTAGTACAGGTAAAGACATCCATGCACATATTTCTCGTTAACCCTTCCCCAATTCCCACCCATCCTCCCCCTATCTCCTGGTTAGTTTAGTGATTGACTTTGATGTGATCTTGTAAGTACATCATGCTCATTAGGGTGTCCCCCCTCCTCCCATTACCTTCCATTAAGTCAAATTTTTTTTCACCTAAGGATTCTCCTTCACCTGGAGTCCCTCTTATGTCCCATTTTCTCCCTAGCTTCCACATATTAGGGAGAGCATTTGATTTTTAACTTTTTGTGACTGACTAATCTCACTTAACATAATGTTTTCCAGTTCCCTCCATTTCCCTGAAAATAACATGATTTTGTTCTTCTTTATGGCTGAGTAAAATTCCATTGTGTACATATCCCATAGTTTTGTGATACATTCATCTGTTGATGGACATCTGGCTGGTTCCATAGTTTGGCAATTGTAAATTGTGTAGCTATAAACATAGATACACAGGCATTGGTCTGATAGTTTGGTTTCCGTTCTTTTGGGTAGATACCCAGAAGTGGTATTGCTGGATCATATGGTAGGTTCATTCCTATTTGTCTGAGGATCCTCCATATTGTTTTCTAAAGTGGTTGCACTAATTTGCAATTCCACCAACAGTGTGTTAGGGTTCCCACTTCTCCACACCCTCGCCAGCATTTGTTGTTGTTTGTGTTCAAAACTACCTTGAGATTTCACCTAACTCCAATCAGAATGGCAATCATCAAGAACACAAACAGTAATAGTGTATTGGGATTTATGTCTGTCTTTATATCAGAGTTTGTTTTATGAAAGTGGCTGCACCTACGTTTGGGGCATAGATGTTGATAATTGTTATTTCCTCTTGCTGGATTGTTCCTTTTACTAGTAAAAAATGACCTACTTTGTCTCTTCTGATAAGCTTAGGCTTGAAGTCTAATTTATCTGATATCATGGTTGCTACTCCTGCTTGTCTTTGAGTTTCATTGGCATGGATTACCTTACTCCAGCCCTTCACCTTTAGTTTGTGGGAATCTTTCCTTGTAAGGTGCCTTTCTTGCAGGCAGCATATAGATGGATTCTGGGTTTTAATCCATTTTGCCACCTTGTGCCTTTTTTGGGGAGTTGAGACCATTTATATTCAGTGTGAGTATTGAGAGATGATTTTTAATTCCTAACATTTTGAGTTTTGACTTCTGTTTGCGGTAGTGTTTGTTCTTCTTTGCTTAGTTGTTTGTTTCCTGGAAATTATTGTTTCTCTAGTTCTGATGTTTACTTGTTAGTTCTTCTTTGTAGTTAATCTCTTTGAGTATTTTCTCTAGTCCTGGTTTGGAAGACATGAATGCTTTCAGTTTTTGTTTGTCATGGAAGGTTTTTATATCCCCGTCAATTTTGAGAGAGAGTTTTGCTGGGTAAGAGAATCTTGGCTGCAAGTTATTTTCTTTCAGAGTTTGGAATATGTTACTCCAGCTCCTCCTGGCTTTCATGACTTGGTTTGGGAGATCTGGAGTGATTCTAATTGGTTTGCCTCTAAATGTCACTTGGCCTTTTACTTTTGTTGCCTTTAGAATTCTCTTCTTAGCCTCTACATTAGTCAGCTTGATTATTATGTGGCATGGTGAATCTCTTCTTTGGTCTTGTCTAAAGGGGGTTCTATATGTTTCCTGCACCTGTGGGTCTACTTCTCTTTCTATGTTTGGAAAATTCTCTGATATTACTTCTTTGAAAAGGTTGTTTATTCCATTAGTTTCAACTTCTAATCCCTCTTCTATGCCTATTATTCTTAGGTTAGCACTTTTAAAGTTGGCCCAGATCTCATCGATATCCAATTCATACTGTTGAATTTTTTTTTTCTAGATTATGTACAATGGATTCATTTATGGAATGGTCATCTTTTAGGAGTGATATTCTATTTTCCATGTGGTCTAATCTACTGTTTATAGTTTGTATTGATGCTTTCACTTCTATTATTGCATCTTTCCCATCCTTCACTTCCCTCAAGGCTTCTCTATGATTCCTGCTTAGGGTATCAGATTCTTTGTTTATTTGTTCCTTTATTTCTTTCCAGCTCTCTCTGCATTCTTTCAGGAAGTTTTGTATCATTTCTATTATTAAAGATCTGAATTGTTCTTCTTTAATCTCTGCCATTCAGTGTTGTTGAGTTCTGTTATTGTGGGATTGTGTTGATTCATTGTTTCTTTGCTATTTTTCCTTTCCATGGTTTCCTTATTCTTAAATTTATATCTTTGCTGCTTTTGCACACTTTCTATGAATTTATAGGTGTCTTATTTTTATTTTCTCTCTGTGAATGTTATCTTGTACTGAGTTGCAGTTACTCTGGGGCTTCTTCTGCCCACTCTATTGGTGTCTTTGGTGGGTTTCAGGTGTTGACTTCTAGGGTCTAGCAAAAGCTAACAAAGCAACTAATCCTCCGAACAAACATAGAAAAATCAAAGCAATGCAAAGTGAAAGCAGAGTAAAAACAAAACAAAATAAAACAAAAAACTCAGAGAACAAAAAGCAACAACTAGAAACAAAATAAAAAAAACCCTACAAGTTTGTAAGAACAGATCTGACTTGGCCTCTGCAGATCTTTTGGGTAGATCTCTGCTGCTGTGGGCAGCTGGCAAAATGGCAGCTGCCACTACCATGCATGCGCCGGCTCCTTTGTTCTCCCTGGTCTGCTTTCTGAGTTCTGATCAGCTGCTTTTGTTGCTTTGTTCACTTTTCTGCTGTTTTGCTTTTCTTTCCTTTCATCAAGAAGCTGCTTTTGCAGAAGTTTTGATTCAAGCTCTGCAGTGCAGTTGATTGCTGCTCCAGCTCTGGAGGAAGAGGTGAGCTGAGGTGGCCCTGTGCAGGCTTAAGCTGGTCGTACCATGCATTCTGATCACTGTCAAAGGTTCTGTGGCATGCCGCCTGGTTAGGATGTGGAGTTCAGGAGTCGCTTACTCCACCTCTGGTCGCTGGGAATGCAGAAGGTCCTTATATATTTCTTTGTTAGTAGACCCCACGCCGGGGGCTGGCTCAATGGTGGCCACCACTCTGTGATGTGGCACCTCTGCTACTAAGACAGGCTTCTTTGCTCTCCTTGTCAGCTTTCTGGATTCTGTTCAGCTGAACTGCAGTTTTCGTAGCGTTGTTCACTTTTTCGTTGTTGTTTTTTTTTTACTTCTGTCAAGAAGCTGCTTTTATGGAAGATTTGAATCAAGCTCACAGTGCCTGATGAGAGGTATCTCACTCTGTCACCATCTTCCCGGAAGTCCTGGCCTCTCTAATTTAACCACTGATTAATGACTGACTAGAAATATTCCTTGAACACAATTTTTACCATATACGCTCTCTTTCTTGAGAGTCCATAACTTAAAAATGAAATCTCTCAACCTGGCATTCAAGGTCTTCCCCACACTGGCTCAACTTACCTGTCCAATCTTCTTACCCACTACTCTCGTGTCTACACCTTTAATAGGAATAATACCACCTGCCACATAAAACACTTAGCTCAGGGTCTAGCACAGAGCAAGCACTCAATAAATAGTAGGTGATATTATTACTATTAATAATATAATTTACAGAAGCATCCCTAAGGGTAGGCAGAATCATCAAAGCCATTTTAGAGATGATAAAAACAGGTATTGCGAAGTCACACCCAAATAGGAAATAGGTTCTAGATCTTCTTCAATAGAGACACCAAGTTATAATTTATTCTAACATGGACTCTATGTTTCTAGCGGGTATGTTTATATATTTTAAAACTTTACCAGTGCCTTATACAATTTTTGCACATGGTAGATTTCTGAAAAAGCATTTGCTGGCTAACTGCTCTCCAGGGTCCCTCTGGGAGCCCGTGTGACACCAAGACTTTTCCTTCTGCATCTCCCTCTGCCCATGTCTTCCATGGCACCACTTTGTAAAAGGGAGGAAATTATCCCAAGACTGATAAGGAAAATAATATAAATCGGAACTAACTGATTTAAATATTTATTGAGGGCATGTGGCGTGGAAAAGGATTTTCATACATCGCTGGTAGAAATATGAGGTGTTTCTGCCTTTTCAGAAAGCAATTTGGCAGTTCCTATTAAGATGAAAAAAATATATATTCTCTTGGATCCAGCAACTAAAAATTGTAGGAATTTGTCCCATAGAAATAAAAGCACCAATACATAAAACATATGCTAAAATGTTTTTCTGCAACATTGTGGTGGCAAAATACTGGAAAATATATGAATGCCCATCAGTTCTGGGGTGGCTGAATAAATTATGGTATATAAAACCACCATGAAATCTGATGCAGATATTTGAAAGGACAAATTAGAGCTATTTAAGATGATTTTAAGGAATTAGCACAAGGCAATGTTGAGTACGAAATGCTAGATGCAGAAAAGAACATTTTGTATAATCTTGTTTTTGTACAATAAATAACAGCAAAAAGTGCTATGCATTTGGGTATGTGTATGTGCGTGTGAATTGCATGAATAAGGAGAAAAATATGAAAGACAAAAAATGTTAGAGCTTGGAGTGGAGTTCAGTGATAAAATACGTGCTTATAGAATGTGTGAGGCCCTGGGTTCAATCCCCAACACCACAAAAAACAAAGCAAAACAACGAAATCTTTTTGGCGTAGATTACATGGGGAAGAGGGCAGGGCCGGCTTGGAATGCCACTATTCAAGAAAATAATCACATGTGTGCATCTAGGCAAAATGAAGTGTATGTGTGGGTATGTGCAGAAATATCTAAATTACAAGCAGTAAAATAAAGTCATAAACCAAGAGACAACAGAATACTCATTTTAACCCCCAAATATTCTGCTGGCTCATTCTGAAATTTTACCATTTACATATGAATAAGGGGGAACATGTCCTACTCTTAAGTCTGGTAATGGGAGGTGTGCTTTTCTACAAAATAGTCCTCTTTCCCCAGTCTTGGTCTTGTGACCACACCCATTTTCTTGCTTATCTTTGCACAACACTCTTAACTCTCTTAACAAGGATCACCACAGGCTAGACCCTACCAGTTGGCCGGATACACCTGTATTCTTCTTCATCTCCCAGAGGATGTTGCCCACCCTTAGGCCATCGGGAATTTAGTAACTCTTAACCTGAAAATGTATTTTCTCCCCCTCTGGATTTCATGTCTCTGCCTTGGCCAGCTGAGGTCACTTTAGATTATTTTCCAATTTCACACATGTTCCCATTTCTGAGTTATTGATGCTCACATTGAGACTTCTGCTTGGAGAGTGGTAAGGCCAACATTACTATTCTTAGAAACTCTCCAAAAGGAAAAAGGAGAGTAAAAAATACAGACACAAACTCCATTTTCAGCAAAACAAAAAGCAATGATTCTAAACTACAAGCAGGCACAAGGGAGGCCCAAAGCAGCAGGATCCAGCAAAGGGGTGCACAGGAGCGGAGAGAAATGCCAAAGATAGAGAGCTCAGAACTAGCCAGAAACGAAGGGCCCGAGGAAAGCGAGGACACACTGTGGGTGAAAAAAAAAATTAAATCCTGCTGGTTGCTGGAACAAAGCAGCTAAGGCTAAAGGATGCTCGCATAGGCTAAACCACATTTGCAGGAAGCAGTCCTTTCCGTGGCAGATGAGGTAGAAAAAGTCTTCCTGTTGCAGAACACTCAACCGTTGTCTGGCTCCTCTAGCTGGGGAGAAGAAAAGGATGGCAAATACACACACACACACACACACACACACACACACACACACACACGGCCAGATAATAATCAAGTACACCTGGAGCAGGAAATTGACACAACACAAAACTTCCTAAATATAGCTGTTACAAAAAAACACTCGCCACCTTCAGTGGTGAGTAACAGAACATACATAGCCCAAGATCAATATAAGGAATAAACTGGAAAAACTGATGGAAAACCATAGAAAAGAGTTGGTAGAGAAACACACCTGTTCAAAAAGAGTTGCTATCAAAAAGATAAAAGTCATGGTCAGTTTTTTTTTCCACCATAAATTAAATAAAATTAATAATTCTATCACCTTTATAGAACTAGAAATGCAAGAAAGTGTTAAGTACAATTCTGCTTGTACCCTTAGCACTTTCTTGTAAAGCCGAAATGCAAGAGCTCAAAGAAAAGATAGTATCTTATTTTGTTTGGGCTACTATAAAAGAATACCATAGATTGGATGGCTAAATGAGGAATTTATTTCTCATCGTTCTGGAAGCTAGGAAATCCAAGATCAAGGCACTGGCAGGTCTGGTATCTGGTGAGGGGCCCCCTTCCTTGTAGAAGGTCATTTTTTTCATTGTATTCTGAAAGAGAGAGAGAGAGAGAGAGAGAGAGAGAGAGAGAGAGAGAGGGAATATGAATGAATGAGAATGAATGGATCTCTCTCCTGTCTCTTCCTATGAGCACACTAATCCCATTCATAAAGGCTCCACTCTGATGATCTAGTCATCTCTCAAAGGGCCCACCTCCAAACCATCACACTGACGATTTAAGCTTCAACATATGAACTTCAAGGAGACACCAAATGTTCAGTCAGTCCCCAGCAGACAGTGAGAATGCAGGAAGGGAGCAAATATGACTTCACAAAGTACATGAAAGAAGATAGTAAATTGTAAAATACCATATAGATGAATACCGCACAGGTATCTATAAAATCTGATAAGATCATTGACAAAATATGATAGTGAAAGTGAGAGTTGAGAAGAAGAAATAGAAAATGTTAAATTTATCATAGTTTACAGTAAGGAATTAGTAGGTACTGTATAAGCGATGGCCATAAAAATAACCCCTAGAACAAAAATATATATGCCGCTAGAGATTAGAAGAAACACAGAACATAAAGCAAGAGATGACATGTTGAAGAAAGTTTTTAAATGAGAAAGAGAGAGAGAAAGCATACTATAAAGCAGTATGACAAACATACTTGTCATATCAGTACTTGGAAACGAGCAAAAATCTGCCATGGGAAGAAAAAACCTTTCATAGAGGAATCACTGAGACATATCCAAAATAAGTTTCGTGGACTTCAAAGATAAAGAGATACTTACTGGAATGCAGCCACATCCATGCATTTGCATATTGTCTCGGGCTGTTTTTTGTGCTACAACAGCAGTGTTGAATACAGGGTTGGAGAAGAGACCTTATGGCTTGCCAAGCCTTGCTGATCCCTGCACTAGCCTGAAGTTCCACAAGGAGAGGGACCCGCTTCAGTTCTCCTTGAACCCTCAGCACTTTCTCAGGACATGCAGGAAGTGCTCCGTAAACTCTGGCCAGATGAATAAGGACTTCCTTTGTTTCTCATTCTTTCATCTTGGGCGCATCCATCCCATCTGCCTCCTGAATTCTCTCTGTCTTCATTTCCCCAAATAGATCCCTGGTAATAGAGGCACAGGAAGGTTCGATAACTTTGCAGTAAAAGACAAGAAGAAGCCGCAAAGAGTTAACACATTGCCTGAGCACTTTGCGGACCAAGGCGGCGTATTAGCTGGTGCAGAACGGCAGTCACTGAATCTCTTCGAGCTTTGAATGCTGCTAAGAATACCTCACACTTGGGCAATGGTCTACAGATAACAGTTTACTTGCTTACTTGCCCTTTTTCTACCCGACACCCATTAAAATTTGTCCTGTTCTCTTATAAAAAAAAGTTTTAAGGGAAGATGGGCTATATTTAGCCTGCATATAAATGAAACTGAAGACCTGCTTGTTAAGTCACTCTCATTTCTCTCTCTTTAGAGCTGTTTTGTCCCTTTTCCTACCACTCCCCTTTGGCTCCTGCTGGACTGGCTTCATGTGATGCTGAGGTCAGGAGAAAGTGGACAGCAGGACATCTGAGTTTTCCAACAGAAAGTAGAGTGTGGCTGGGAATGCAGGCGCTAGAGTTGGAAAACTTGGTTTTAAAGGCCTGCTTGTCTCTAACTAGCTGTGTGATGTGATATTCACCTCCTCTAAGCTTCGACTATCACATCTGTGAAACGCATATCCTAAGAGTACCCACTTCATAGCATTATGGTAAAATTAAATGTTTCAGTATAAAATATAGCCCTTATAGTGCTTGGCACATAATAATCATTTATGAGCCGGTTGTGGTGGTGCACTCCTGTAATCCCAGTACTAGGGTAGCTGAGACAGGGGCATCATTGATTCCAGGTGGCCTCAGCAATTAAGTGAGACCCTGTTTCAAAATAAAATAGGGCTGGAGGTGTAGCTTGGAGGTAGAACGCCTCTGGGTTCAATCTCCGGTATCACACATACACACCAAAAAAAAAAAAAAAAAAAAAAAAGGAAAGCATTTATGAGTGTCAGCTACTGTTATTGCCTCTGTCCTGAGCCTTGACTCTTTGCCGTTAAGGGAACAATTAGCCAGGGATTGGCTTGCAGTGGTATTTGTGGCAAAGCCTAGAATTTGAATAAGAGAGCTTGGGACGCCATGGTTCTCAGCCTCCTCAAATGAAGTGTTTTCTTTCCCTTGATCTCTGCAGGGCAGAGACTCCTGCTCCATGGGCCACAATAGCTCCCCATGATGCTGATTTCGGCCCGCTTTGGTCAGGGCCAGCCATTCCTCAGGAATCCACTCGCAGTTGATTATCCAGTGAGGATGGTAAAGATGATTCCCTACAGCTCCAGGAAGAGGTAATTTCTGCTCTTTGTTATTTTTGGAAAACTCGTTGGTATGTCTTGTTGCTGGTTAAACAGATAAGACTTCTGCTTCCTAGGAGATTTCCGTGCATTGGGGGCCTTCCAGGAAAGGATGCACAATGCTGCTTTAAATACAAAATGTCTCAAGGAATTACTTTCATCTGACTGTCACCAATAGAACTCCCCTTATTTCAGAACTGTCACCAATGGGATTCTCTTTATTCCAGAACTGAAAAAAGAGGCTCAAGTTATAACATACATTGTTTGAATGCATGCCCACTTGTGCCTGCTCTGGGACTATGAAAGACCTTCATCAGGCCCAACGATAGCTGTCTATTTACAACCATACTCAGAGACATCCTCTCCTCCTCTCCTCTCCTCTCCTCTCCTCTCCTATCCTCTCCTCTCTTCTCTCTCTTTTCTTTCCTCCGTCTTTTCTTTCCCTCTCCTTTCTTTCTTTCTTCTTTCACCTTGAGATGTCCTTACAATATTAAAAAGAGTAGCTAAGAATAATCTACACCCTAAAATGAAGATTAGGTTACATCGATTACATATAAGCTATTCAGTGTCATAAAGATCCACCTTAAAGATGTCTGCTTTAATCATCATTTTTAACACCTGACACATACAAAACTTAGAGGAAGGAAGATTTATCAGCTTACAGGGCTGGAGATTTCAGTCCATATATAGAAAGAGCATTTACCTTGCTGCTGGGCAGGAGCTGGGGCATGGTGGCCGGCAGCAGAGAGCAAGGGGAGGACGCAGGGGTTGTACAGAGTCCCTCAGGCAGCGTCTCCAGGTCTCCAGGGACCCACCTCTGGGCGTGGCTGCCTCCACAGCATGAGGCCCAAGGGACAGTTTACATTCAAATCATAGCAGTGATATAGTAACTTCTGATATACACTTGAAGTCTCTTCTTGCTTCTTTCTTTCTTTCTTTATTTTTTTGGTACTGGATGTTGAGCCCAGGGGTATTCTACCTCTGAACTATACCTTCCAGCCCTATTTTAAATTTTTTGTTTGTTTGTTTGTTTGAAACAGGGACTCTCTCTAGGTTGCTGAGAGTCTAAGTTGCTGAGGCTGGTCTTGAACCTGCGATCCTCTGTCTCAGCCTTCCAAGTACTGGGATTATAGGCATGTGCCACCTAGTCTTTACTGAAGATTCTTAGACTTCATGATATACTCACCTTATATCCCTTTCAGCACAGTGCCTTTATAATGTGTCTATGGAAGATTAGGTCCAGCAAAATACTGGCCATTTATTACCTTACTAAACATATATATAGTGGTCTGTATCTGTTTCATTGGGGTTGGGACATTTTTCTAAAAAATGGAAGAACTTTTCCTCTTGTATTTTTCCCCATAATTCATTTTAATAGTAGTAGTGAATATGATAATGGAGGTAATGATGTTGAAGGTAACAGTGGCTGGGCGTGACAACGCATGCCTGTAATTCCAGTATTTGGGGAGTGGAGAGAGTAGGATCACAGGTTTGAAGCCAGCCTCAGCAATTTATTGAGGCTGTCACCAGCTTAGAGAGACCCTGTTTCCAAATAAAAAATAAAATAGGGCTGGGTGTGTCACTCACAGTGACGGCACATCCTACTACACAGTCCTCACAACAACCCCATAGGGAGGTGTTTATATTGTTTATTTATGATTTTATTTTTACATTATACTTACTTTAAAGTGACAATTTTGCAGTTATACTTTATGCAAATTAATTATGAAATATCATTTATGATCATATTATTTAATATTTAATGTTACTATACTTCTTTTCTAGACAAGGAGATTGAGGCTAAGAGAATTAAAGTAACTTTTCCCAAGATCCCATCACTAATACATTTTGGAGCTGGAATTGAAACTCAAATCCAACTGTCCACAGAGTCCCCTGATTTTAACTTATGAGATAATGAAAAACTAAACATTTACAAATATAATTTTAAATTAGGAAGTCAGATGAGTAAATCTAAAGGTTGGGCCATGATCTGATCAGGCAACTTGCAATTGCTTGGAAGTAGGTACAGACTGAAGAGAACCCCGAGGATTCATTGAGTCCCTCCCCTGAACCTCTTCTGCCACCACAACTGCATCATGAATTCTTTAATGACTATGTAGCATTCTAAAAGATCTTTTTTTCTTTTTGTTTTGGTGCTGGGGATTGAACCTAGGGGTATTTTAGCTCTGAACCACAGCCCCGCCCCCCCAGTCCTATCTTCTTTTTTTATTTTGAAACAGGGTCTTCCTAAGTTGCTGACAGCCTCACTAAGTTGTTGAGGTTGGCTTCGAACCTGTGATCCTCCTGTCTCAGCTTCCCAAGGATGGGGATTATAGGCGTGTGCCACCATGCCTGGCTCTTCAAGATTTTTTAATATTCATGGATTTCATAATCTTCAATGTTTGTTTTACATTCTATTTTTATAATGAAAACCAAAAACCTAAACCTTAATTTTCATTTAACTAAATTAAAGTTTTCTTTTTGTTTTTTTAAGGCTACTCAGACAACAGTAGTAGTTAACAAACAGCAATTAACAACCCTCCTATACTTTCTACTACTCTGAATCTTGCATTAGTAGGAAGCAGCACTTTGAACTTCTTGGTTGGTTTCTAGAATGCGGGTCATCTGTGTGGGACTCTGATGCATAAGCAGTAAAATAAGAATACTGAAAGTGAGCATTTCATGGCTGCTGTGTGGTCAGCCTTTGGAATAGTAGTCTATTTCTTACAAGCCAACTTAAGTATCATTTGTATTCCATACATCATTTGGTAAACATGACGGAGGCCCACCATTTGGCAGCTTGATTGACATGGTAGACTCTCTTGCTTGTGTCCCAATGCATCTGAGCTGGTGTGCAGGGAAGGGATTACTTGCAACCTGTCTCTGATAAGATCATGTTTCCCATTTAATTTTTCTATAGTTCATCTGCGCCTTGGAAGCAGCTATGTGGTTTAGATTGTGGGCACAATATCATATATCATAAGTTTCTAGGTAGGAATGCAAGAAGAACTTTATTTTCCTTCGTTTATTATAAAGTCAAGATATCTTCAGACCCATCTCTTCCTTTTCAAGATCCCAGATGCTGCTGGGGAGGGAGTTATGGCAGAAGTTTCTATCTCCCCAGCTAAGGCGTTGACTTCTTCCTCTGACTCATCATATTCCTCCAACCCGTTTCCTCCAAAACTTGTTTATCATCTTGTAATATATGTGTTTATATAGGCTGATGCTGGCATCAGTGGGGCTCGGATGAGGACCCCGAGGGCAGAGAGTAGGAGCACGTGTGATAGGGAGCAATTACACTGTCAAACAGGAAGCCGAGGGACACTCTGGATGTTGGGCTCATTTTTTAAAAAATACTTTTATTTGGTGCATTGTAATTAAACATCGCACTGGGGTATAGAAACCCACATGTGCACAGCTCTTGAAGTGCCGGGAGCCAGCCCTCAATGCGGTAGAGTCTGGGGGTCCCTCGTTAGGTGGAGATTGAGGACGAGGTTGAATGTGAGTGAGAGTACGCTTACACACCATGTATGTTAAGACGCATCTGTCTTTAATTCATCTCATGAGTGTTTTATATGCTCATCACAACAAGGTATACAAAACAAGAATTTTTACAGCCTTGTTTTTCCCTAAAGTTAAGTGGGTACATTTTTAACTAGAAAAGCTATTTCCCATAGTGTTTGCTAAGATTAGGGGAGCAGCAGAAGTTTACAAAAATACAAAAGTGTAAATGAATTATTCTTTTAGTAGAGAGCAGGGTTAGAAGCTATTCATTAGATAAATCTTTCCTATTTGCTCAGGCAGCTAGAAGATAGCTAGTTAATAAGTTTTAGGTAAGCGGAGAGTTTGGCAAGCTCTCTGTCTTAAAGCTTCCTTTACTTATGATAAGAAACCTAAGTTCTCTTGACTCAGCTGCCAGTATTTGTAGAGAGTTAATGGATACCTCTGAGCCAGGCCTAGGCCTTGTTCTCCTTACTGATGACTCAATCCATACAGCACCCTGAGCCTCTTAAAATAATCTTTTAATGTGGAAGCAAAGCCCAAATTTCCAGAATAAAATAATGTAAAGCGAGAAATGTCACATGTCCCTTATTTAGCAGGCTGAGCCTTGCTCTTAGCCCTTAACTGGTTAAGGTAATGCCACATTGAAGCACTTCCCTCTGGGCCCTGCCCCCTTCCTCCCCCTCATAATTTATGTCTTTGAGATTGTAATTAGTAATTTTATAATATATATTGCATTATTTCCAATGTCACACTCTTTAGTTCTTACCTCCCCCACACTGCCTCCTCTAGACCCCCTCTATCACTCCACTGGAGTCTTTGCTATTCTATGTGGTGATACCCTTATTTCTGAAATTCTATCTAACTTCAACTTCCACATATGAGGGAACACATATATGTATTCCTTTTTTTGAGACTGGCTGGTCTCACGTAGCGTAGTATTCTCAAGTTCCATCCATTTTCCTGCGTTAACTCACTTTGGAAAGAGCTCAGGACTCCCAGGAGAGCTACCTCAATCCCTTTGGAGGGCAGCTGCCCCCTTGACCTAAGGACCTCCCAGGGGGCCCCAGGTCTTATAGGTCACACCACCTTTCAGCCTGATAGACCAGGGACCAAGCTCCAAACACAGGAACCCTTGAGAGATAAGTGAAACCATACGCAGACCACGGCAGGCATCTACCCTCTTATCCAGCCTGCTTCTTGGCCCCTCTGCAAAGGAGAAGTTGTGGATTGAACAGGTCAGAGCGTGAAACAGAGTGGACAATGTCACTGATGCGTTTCCTGGATTTATGAATGCCATGCCTCCCCTCTCTGCAATCTCTCCTCCAACATCTGCCTTCCATAGGCAAGGTACAGCAACTACTGAGAGAATGTCAGAGAAGGCTTAGGCGAGGAGATGAGAATTTAGCTCAATTTTGAATACTGAATACATCTACTGGATAGAGAAGTTGGGTATTCTGATTAGAGAAAACAGAAACAATAACAACAACCACAAAAACAACAAAACAAAGACAAATTAAAATTGTGACATCCAGGAACTGCTGGTGGTCTGGGTAGATTGGGGTGTAGGATTTGAGACAGACATAGTAAAACAGAAGGCTGCAGAAGTAGAAAATGAATAAACCAGAGTAATATTATGAGATTTTTTTTCTGCCTTAAAAAGGCCACCTTATATATTAGTAATATGTGTTCTACATTCTGAAAGATAAAGCTAAAAATACTAAGATGGGTCTTATGTCTAACAAATGTGGAATAGGTTTGGTAATATTTAGCTATTAAACAGGGAAGTGCTACTTGAAAATATCGGTCACTGAGTCCTCTAATTTCTAGGATCCGGTTTAGCACCGGGCTTGTAAATACATCAGGGAAAGACCAGTAGCTGTGCGAGGGGAGCTGAGGTGGGGTCTGGAGACTGTTTTGGAAGTGTGATACACTGTTGAGGTCAGAATTCCCACGGCCATAAACACCTGACCACGTACCTTAGAGGAAAGAAGGTTTATTTTCTTACAGTTTCAGGCTCAGTCCATGTAAGGCTGGAGAACATGACTCTCAGGGCATGGCGGTGAGAGGCAGAGAGCGGGAGAGCACACGGCTGTGCTCCTCACATCATGGAGGCCAAAGCAAGAGAGATGGAGCAGGGGAAAGAGGAACCAGCGGCAGAACCCCCGAGACCCCACCCCACTGGCCTGGGTCACAACCCTCATGACTCAACTATGTCAGCTCCAAAATTAACAAATGAGCTCTTTAGGGGACATTTTATATATAACTCTAACAAACACTGAAACCAGGGTCTCGTTGTAGAGGGACATTGGTCATAGACAGGGTCGTTAAGTCACTAAGTATAAGGCATCAGTTAGTCCTCTCTCTCTCTCTCTCTCTGTGTCTCTCTATGTAGTAAGTGTTATTCATTGACACAAAGGTGGTGAGAGCCTGGTCCCAGAGCTCCAAAAAAAGAAAACACTGGACTAAATGAAATCAGCTGATACATTATGTTTCAGCTGAAGCTGAGAACTATAAGGAGCTGCACAGCAGCTAGGACAGCATGTCGCAAGGGACAGAACATCTCGTTCCAGTTGACCTTTTCAATGAAAAGGATTTATTGCTTTCTGTACCTGAGCATGCAGAGGCGAGAGAGGTTCCTGTCTGGCTCCTCCAGCAGCTTGCTGGAAGCACCAGGGATCAGTTTCTTTCTATTTCCCCAACCTGGTTCTGTAGTGTCCATTCTCCTCAATCTGGGGCCCCTCATGGCGTGTGTGTGTGTGTGTGTGCACGTCTGTGTGTTAGTGGGAATTGAGCCCAGGGGCATTCCACCTCCTGGCTGCATTTCCAGCTCTATTTCATTTTTTAGTTTTGAAACAAGGTCTTGCTAAGTTGCTGAGGGCTTCACTAAATTCCTGAGGCTGGCCTTGAACCTGTGATCCTACTGACACAGCCTCCCAAGTACTGGGATTACAAGCATGTGCCACCATGCCCAGCCCCTCATGTCGTTAAGATGGCTGTGATAAGCCATTGGGTTGTGGGGTTCCTGTTTGATGCTGGTGAGATACAGAGGGTTTATATATCCCAGGAGTCTGAGAAAGAGTCCTGAGGTCAACACCATTGGACTGTTGAGGTCACACGCCACCTTTGAACCCATCCAGCAAGGAACCACTAGTAGAGTGTTGGATGCTTGGACTTATTCTGAAAAATATGTGAGACTCATGGGAAGGGATGACTATCCAAAAAAAAAACCTTGGGTCTATTAAGGAGGTAAAGAAGGGAAATGTATATGGTATCTGGCAGGCCATCAACTGGTGTCTGTCATAGGCAACAGTCCTTGACATAAACTTATAAACTTTTTTATTTATTTTTGTACTGGAGATTGAACCCAGGGGTGTTCTTTCTCAGAGACATGCTCTTAGCCATTTTATTTTATTTTACTTTACTTTATGTATATATGTACTTGTTTTTTGGTACTGGGAATTGAACCCAGGGACATTCTACCTATGAGCTACCCCCAGATCTGTTTTATTTTGAAATAGGGTCTCACTAAGTTTCTAAGGCTGGCTTTGAACCTGGATCCTCCTATCTCAGCCTCTCAAGTACTGGGATTACAGACATGTGCCACCATGCCCAGCTGAGTATATGACTTTAGAAAAATCAAAGAAAAGAATGCATATGAACTCTTTCCCTGGATAACAAAAGTACATGTTCATAACCCCAAATTTAGAAAATACAGAAAAGATAAGGCAATTTGGAAGGACCTTTCTGCTTGCATGATAAGTGCCTGCTTTCCTGAGAATGATAGAACAGTGTTTGCTAAGTGCAAGTACTGAGCAGGAGCTTTGAAAAATCTATTGTGTTCCTTTGTGATGAATGCTTTACATTTCATTAGAATTCCTCTACCTCGTCAGAGCAATTTCGGGATAGTTGCCAGCAGTTAATGGTCCCGCTGTACTGTTAACACACGGGGACAGAGGAGCTTTGTCATGTCATCACCAAGCCTGGCTTTACAGAGAAAGTTATTAATCAAGGCAAGCGGGGATGCCTTGCAAATACCCAGGCCTGGAGAAGACCGCCACCTCAGTCAAGGAACCGTGTACCTGGAAGAACCGGAAGGTGACTCGCCATTTCCAGGGCAGCTGGTCTGCAGCATGAGGGACTTCCTTACCTAGGGGAACGCAGATGGTTCAGGCTTGAATCCTTGTTTTTTTCGTGCTTTGTTGAAGGTGAGCTAGTTTTCTTACATTTGCATGTCCAGCTGTACACCTGAACCTCCAAGCTGGTACTCTTAACACTTGAAGCTCTCTGGAAAGACCACCACTCGGCCTTCCAAGTGCCATGTTCACACCCTGTTAGTTAATAAGGGGAAGACTTTGTAGATGTGATGAGTTTTAGAGCAGATTATGGCAATATGAAAATGCTCCAAATTTGTGTGTGTGTGTGTGTGTGTGTGTGTGTGTGTGTGTGTGTTTGTATTACTGGGGATTTAACCCAAAGGCATGAGCTATACCCCCAGGCCAACTTAGTTTGAAACAGGGTCTCACTAGTTGCCAAGACTGGCCTCGAACCTGTGATTCTCGTGCCTCAACCTCCCAAGTACTGTGATTACAGGCGTGCACCACCACATCTGGCTAAAATGCTCCAAATTCTATAACCTTCAAAGCTTTCCAAGAAGGATTCCTGGATATTTTACAGCACCTGCAAATGATACTCATATAAAAAGTTTTTTTCTCCATTTACTCATGCCATAGGTTCTTTAGAGAATCTTAGGAAACCTGTAAGTCCTCTTCCTAAAAAAATTACAGATATATTATGAGTTGGCTCTTAAATATCCCCCAAGACCCCATGTGCTGAAGCCCTGGTACCCAGCTCATAGTGTCATTGAGAGGTGGTGGGACTTTTAGTAGCTGGGGCCACTGACAGGAAGTTAGTCTTTGGGGGTGTTCCACTGAAGGGGATATCCGGACCCCAGCACCTTCCTGCTTCCTGACCTGTGCCTCTGCTGCCATGATGCACTGTGTTGCCACAGCCCTGAAGCAACTGGACCAAGTGGCCATGGGCTAAAACCTCTAAAACTGTGAGCCAGCATGAACCTTTCCTCGTCATAAGCTGATTTTCTCAGGTTTTTGTTATAGTGACAGAAAACTAACTAATGCAACATACAATAATTTCAATGCATTTTTTTCCCTATCCCTCTCCAAGTGAATGGAGCCCAGGTTGAGAAGTATAGCCCCTGGGCTCTAGATAATGGAGGAGAAACCTCAGTGGAGCCAGGGAGGTGGTCTAAGGGAAGGAGAGGGGGGAGACTGAAGTTCATTAATGGGAATACTACCATCGACCATGTGTATATATGTGAATACACCAAAATCAATCTCAGTCCTCTGTATCGAGAAGGGGGAAGATGAGGAGGTATCAGGTGCTTTGTGCATATATGTAATTGTCAACATGATTTACATTATGATGTGAGACTATAATGCACCAATAAAAGCTCATAAAAAAAGAAATATAGCCCCTGAGATGCATGGTCTAGACAGTGGCTCTTGAGTGTAGTGCTCTTAATTTATGCCTGATTTGCTACTTGTGTGAACTTCAACAAAGTGGTTAACCCCTCTGTCCCTCACTTTCATTATCTACAAATTCAGGATGAGAACCTACTGCCTAAAGCTCTTGTGAACAGTAAATGCAATGATGCTATGTCCTGCCATAGACACGTAGTGCTAGCAGTTGGCACCAAATTTAGGGAACTGGATCTTGGCCAAACCCCCCAAAATTCTGCACTGACTCTCTGGTTTAGATGAAGATGCCTGGAATTTTGTCCATGATATTACATAACCTCATCTGCAGGTGAAGTTTAGTTTGTCTGCTCTGCACTGGGGAACCATGGAAGGGTTGCAAGTAGGGGCATGATAGGATCAGATTGTTCTAATTTTCATTCTATTTGCATCGAGTGTGCACATGATTTACATAATGGAAGCAGAACATCCTCTTGAGGGAAGAGAGAACTGGTCCAGGATGATACTTAGGGTGCTCACTAGGGAACATGAGCAAAGACATTACAAAGAGAACTAGGTCACTAGTTGATATGGGAGGTGGAACAGAAGTTGGAGATAATTCCAAGTTTGCTGTCTTGGGTGGCTATGTGGTTCAGTGGTGCCATTTATCCTGATAGTGTCTTCCATTGTTTCTATTCAGAGGTAGATGGTATAATTGTAAAGCTTTGTTTCAAATGCTGGAATTTAGGGGTCTGTGGACATTGACCAAGAGATACCTGGCAGGAAGTTGAATGAATGAGAAATCTTGGGTGGATTTTTGTGAGGGAGACATCAGCACAGAGGTGATATGAAGTCTTCGAGAACTGAAAATAACAGGGGAATAAGAACTTGAAGAGAGCCTAGAAACACACCAGCATTTATTGAGCAAGACAACAGAATCAATAAAGGAAACTGAAGTGAGCCAGAGGGGAGGAGGAAATTATGATTTGGGTCACAGATTCCAAAAGATGAAGAGAAGAAGGGGAAATTCAGTAAAGTCATGTAATGCCAAGTGATCACCTGAGATTAGGATTCCCAGTCCACAATGTTTGCCAGAAAAGTTTCATTAAGATACTGGGGGAAATCTTCATGATGGGAAGCTAGAAAAGGAAAATGGTTTGAGAAATGGAAACCAGAAATGTACATAAATTTTTGAGCCTCTGAATACAGAAACCAAGGAGCAGTGGTGGGTGTTCCGGTCGGCATCCTTGCAGCTATAATCTAAAGACCTGACCACATAACATAGAGGAAAGAAGATTGATTTTCTTACAGTTTTGGGTTCAGACCATGTGAGGCTGAGGACCGAGGATCTCAGGGCATGGAGGCAGGAGGCAGAGAGAGGATGAGCACGTGGGCTGTGCTCCTCATACCATGGAGGCTGGAAGCAAGAGAGTGAGCTGGGGGAGGAGAAACCACATATAGTCCCCAAGGCTGCACCCCCAGGGACCCAGCTCCAGCCACACCCACTGACCTACCAGGCACCATCCAGGTCAATTCGTTACAATAGACTTTTCTACTGCTGGGATTACAACCCTCATGTCTCGATTATATCAACTCCAAACACCAGTTTATGAGCTCTTCAAGGGGCCAGGCCATATCTAACCCTAACAGATGGTATAGAGAAAGGCATATGTGGAGAGGGACTGTCTGAGTTAGCTGGGGCTGCTATAACAAACACTACAGCTTGCACGATGACAAGTCATTACACAGAGTTTTGGAGTAGGAAGTCCAAGATCAAGGTGCCAGCAAGTCTGGTCTCTAGTGAGAGCATCTTCCTGCTTGCAGATGGCTGCTTCCTAGCTTTGTTCTTGCATGTTCTCTCTACAGTGTGCAGGGAGTGGGGGGAGACTTTATAGTATCTCCTCTTATAAGGACACTAATCGTGTTGGTTCAGGGCCCCATCTTTTCAACTTCATTTGAACTGAGTTACTTTCTTATAGGCTTTATCTCCAAACACATTCACAGTGATGGCTAAGGGTTTGACTTGTGAATTTTGGAAGGGGACATAATTGTGTCTATAGCAGGGCAGTCAGGGATGAGGGAAATTATTGGTAGGTAAAAATCTGGGATGAATTTTTCACAGTGATTTAACTCCACATAGTTAGGCTGGCTGCCCTCGTCTGACCTTGAAGGATTTCTAGTATCAGTGTTATCTCTCAAGGACCTGCGGTAGGTTAGTTGTACTGATTGGTTCTCTAGCATCCATTTATCAGAGATGTGTGAATACTGTCCTCCCTGGAGTTGTGGGCCACAGTTCCCAATCAGCTGAAGCTCATTAGCTGTCCTGGATGGGACATGTCCCAGGTTGGGCTCACCAGAGCCAAAGACCTTTAGGGCTCTTAGTTAAACTCTCAGGTTGTACACTTAATTTCTTCCAGACTCAGACCAAGAGATATGTAGCTCTTGATGCTATTGACAACTATTTTGTGACTATGAAAGGAGAACCCATTGAGAAGCTGGTGCTAAGAGAGGGAGGGAAAGAAAGTGGGCTCACCCATGCTGGGAGCCCAGACACCCAGCCTCCCCTGTACGTTTTTGTAGACACTGAGCTAATAAATCCCTTTTATTGCTTATGCCAGTCAGAATTGGTTGCTTCTTCTATTTAACCGAAAGCATTTTAGCAAATACTGCCTTCCATCTCTCTGGACACAATTTTAGAAATAAAAATTAAAATATCCATTTATTTTTTTTTTGTTACTCTGCAGTTCACAGGGGTATTTCACATCCATTACCTCATTTGATCCTGACGAACAGCACGCCATTTTACAGATGAAGGTCATTAGTGGACGATTTGGAACTGGAATCCGCAGCTCTGATTCTTATTCACCATGTCACCATTAAAGACCTTTTAAATATAATCAGCTGAGTGTTGAATCAGTAGTTTCATGACTAGTTCAGTCCCCATGTTATGTTTATATTTTTAATGTATTGTTTTAAATCATTGAGGCCTTCTACAGAGGCAGTGACCGACCATGAATAATCAATACCATAGTATTAAAATACATCAAATATTGATGAGTTTATGAAAACTCACAAAGATACTTAAAATGCACATATTCATCTAAGCTGAGATAGATTACATCCCAGAATTCTAAATGGACTTCCAGGCTTTATCTTATGTTTATTATTTTAAGATGATTATTATTGTCCTTATTCTTTAGAATTTTTAGAGAGTGGGAAAGGCACAAGACAGGTAGAACTGGGGAAAACATGACTTTATTTACAAAAAGGAGACAAGACAGTAGGAATTGCATACCTAAACTTTAATATTAAAAAAAGTTCAAAACAATTGTAGTAAAGAACTAATAAGGGCTCAGTTTGTGGAAATTTGGAGGAGAGTTTGACAATGACTGGTATAAGTCCTTCCTATCTAACTAATTTGGACACAAATAACATGCTAACCTTATTAGTAATAATATATTTTTAAGAATATGGTTACTATTTAGATAACCCAAAGATATTTCATATTCTCTGTGATTTCAGCAAAATATTTGACAATGTCCTCTAATAGTTTTATAATGAAGATGACCAAAAATGAAGGTTGTAAGATCAGAGGAGACAAGGATTGACAAGTAGTTTAAAATCATACCTAGTAGGTGCGGTGGCACCTACCTGTAACCCCAGTTCATGGGGGGCCAAGTCAGGAGGATCATAGGTTTGAGGACAGCCTCAGCAATTCAGTGAGGCTCTCAGCAACCTAGAGAGACTCTATTTCAAAACAAAAAATAAAAAGGGCTGGAGGTGCGGCTCAGGGGTCGAATGTCCCTGGTTTCAATCTCTAGAACAACCACCTCTTCCCCTACCCACTCCCCCTAAAAAAAAAAAAAAAGAAAGAAACCATCCCCAGGAAATGATTGTGTATCCATGTAAAAGAGTTAGATTTTTATACCTATGTTACCTATGTTGTTGACATGCTGTCCACTTGATTCTGTGCATGGCGTCTCTCTTTTTTGTTGTTGTTGATTTATTTTGTTATTTTCCCTTTCATCTCATTCTCGGTGCTTCCTAAACACTCATTCTGCTGTATTTAGTAAGTGAACTTTCTATCCTTCTTGAATATATTTATTTTGACATAAATGCAGCTTTAAAAATGTATGGTGTTGTGTGTGTTTTTTAAAATTTACATAGCGTAACTGAAATATAAATCAAATTCCCTTTCTTTTTTTCTTCCACTCGTTGTTGTGTCTTGAAGAGCTATTTAGGTGTACTTGGTAAATCTGGTTTATTGCTCTTGACTGTTACATAGTTTTCATAGCATTTCATTACAAGCACTTGTCTCCTTCTCCTTAGCCATTCTTCCAGAGATGGATCTTGCTTTCACAGTGCTGTGATAAACATTCTTGCACACATTTCCTTAAAGATCTGTATGAGAGCTTCTCTGGGTTATACATGCAAAAGTGAATAATGCTAAATAATCCATCACATTGTCTGAATTAGTGTATATTTCCATCAGTGTCTATGGAAGATTCCTTTGTCTCATAACTTCTATGCATTTGATGCTTTCTAGTACTGTCAATATTACTTGTATAACATTTTATCCAATTAACAGTGAGATCATCTCTTAGTATTTCTCCAAGTCATTGGTGTTTCCCAGTCTCTGCAGTTCCTAATCATACCTTTAGCTTATTTTTATTCAGCTGATTTTCAGAAATTCCTTACTAGTTCTCTATATTCTTGTGCATCTGGTTGACTCAGATATCTTCTCTCTGTCCATCATCTGCTGGACAGTTCTGTGTCTTTTGTTAAAGAGCATTCCGATTTCCAGTGGTCAAATCCACTATATTCCCCTTTAAAGTTTACGCTTTTTTAATCTGATTTAAGAAACATCGCTGATGTTTGCAGTTTACTTTGAATTACATCCCAAAACTAAGATGGATTGATGGATACAGATGGAGAGATGGGTAGATGATGTGATAAAACAAATCTAGGGGAAAATATCAGTAGGAGACTCCAGGTGGAGGGTATATGAGTTCTTGCTGCAAAATTCTTTAGACTTGGCTGCTCTAATAATTTGTTCTTCTCTTGCGTTTTCTATGTAATTGATCATATAATTTCCAGATAATGACTCCTTATTTTCTTCTCTCCCAGTCTTTCAGCACCTGCATACTAGGCTGAACAATGTTGATGATAGCAGGTGTGGTGGATGCTTTGAATTAGTTTGTTAAGCATCTTCTCCAACCTCATTGTGATGTGCTAAACTGGAGAGAGTGCACAGAATAAATCAGATGTTTTGCAAGTGTAGATGGTAGAAGCAATGTCATGGGCCCAGAGCCAGCATGGCTGCAGAGACTTCCTGGTTCAACCAGCAACTTCCAGATAATTTTTAATCTCTCACTTTAAATAAAATTATTATCTAATAGTTGATACACACAAAATAATGTCTGTAAGATATTATGTAAGTTACAGTGCATAATAGCAAATTTAGCACCCGTGGTATACCCACAGCCAGTCTTAAGAATTAGAAATGCTATCCACACTGTTGAGACTTACCACCTTTCACACCACCTCATTCTGCCACATCAACCTCTATCTTGGTCAATATTCTCAGTGCTGTATCCCAAAACAAATGACCACACAACTTAGAGGAAAGAATATTTTTTCACAGTTTTTTGAGAGTTGGGGGTTCAGTCCACTTTAGGCCAGGTCTGTGGAACTCAGAGCATGAGTGGCGGAAAGCAGAAAGAGGAAGAAAGCAAGAGCTCTGCTCTCATTTCATGGGGGTCCAAAACAAGAGAGTGAGCAAGCAAGCAAAGGGACTCAAAGATAAAAGCACAGTCCCTCAGGCCACACCCCCAGGGACCCACCTTCTCCATCCACACCCCCTGCCTAGATGACCACCCAGTAAACACATTACAGTGGGTTTTTCTACTGATGAGGTTACAACCTTCACTACTTAATTACATCAACTCTGAACATTAATACGTGAGCTCTTGAGGGGACATTCTAGCTCTAACCATCTCACCTCCCAGAGATAACTGTCACGGGAGAAGGATTGATTCCATGGAGGGTCCAGAGGGGTTCCCAGCTATGGAGAGAGGGGGATGCAACTCAGGATGGGCAGAATCCTTGGCTTACTTGATGGGAAGAATTTCAACATGTGCCAGTCAGAAACATAGAGATTTATTTAGGAAAACAAGAAACACACATTCAAGGGAGAACCATCTCCAAAATGGGAGAGATGCCTTTGTGTGTGGGGGGAGTTGAGGGGTGGGGGTTCATGGATTTTCCATTATAGGAGACTTTTGTGAGTGGTGGGCAGGAGGAATTATGTGAAAATGACATGGGTCAGGTAGTCACAGAATGATTTAGGGAGCTTTGGTCATCCACAGGGTCCCTTTGGGGCCTCTCCTATCTTCTCAGTAGGAATCTTTTTTTCTTTCAATTATTGAAGGACAGCTAACCGTGTCCAAGGAAATTACTCTTTTGTTTTAAGTCATTTATAGGTAGTATGGCTCACAGAGCCCATGGAGATTACTCTTTTGTGTGACCTCTATTCTCTGACCAGCAGATACAGAGCTGTCCTGTTTAACTCCTCCTGGGCTGGATAAGTAATAGTTTGAGGTATTTGGTGAGTTTCCAGTGTGGTGGTTGGCCACTTTTGTGTGGTCTCTGTTATCTGATCAATAGATACTTCTTTGAGGACAGTCAACATTGCTCAGGGTAATTATTAAAGACTTGTAAATTCTTCAGAAACTTGGGACTAACAGGCCTGGCAGAAGAGTAAGGGTATTGGGAAATTTTGCCACAGGTTTCCATATTAGTTACATTTTCCTGGTTCTCCTCTGTCTCTTTTCTACATATTTCTTCTATCCTACCTCAGTAACTACTATCATGAATTTTGTTAATAAAGGCCCTTAGCTTGTGCTGCTTTTCTCCTTTCCTCTTCCTCCTGCTCCTGCTCCTCCTCCTCCTCTTCCTCCTCTTCCTCCTCCTCCTCCTCCTCCTCCTCCTCCTCCTTCTCCTTCTCCTTCTTCTTCATATTATTTTTATTTGTGGTCCTAAAGATCAAACCCAGAGCCTGGCATGAGCCAATTGAATACTCTACCCCTCCCCTACACCCCCATTGCTTATATTTAGAGGCTATTATTACATAAAGATAACTTGTTTCATTTGTGGGCTTATATAAAAGGTACCATTGTCTATGTTGTTGCTTGCTTTCAGGGATATATAAAGGCATTGTACTATATTTAGTTTTCTAGTTCTTGCCTGTCCCTCTTAATATGATGCTTCTAAGATTCATTCCCATAGTTATTTATATCTATAGTTCATTCAATTTTTAATGCTATAAAATATTCATAGGGTAAATATTTCATAATTTATTTATCCATTCTCCTTTTTACATTATTAGCTATTCCCTTATCTGGTACAATTCTGTTATGAGCACACTAGTAACTATATCCCACTATATCCCACTTGCATATATATATATATGCAAGAGTTTCTCTGGGGTGTGCCCCAGCAAGGAGTAGCTATGTCTTAGGATATATGAATTCTCAAATTTATACGAGAGGGCCAAATTGTTCACTACAGTTGCTCTAACTATTTACCATCTGTCAGCGGTGTGTAAGTTTTTACCGAAACTCATCCTTTGGGACACAGTATTATAGATTTCTTAATTTTCACCAATATAGCCTATTAAGATGGCATCTTGTTATGATCTTAATTCATTTTTCCTTCATTGGTAATGCAGCTGAACATCTTGTGTTTATTTTCTATTTGTAATTCTTGTCTATGTGAAATATTAGATCATATCTTTAGCCCACTAAAATTTTTTTGTTTGATTTTTCTAGTTGATTTGAAGAATTCTTTCTATATTCTAGACCTGAATCCTCTGTCTGTTATATGTATGTTAAAATATTTTCTCCTATTTTGTGTTTGTCTTTGCGTACTTTTAGTGTTTTTGATGAATAGATACTTTCATGTAGAATTCTTCAATGCTTTCTCTTATGTTTAGTGACTTCTGTGATTTGTTTATGAAATGCTTTCTTATCATTGGGTCATAAAGACATTTTGTGAATAAAATGGACTAATTTTTCATGTTACTTTCTAGTTTTAGCAGCCAAGTTATTCTGCCTTCTTAGAATGGGCTGAAAATATTATTTCATCTTTTAATTTCTGAGAGAGTTTGTATATTTTGGAATAATCTTTTCTTTAAAAATTTGAGAGACCATGCCTGAAAAAAGTTCTTGCCTATGAAAAGATTTTAAATGACTACTGCCACTTCCTTTAAGATTGTCATACTCTCTGGGTTCTATTTCCCCTTGAATCAATATTGTTATACTTTTCTAGGAAGTGGCCCATTTTACCTGCTGTCAAGTTCATCAACATAAAATTTTTACATAATGTTTTATTATTTTTTACATCTCTGTGGAATCTGTGTGCCCTTCTTTTTTATTCCTAATACTGTTGATTTCTGCCTCCCTGCATCTCCCCCTGGCTACTTTGTTAATATCACTAGGTCCATCTCAATGGGCTTTTCAAAGCACCAACTTTTGGCTTTTTGATCTAATCCTTTGATCTGCTCTTGTTTTATCTCCTTTTTGCTTTCTAACTTTGTTTTATTTTCTTCTAAGTTCTTTTTGTTGTTGGTGGTGGTACTGAGGATTGAACCCAGTAGCATTCTACCTCTGAAATATCCCCCCAGCCCTTTTTAGGTTTTATTTTGAAGCAGGATTTCACTAAGGGTCATACTGAGAGTCTCATTAAATTGCTGAGGCTGGCCTCAAACCTCATGTAAGAAAGGAAAGCAATCTTTTCTATGGAAGTTATAAGATCACATAGAAACTAGCAGGCCTAATTTTGTCACTAAAGCCTAAGCATCCATTTTGTAACTTTTGTACATATGTCTGTATGTTCCACTCACAGATGTACTGGTTTTGTGTTTCTCCTCTTGCAAAATCTGCCCAGTGAAAAGTAGCCAATTGGATTAGATTGTGAAGTCTTACTCCAGCCAGTGGGGAATGGCATAGTGGCCTTTGTATTCGGAAATAAAAGGCTGAGCAGACTGCTTGCCCAGTGTGTTTTCACCCTTCTGTGCAGAAGCAAATTACTGAGTTGCTTTTGGCTTTATGAGTTTTTATTTATACCTTCCCTAAAATCTGTTCCTAACACTGAGATCCTCCTGTCTCAGCCTCCCAAGTATTAGGATTATAGGCAGGTGCCACCATGCTGGGCTTCTTCTAAATTTTTAAGTTGGAAGTCTAGCAAATTAATTTCTAGCCCTTTTCCTAACAATGCAAATATTTAGAACTATAAATTTTCTTTCAAGTATCAGTTTTATTTTTCCACTCACAATATTTGATAGTATTTTAATTATAATTCAGGTCAAGATATTTTTGGATATTTTGAGTTTCATTATGATTTTTAATCCTATTTTTAATTTTTGATTCATTTACTTCTGTTCCTTTTTTTTTCATCTACTTCTTTCTTTGGATTTATTCCGGTGTTTTCTTTCTAAGTTCTGACACTGATGATTAACTCAATAAATTTCATTCTCTCTTTCTATTATAAATATTCAAGGCTATATATTTCCTCCTAAGTCCTAATTCTGCAGTTTTTCACAAATGTAGTTCACATTCCAAATTCTCACCGTATGAGCTCTTGCTATGTGTCTCAAAGAACAAATATACTGCTAAATATTTTTTTTGAGATAGATCTGGAAACCTTCATATTTCCTCATTTTCAAAATGCAGTGTATATCAGTTTAGGCTCCTTCAGTTCCAGAAGAGAAGAACTCAATCCCTATGTATTTAATAAAAAGGGAATTTGGGGACTCACAGAACTTAAGAGGCTGGGAATATATGGAGAAGGAGAGAGGGAGAGAGAGAGAGGGAGAGAGAGAGAGAGAGAGAGAGAGAGAGAGAGAGAGAGAGAGAGAGAGGCAGACAGACATACTTCTGGACATACTTAGCCAAGGTGAACAAAGTCTAGGCTCTGTTTTGTTTCTGTTTGACTGTGATTCCTCTGTGTTGTCTATAATCTCAGACTTCTGATAGGAAAATTGTCATAGTAGTTTCAATCTAGACAGAAAACAACCAATTTGCAACACCAGGATGACAAAGATGAAGTTGAACACCACAAAATAATAACATCATACAGAAAGAGGCATGGGTTCCTGATTGTACCACAAGGCTGCCAGATCCTTTGTTTCTAAATTCATTAAATTAAAAAAACCCTCCCTTTTCAAGAGGTACTATATGTGTAGGTTTTTTGTGTCTTGTTGCCAAATACATCTCTACTGAAAGTATTTGAAAAGCATGTCACACAGAGCCTGGCCCACGCCAAATGCTCAATGGGTCATGGTAGTTACCACTTCTGAGCTTCCCAGGAGTAGTGTTGGCTTGGAGCACAGGTACCAGGCTTGTCAAACCACACTATGTGCCTACTATAGCTATTTTACCTTTAGGATTTGTAGGAGTTCAAGTGCCCTTTACTGAAATCAGGTTGCTGCATAGGAAAAGAAAACAGGGACTTGAGAACGTAATTGATTCATGTGGCTGAGAATTTGTTCCCTGAAGAAGAGGTTGCATCCCAGGGAGTAACAATCGAGCAGCTATGAATGGGGCCCAGGAAAGTCAGTGGGCAGTTCTGTTAGGCTAGCCTCAAGGGCATTTCAGATATGGTCCCCAAGGCCCAGAGAAGACAGTCTAAATAAAATTCAGGGTGGCCACCGCTTACCTAGTTTCCTGCCCCTTGTCTAATCAATCATTGCAGTTCATATGAATGAGAGATTTTACATCGCTCACCCAGCAGTAATTGAGTACTTCACTGTCTTTTTTTTTTATGTGAAAAATGGCTATGTTCATCCCGTCAAGTGGAATAAGATAATTACGTGCACGGTTGTTTCATAATAGTTATCCCATCAATAAAACATGATTTCACATCTTTCAAGGGGAACTAAAGTGCTAACATTTAGTTCAAAATAAAAAGGAGGGATTTGTAAAGGCTTTCTATGGAAAACCCTCTAAGCCATTTAAATATTAAGAATAGTACTTCTAAATTTATCTTTTTATAAGTTATAGTGGGGACAAATATATAATAGCTTAGTTAGAAGAGCAGAAGAAATATTGAATCAGAAGGCTCCCCCTCTTCCTGCTCACACTGTGACAGATTGCTCGTGGGGATAATTGAAACTCTTTATCCTTCCCAGTATCCTTGCTGTTCACAAGACGACGTCCTTCCATCCCTTCCAGAAAGCGTGGAGACTAGAGACTACCTGAGGCAGTTGTAAAGTGGAGCCCCCCAATTCTTTGGCATGCCTTCCATTGAGAGACTGGGCCCATATTTCCTCCCGTTGACTGGGTGTTGACAAAAAAAGATAGTAAGTCCTCCCTTTATCCCTAGTTCCACTGTTTTTGTGGTTTCAGCTACCCTCAGTTAACCATGGTCCCCAAATAGGAATATTTGTCTTGACTCTTTTACACGAGAGGGACTGCATTCACACAACTTTTATTGTGGTGTATTGTTATAATTATTCTAGTTTATTATTGTTGTTCATTTCTTCCTGTGCCTGATTTATGAATTAAATTTTATCCTAAGAAAGTACATATAGGAAAAACATAGTATGGACAAGGTTTGGGACTATCCATGGTTTCAGGCAGCGATTGGGGGTCTTGGAACATATTGGATAAGGGGGGACTAGGATGTATCAAAATGGCACTGAAGGGTGTCTGGGTCAAGCTTCAAGAACCTAGCAGCTGCCATTTTCTGTCTCTTGGGATGCTGTGTCTCAGGACTCAGCCAGTATGCTGTAGGGAAGCTAATCTGTCCCCTGCAGAGTCTCACCGGAAGGGAGAGGGGTCTGTCTGCCTGTGATGCCCATCTTGGAAGTGGAACCTGCAGCCCTGGTGGAGTTGCCCAGCTCATACCTGATGAGCTGAGATGAATCAGCTCCACCTGGCTCTGACCCAATGGCAGGTTTGTGAGCAGAAATAAATAAATAAATAAATAAATAAATAAATAAATAAATAAAAGATTGGTGCTTTATACTACTATGTCTTGAGGAGGTTCAGGGCTTGTATTTGACTTTCTCTGGTTGATTCTAAGTTAGAAATAGGGATAAGAATTAGAAAAGCCAAGCGTGGTGTAATCCCAGTACTTGGGAGGCTGAGACAGGAGGATCACAGGTTTAAGGCCAGCCTTTGCAACTTAGAAAGGTTCTCAGCAACTTAGCAAGTCCCTGTTTCAAAATAAAAAAGATAATATAGGGCTAGGGGTGCATAGATTGAATAATTTTTTTAATACTATTAAAATTAGGCAAAGCTAAAACAGGAGATTGTGAGAATTCTATACAACTCTGCAGAAAAGTAAGAACTGCACAAGCACAGGACAGAAGCACTCTAATTACCCAAACATAAATTTAACTGAGGAAGGAAAGCCAGTGTTAGGAAGATCTATGCTGGCTACAGGTTGAAAAGCATTCTTCAATCTACTTTACCAAGCATAGAACTTGTATTTTTAAATCTTTGTCTGATTTAATCCCTCAGTCTATTTTTCAATTGGTTCTCAATTCCAAAGTCAAAGAGACAGATGTTGTCTGGTTTTCTGCTCAGATCTGAACACTAATTACTTGGTTATCATTCAATAAACCAGATAAGTAAGACCTCTAGCACTGACTCTTGATCAATGATACAAGAGACACTGGACACACAAAACTTTTTTTTTTCTCTTTGAAATGCTTTTATTTCCCCCTGTCAGTATAGCATCTGGGACAACTGTTTTCATCCTTGCTTTTTTGATCAAATTTCTTAAAATTCTTGAAGGCCTCAATGGCAAGATGCTACCACCTAACAAATTATATGTATTTGATAACTGGGCAAACTCTCTATTTTCTAAAATAATATAAAGCAGAAAGAATTCTAGACACTCATCTCTGGCTCCCTCTGGCCTTATGTTACCTTCTCTATTTACATATAAAGTTAAATTCAGCAAGCATCTAATTACAAACCAGTATTTCCTTAGACAGTGGGATGGGACTTTTAATGAGAAAACAATCTTCAACATAGAATATTGACTCAAGTATTAATGTAGTTAACTGGCTTTGACTATCATTAAAAAAGAAAATCTATAGCTATATTTCAAATTCTATTTTAATTGAAGCTTTTCATGTATCATGATTGTGCAGTTTACCAATTTCTATGGTGTAATTTGTGGCCAAGCTGTCAACCATCTGGTTGTCCACTAGATGTCAGCACATCCCCATACTGAAGTAGCTGGTAGAGTATTCATCTGGTGACAAAAAAAAAAAAAAAAAAAAAAAAAAAAAAAAAAAAAAAAAAAAAAAAAAAAAAAAAAAAAAAAAAAAAAAAAAAAAAAAAAAAAAAAAAAAAAAATCCAGGTGAGAGGTCATTTGCCTGCCTACTTTTCTCCCAGTGGCCTGAAGGATGTCCCACTCAGGCCAACTCTCTGTTCTTTTCCTTGTCGGGTAGGCTGAGATTGCTTTTGTCATTGTTTGATTGACGTCTGGTTTCAGTAATCTCCTGCTTTTTTCTCATCAAACATGGCAGGCTCCAATTGCATTCAAAGATGGTAACTGATACTTTATTTGGCTGTGTTAAATTAGTGACATAGAAAGAAACTGAATGCCAAGACCAGAGGACACAAGGATAAATGTGCCTCTCAGTCATGTGGTTCATTTTTAACACGCCCCCAGAGTGAACAATGGCACATCCAGTGACTAGTCATGCTGCCTAGCATTCCTGTAGCTCTAAACCACTGGAGTTCAACAGCATCCTCCCAACAGAGGCTCAGAGCACATTTGGAATGTGCAGTATGTGTAGAATGATGGAGTCACAGGCTCTCGACTTCATGAGAGCAAATACTTTATTTATTTATTTTTGTGATGCTGGGAATCAAACTCAGGGCCTTGCATACCCTAGGCGAGCACTTTGTCACTGAGCTACACTTCCAGCCCCTCATCAGTAAGTGCTTTAAAACTTTATCTTGGTACAGTCTCAGAGTCATTCATGTGGCTGTAAGTATGATTTCAGAAGTCTATGTAGTGCCAATTAATATTGGCAGTGTCTCACTTATATCTAGTTGAGTTAAAGCTACATTTCTCAAAATATGCTTGGAAAAACACTAGTCTTGTTGGATATGAATAGATGATACTATATGTTTCACTAATGTAGGACTTTAATGTTCTTGGGTACAAATATCCAAGACAGACTATGAGTATGCAGGGTTTCCCTTTTTTTTTTTGGACCATAGAATAATTATTTCACAAAGTACTGGGCATGGCGGTACCTATCTGTAATCCCATACTTGGGAGGTTGAGACAGGAAGATTGCAGGTTTGAGAACAGCTTCAGCAACATAATGCGACTCTCAGTAACCTAGCAAGATGCTCTATCCAATCAAACACCCCCCCCAAATATATATATGAACAAATGAACAATTATATATATATGAACATTATATATTATATATTATATATATTATATATATATGAACAATTGAATAATTATTTCACAAAGTATCTGCCATACAAATTTAGTTTGAAAATGTGAAAGAGATTTCTGGATTATAATGATATACTTACTGTTTTATTTCTCTTCCATTCTTTCTATTTTCTTCAACATCATATATATTGAGCACATGTTATGTATCAGGCCCCACATGGGAATATGTAATAATTTAGGCGCCATACAAAGAACAGAGGGTATTACTAGAGATTAATCATCCCAGTAATATGAAGGCATCTTTATGCCTCGGTACGTTTTACATTTATAAAGTTTCAGAGTCTGCAAACCATCTGAATTAGGCTCAGGCATTGCTAGGGGTCCCATGCTGCCCCGGAGAGTGAGTGATTTCCCTATGTAGTCAAAGCAATCCTTTCAACCGGGCTTGACATCTTTTAGTGCGGGATTGACAAGAACGATGTTTAGCCCACAGGAATCTACTGGGAGAATCCGGAGCTCTTGGCAGGTCAGCAAGTCAGAGGCAAGTGCTCAAAACAGAATCAAGTGACCTACAGAGCCTGCCTCAAAACCCAGACAAGGAGCAACATTAGATGCAAAACAAAAACAAAAAACAAAAAACAACAAAAAAAAAACAAACAAAAAAACCCCCCAAAACAAAACAGGGTAAAAATACACCCAGAGAAAAACGAGGTCATGCAAGAGGAGCACGGAGTGTCTGATGCAAAGCAAAGCCTTCTTCGTGCTGCAAGGAGAATTCTGGGGCTGACATATCTCTTGGGTGGGCAGCAGCAGGGGCTTTGTACAGTGCCCACTGAGACCTGAGCGAGGCAAACCTCCAGCTGCTAAATCTAAATGGAGTTTTGAAATCCAAAGGTGGGGCCCTGTCTCCCCCAGGAGAGGTTTGCAGGGTGGGCACCATCTGCTATCACATCCATCAATTTGTGCCCAGTTGCACCCTGGGAATAGAGAAGCCTTCCTTCCTCTCTTGCAAGAGATTTCTAGTGTTTTCTCACAAACAGAGAAGGCCGTAGGAGGGAGTGTGAAGACGGAGTTCAGGCACAGTAGTTCCCTGGGAGGCCATTATAAGATGCCAAAGATCCGAGAATAAGTCACATCAGGCAGATGAAGGAAGATGTGTCCTGAATCTTCAACCAGAGCCCATTTTGAGGCTTTAATAACCATTCATATGTAGATTTCATTTCACCAGCTTGTAATACAAAATAAAATCACTTAAAAATTTTTTTTTTCCTAGCCAGGTATGGTGGTGCATGCCTTAATCCCAGTACTTAGGAGGCTGAGACAGGAGGACCACAGGTTCAAGACCAGTCTCCACACTTAAAAAGACTCTCAGCAACGTAGGGAGATACTGTTTTGAAACAAAAAATAAAAAGGGCTAGGGGTGTAGCTCAGAGGTGGATTGCCTCTGGGTTCAATCCCCAGGACCATAAGGACAATTTTTTTTTCTGGTTATTATGATATTCTTACAGAAAACTGAACAGATTGTAAATGTGAATCTTGATGAAATTTTTGCAAACTGAATGGACCCTTTTAACCAGCCCCCAAGCAAACACCAAGCCACAATCAGGGCCCCAGAAGTCCTTCTTGGACCCTATCTACTCGTTACTCCAAGAGAAGAGACCAGTCTCTAACACATGGCTGAGATTTGCTTGTTGTTGAACAGGTAAATGGAATTTTACACAATGTCTTCCTTCCTGTATGGCTTCTTTCACTCAGCATCACATTTGTGAGGTTTATCCATATTGTGTAGATTTCTTATTCCCATCAGTGTAGAGAATTTCATCATGATTTCAGCACACCACAGAGGAAGGACATTTCATAGTTTTCAGTTGGGGGGGCCTGAAATAGTGCTGCTATGATCAAAAAATATATATTTTTTTGCATGTGAATTTTGGAAAATGCAAGGATGGGTTACTTTTTAAAAAAATATTCCAATCTATTGGTATAGAGCTGTCAGGATTAAGAAAAGTCTATTCTTCATTTTCTTTGATCGTATTTCCAAGGTGAGTTCAAGGGCACCAAATGTTCAGCCCTACCTACCATCTTGCAAAGGAAAGCCAGGAATTCTAGCGCATCTGCTCCGGCCCTGTTCTTGGCTGCTCCTTGCAATGCTGTTTCTGTGTGTCACTCAGGTGCATCTGGCCATGGGAGACAAGACCATTACATCCTAGAGTTACTACATTACAAGATTTCCACAGTGACATCTGCTCACAAGACTGGGTCCTGCCATGTGTATATGGACCCAGATCTTCCCCATGTTGTGCCTATGAGCCAGGCCAATTAGATTAGGTGAAGGGTGGACCCCAGATCTTCATATGTAGTCTTGATAACCAGCGGTTCTCGTATACACCAAAAGATGAGCCTTGATTTGGAGCCTGAGTCTCCTCAGATTTCCCTGTTGATTTTTCCAGCCACCTGGCCTCTGCCAGGGCCAATGTGGTTCATTATATGTTGGAGGCTCTGACACAATACCCAAATTTGTGTCTTGGGCACACCTAGTACTTCAAACTGAAGGAAATTGAAAAGACACAGGAAGGTCACTGTTATAGTAGATACAGAATGTCCCCTAAAGAGCGTATTTATTAATATTGAGGGTTGCTGTAGTGCAGTCATGAAGGTTGTAATCTCGGCAGTGGATAAATCCATTGTAATGGACTTACTGGTAGACTGGCATGGTATGGCTGAAGGAGGTGGTCCCTGGGGTGTGGCCTTGGAGATTGTATTTGGTTCCTCTTTCCCCTGCTCCATCTCTCTTGCTTTGGCCTCCATGATGTGAGGAGCACAGCCAATGTGCTCTCCCTCTCTCTGCCTCCCGCCGCCATGCCTTGAGATCCATGGTCCCCAGCCTCACATGGACTGAATCCGACTCTTTAAGAAAATAAATCTTCTTTCCTCCAAGTTACGTGGCCAATCTTTCTAGATAATAGCTGCAAGAATGCTGACCAGACCAGTCACTCTCTGATCTTCCCCTGCCTTTGTCCCCTGAAGCACATCATTAAAGAATTCTTTGACCTATCTCCCCTGAAAGTAGGTTGTAGGATTATCAATTTAGAGGGCTCTACCCTATACCTGGAGGTCAAGAAGAATCTGAACAAACAGGCCTTGCTGAGGTCAAATCCTTTTGTCCCCCAATAACACATCAATACCATTGTCTAATAAAAACACAATTTCCTCTAGGTCTTCCAGTCTTCATTGCTGAAGGCTCCATGTCAGATAAGAATTTGTTATAGCTGAGTATTGTGGTACATGCCTGTAATGCCAGTACTAGGGAGGCTGAGATAGGAGGATTGCAGGTTTGAGGCCAGCTTTGGCAACTTAGTGAGAACCAGTTTCAAGATAAAACATAAAATAAGCCTGGGGCTATAGCTCAGAGATACACTCCCTCCTTGGGTTCAATCCCTAGTACTATATACTCCCCCCCAATTTTGCTATGCTTTTCTTTTTTTAATCTGCCTTTTTTTGGGGGGGTAGGGGCAGGCCTCAGTCATGAATCTTGCAGAGGGTGAGGAAATGATAGTCCCTTTTCTTTCCAAGATATTCAGCTTGAAACTTAGAAATAGGGTCTTGAGCTCACTCCCATTTCTCACAGAATGTTCCTTGAGTCCTCTGTCAATTGATGAATTCAGGTAAGTACCGCATGGGATGTACCACCTAACTCCATCTACCCTTACTTGGCTGTAGGCTCTGAGACTTTATGATGCTAAAACATTTCCCAACAGAACAAGGTGGGGGGGGGCTTTTGATTTGATTAACTAAATGGAAAAAAAGAATATCTTTTCTGAGGTAACCTAATACTGAATGATAAAGAGCAAGTTGCACAAGGAATATATACAACATGATACCATTTATGTAAGTTTAACCCCTTGCAAAATATTACTTATGCCTGGTAATGAAGTATCCCAGTCTCAGGATCTGGCAATGCCTGGATAAAGGCGGTTGGATAGTTTGGGGAATTGGCCAGGCAGAGGAAGGAGAAATCTAACCTGCATTTGTAAGTGTTTTTCAGAGTGACTAGAAGCCAATACAACAAAAGGTTAATGCATCTTAAATACCGGCAGTAGGTCCATGGACACTCATTAGATTATTTTCTGAACTTCCATTTAGGTTTGAAAGGTTTCATCATTTCCAATTAAATTTTCAAAAGTTTAAAAAAAGCCATGAAGTTGAAAATGCTAACTCAAATGCTAAGTTGCAAATGTTAAGTTGAAAAAGCAAGAGGCGAAACCGCATATGTGGCATGATCCTGAGTGTGCGCCAAGAGAAGGGAGAGACAGGGAGGAGACTGAAGAACAGGTCACACTGAGATAGATGTTCTTGCCGTTTCCCGTGGGTGGGAACCGTGGGTGGCATGTGTGTTGGAAATGCCACATGTATTCTTTGAATACCCCCTTGTTTTCTTCATTATTGAAGGGACACAAGAAATCCCACAGTGGCAAGAAAACCATGGAGACATTTGAGAGTCAACATAATGCAGAATGAAGCTTTGTCTGTTGCCTGTCACCCTACCCCTAATGTGCCTTTATCTGCCTAAAAAGAACAGAATTCAATTGCTGTGTAACTCTTTCCTCCAGAGAGCTCCCCTCATATGAGTGGAGGAAAGAGCCAGGGATAGAGGATTCCTATTACCAGAGGTAAGGAATAGGTGTTGGGATGAGAAATTACATAAACAAACCTCATCACAGAACTCTCAGACCCCTTCCTGCTCTCCTAAGAGCACACTATCTTATCTCCCTTCTAGTCTCCTGAGTACTGACTTATCTTTCCCTAAAGTCATTAGTTTTTCCAAAAGTGCCATTTCTCCCTTTCCCTTCCTCCTTTTAAGATGTCATATAAGCCCTAACTTCTAACTACTTATCTGAGCCATTTTCTGCAAGCTCCTGATTACCTGTGTGAATACACTTTCTTTTCTCCTGTTAATTTGCCTTTTGTAAGTTGAATTTGCAGGCCCCCAGTTGCAGAACAAAAGTAGGTGCAGGAAAAGGTTTTCTTTCCTGACATTATCTATCTAATTTCTAACTCATTATTTCAAGTTTATAAATGAACTGGGCATGGTGGCCCATGCCTGTAACCTTAGAACTTGGGAGGTTGAGACAGGGATTGCAGGTTTGAGGCCAGCCTCAGCAACTTAGTAAGATCCTCAGCAACCTACTAAGACCCTGTGTCAAAAGGGCTGGGGGTGTATCTCAGAGGTAGAGCGCCCCTGGTTTCCACGAAAAAGAAAGAAAAAAAAAGAAAGAAAAAGTAAAATGTATAAATGAGGGGTGGGAGGAAGAGTAGAATGTAGTAAAAAGACACACACACACACACACACACACACACACACACACACACACACACAGAATAGGTACTCATTTCCCCAGTTGCTTAGCCCTGTGGGAAGTGATGGTTGACTTCTGTGTCCCCTTACATTCTTCTCAAAGGAAGGGGACCAGCTCCTGCCATCTCTGACTGTGGTTCTAGCAATTTACCTGCATGAAAATTTTATCTCTGGGAGTTCCACGCTGCTGTTGCCGTGTTTAGAAGAAGAGGATGAAAAGAAGCCCAGCAGGTCCTAGTAAGGAATGCCATCAAACACTTCTGAGCCTCTGGCAGGCGCTGACTAAGTCTGATTAAAGGAGGCCAGGGCTTCTCATTTGAGCCTCTTGTTATTTGCATCAGGTGCGCTCCTCTGAAATTGCAAATTTGTCTGAAAAGGAAGCCAGGTTTCAAGCAGGACCAACAGGGACATCCGATGCCATTAGTCACTCACCTCCTACGGGCACTCAGCCTTCTCACGTGGCTTCTCTATTGTCCCGCCCTCCATGGGCCTCTCTACCCAGCTCTTCCATGTCTTTTTTTTGCCTCAAGTCTGTAGGACTCTGCACTAAATGCCTACCGAAGACACGCTTGCAGTGTACCAAATGTGACGTAACAGCAGGAAGTCATGGCAGGGTGGTGCTCACCTGTAATCCCAGAGACTAGGGAGGCTGAGGCAGGAGGACTGCAAGTTCAAGGCCAGCCTTGGGCATCTTAGTGAGACCCTGTCGCAAAATAAAAAATAAAAAGGGCAGGGGATATAGTTCAGTTGTAGAGTGTCCCTGGGTTTAATCCTTAGTGCCACAGGGGAGGAGGAAGGAAGGGAGGGAGGGAGGGAGGGAGGGAGGAAGGAAGGAAGGAAGGAGGGAAGGAAGGAAGGAAGGAAGGAAGGAAGGGGAAGGAAGGGGAGTTAGTAAGTATATAAAGAATAAGTTTTGAGTCGGAGCACTTCTTAGCCTTCAAATGATAGAATTTGTCCAACAATTGACTCTAGGTCTTCTATCTTTGGGACTGTACTATTTTTTTATGGTATTTGGGATTGAACCCAGAGACATTCTACCTCTGAGCTACATTCCCAGTTCTATTTTATTTTTGTTTTGAAACAGGGTCTTCCCAGGTTCTGAGTGTCTTGCTAACATGCTGAGGCTGATTTTGAACCTGTGATCCTTTTGTCTCAGGCTCCCAAATACTAGAATTGCAGGTGGGCACCACCACATCTGGTTCTGTGCCATTTTTTTAAGTGTGGTATTTCTCAAAATTAGGTCCATAGATCACCTGAATGAAAATCTCCCATGAAAGTTGGCAAAAGTTCTCCATCCCATATGTGAATAAATAAATAAATGAGAGTGAAAAATAAGTAAACATAAGGAAATAAAATAGAAAACCAATCTCCCAAATTAAAAACAAAAGAATAAAACAAATGCATCTAATTCTGTATCAAATTGGTTGGCAAATAGCCTGAGAGTTGGCAGGCAACAATCTTTAGGACCAAACAGGCCTGCCGCCCATTTTTGTAAATAAAGTTTTCTTGGAACACAGTCCCGCCCTTTGGATTCCTCTTAATCTATGGCTGCTTCTGGGCTACAATTGCAGACTTTGTGGTTGCCACAGAGACTGATGGCAGGCAATGCCTGAAATATTTGCCATCTGGACTTTTATAGAAAAAAGTTGCCAACCATTAACATAACTACAGATGAACATAAATGCTTCATATGACTTTAGATCTTCTAGATTGTACATCCTTAATGGGATAAATTCCATGGGCAAAAAGAACTGCAGATAAATTTTAAGCTTCATTTTATTGAATTGCTATTATTACTCATATTGGCACAGTTATTTTGAAAGTGTTCTGTGTATACAGGATGGGAAATCAGACAAGTCATTATGTTAATGTTGGTAGGAACCAGGATTGTCAGTGTAAAAGAAAAGAGCAAAGGTATAAAATCAAAGAAGTTAAAATGCTGTATGGTTTGTTTTTGTCTTTTTACTAACAGTGTATCTTCTAAAATGGCCTAGAACTCCATAATGTTGAGCACTCCTGCAGCCCAAATGGTTCTTTCCAAACATTATTCCTTATAGAAATGAACCAGACCTTGGAGGAATGACTGACTCCATTGTTGGGGTGGGAGGGAGTAAGATGAGCCTGAATGATCATGATTAGCCCAAAATCAAGCTGTAATGGTCATGTCCAAAGAACATGGAGTCAAATCAAAGGATCCTGGTAGCCAACATGAACACATTTGAACATCAAAATTTGAAACATCAAAATACAAATAGACTCAACCAAAACCCATTGGTCACTACTGGACATAGCTAGGTTCATCAATTATTAATACTTGTTGGTTAAGGGGAAAAAGAAAACCATATTTGCCTGCTCATATGAACTATATTTCAGAATAACCAATTGTGTTGATTAGGGAAAGTTACCTTTATAGCAAAATTCCTACCAATAAATCTAGAAGAAATGATAAAATTTAAAAACGACTATTTAAAACTCTTATGAAATAGTGGCCAAACCATTAGTTGAGGAACTTCACAATAGAAAGATCAGGTTTGCATGATCTGAAGCTGCTGAACAACTTATCACCAATAACAGCAGAACCATGAGACCTGCATATGATGAAAGATGAAGTGCATAGAATCAACCCTGAAAAGCATCGAGCCCAATGTGATCAAGCCTTTGCTCTGGCTTGGAGTTTGCAGGAAACACAGGGGACAGAGGAATGAGTCAGTAACCTTGAGAGGCTACAACCAGACCAACCTAGAATGTGAAAGAGGCCACCAAGACATTCGGCTGGTTTCTGGAAAAAGTCAGTAGCATGAAGAAAGGGGACAGGGGCGCAAGTGATAGGACAGGAGATTTCATGGTCCTGGAAGTGAAGTCTGGACTGCCTACCTCTTGAAGGCCAATATCGAGAAGCCGAGAATTGGTGGGAAGGGATCAGGCTCATTCGAGGGCTGGCCCTGAAGTAGATGGAAGGGCTTTCTTCTTAACGCTCCATCTTGGGGAATCAGGGGCACAAAGAACCTTTATAGGGAAGGAGAGGAGGAGCAGGGCAGAAAGGCAATGGGGTCTTGACCCTCCAGAGCTTGGGGCCCCTTTTCTTCTCTCAGTGGATCTAGACCTCTTGCACTAGTTCCTGTAGTATTTATTTATTTATTTATTTATTTATTTATTTATTTATTTATTTATTTATTGCAGTACTGAGGATTGAACTCATCCCTATTTTTTATTCTTTATTCTGAAACAGAGTCTCACTAAGTTGTGGAGAGCCTAAGTAGCTGAGGCTGGCTGCGAACCTGGTTCCTCCAGTCTCAGCCTCCCAAATACTGGGATCACAAGCGTATGCCACCGCGTCTGGCTTGTAGTTCTTTTTAGACAGATATTACTTTTATGCAAGTTTCTGCTCTGTGTCAATTGATGCACTGAACTAAGACAAAGGAGGGTCATTACAAAGGTCACCAGATGTTCTGGATTCTGTAAATCTAAAGAAAGATGATTTAGCACAGGCTTCTCTTTTTAGATTTTAGAATGCAAAAGGGAGAAGTTATAAAAATAGAGTTAGGGAGGAGCAGGGCAAAAGGGAGGGCAAAGGTAACTGCTAGGCATGACTTCCTCAAAGAGTTGTCCCATTACATTCAGAGACATGTCAGTCAAGTTCAATGTGTCACCTTATTTGTGGCCTGAATTGAACAAATAAATGACAAAAGTTATCTTTGTAATAACCAGGGAAATTTGAATATGGTCTGCGTATTAGATCATGTCAAGGCAATATTGTTAGTTTTGTTAGATGTGATACTGATAATGAGGTTATATAAAACCACATCTTATGTATTAGAAATTCATAGGGAAATAGCAGTAAAATGGCCTGATGTCAGGGATTTTCCTTAAAATTTACAACAAAGGAAGTTAAGGAGAGCTAAAGTGAAACAAAAATATTGATAACTTAAAAAAAAATCTGACAGATGGGCATATAAAGGTTCATTATATATTTTCTCTATTATTGTAAACTGTCATTGTTAAGAGTTAAAAAGTCAATGAAAATCCAAACATTCAAACTCTTGGGCATAAACTCTGAAAAAATTATCATTTGGAATGTGGATATCGTTCAACCTTGCTCATAGTAGCAGGAGGTGCAATTAGACACAACTTGCTTGTCCATCCCTGGGGGAATAGATAAGGAAAAAATATTGGAAGGGTAGTACTCGCATATACTAAGCAACAGAAAGAAGCAACAAATGTGTGGACGTACCCACTAACAATCTGGCTAGACTTTAAAAATAATAGAGTGCTGAGAGAAATAAGTAATAAACAAAAATTAATACCACAGCTTAGTTAATATATAGCCTTTTATAACACACACACACACACACACATTTTTTTTGTGGTACTAGGGATTGAGCCCAGGGGCATTCTACCTCCAAGCTACACCCCCAGCCCTATTTTATTTTTATTTTGAAACAGAATCTTGCTAGGTTGATGACAGTCTCGCCCTTTGCTGAGGCTGTCTTTGAACCTACAATCCTCCTGTGTAAGCCTCTCAAGTACTGGGATTACAAGCGTGTGCCACCATGCCTGGCTTATAACACATATTAAACACAGTATGTTTTTACTTAAAATATATAATTTAATGTACAAATTAACACCAAATCACAATAACTAGTTTCCAAGTGCTGTGTGCACGCCTGTCACTCTCACTCTGAACTATATTATGATGTGAGACTATAAAGCACCAATCAAAGTATAAAAAAATAAAATTCCAGAATATATATGCAGTACATTAAGGTGACTGCAGACAGTGGGGAAGTTGACATTGGAAATGAGAATGGAAGACTATCACTGAATAGAACAAGAAAGTGGCTTCTTAAAGCCAGTGACCCAGAACCGACCAAGAAAAGCAGACCATAAGCTCCCAGAAGGGCTTGCAAAATTCTCCCCAGTGTCAATTTTTTGTTTGTGTATCAATGTGAGTTAGTTAACACTGGCTCTATTACCTCTGAGAATGAGGAGCTATATAAATGCTAATTATTTCTGGGCAAACTTAATCTCCTATTTACCACTTAGGGAATTTCCTTTTCAACCCATCTTCAAAGAAGGGAAAAAGTCTACTGTTATTCTTACCAACATTAATAATAGTAAGAGTGGGTATAACACAAAAATGAAAGAAAAAAGGTAATCTCCAAGATTGGTGAGGGTAGAGGAGTGGGCAGCCTTTGGCAGTGTTGATGGGATTATAACCAGAGATGGCTGGGGTCCCGTCTTCAGTCTTCAAATTCTCCCTGATGGGAATTTATCCTACAGAAGCACTGTGAATGCAAATGTACAAGAATGGGCATTTCATCGCAGATTATCACTGAAAAAAGAAAGGAAGGGACCCAAATATCCTTCAGTATGGAAATAATAGAACATATTATGGTATATCAAAAACCATTCAAAAGAATGAGAATCTATAATTACTAAAATAGAAACAGCTTTCTAAAATGAAATGTTTCCAAGAAATATTGCTAAGAGAAAAAAAAACATATGGCAGAACAGTATGTATAATATGACACCAATTTCTCTTTTTAAAGAAGAAAATGAAAATAAAATATTTTAGCATGTGTGGAAAAACAAAGTTGAATATATATCTAGGACATGAGTGATTATCTCTAGGGCGTGAGATTGGGAGCTTCCATTTTTATATATTATACATATATTGAATAGTTGTATACCAACCAACTCAAAGAAAACAATAAAGATTTGTTGGTCTACAAGCATATTAAAGAGATAGAAGTTTAAGAAGGTCTCCTCTACACTAAATACTATAGACATAAGGACATATGCTAGGAGAACATGTCTAATTAGAAGTTTAATGATCAAGGGAGTTTATTAGTAGAAAGTAACTGGCTTATTACAGGAGCAAAACGTTTTCCCCATAACTAAGCAAAAACTGCACCAACAACAAACCAGATTGTGACGGCTACCATGTCTCAAGTCTTACACAACTTCACTTTAGGAAACTCCAATCCAGATGCTACAAGAAAATGAATTATGGGAAATATGGTCCCAAGCTTAAGTTGGGGAAAAAACCCCAATACAACACACTTAGCAATATTGCATCTCTGATTGTTAGGCTGCCTCTGGAGGAGAGAGAGTCTCTAAACTCCCTGCTGTTTTGAAGCACTCTAAGTTTTAGGTTTCTACAGGTCAGCATCTTAAAAAATCTTGCAACCCATTAGACTCACAAATAAGCCCTTTGCAACCAGAACTAAAAAGAATAATCAATTCACGATTGCATACACGAAGGGGAAATAACTTTTATAAAGTGCTTATTGTATGTCAGGCAGGATGCTAGGATCTTTTTATGTATCGTGCCATTTAATCTAATAGCTATCCTAAACAGCGTTATTGACACACCTGATTTGAAAAATAGGGAATGAAGACCCAGAGGGATAAAGCATTTTTCTCCCAATCATATAGTTAGTAATAATAAAAGTAATGGCTGACTTTTACTGAATGCTTGCTAAGGGCCCGACACTGTGATTTAAAAGCGTTATTATCAATTCTTATTACCACAATATTTGACTCAGAGACTCTGATTATTTCTCCTTTACCATGGGGGAAATTGGAGCACGGAATATTTCAATACCTTGACCAAGGTCATGCAACTCTGGTGAGGCCACATGTGGCAGAGACAGCTGTGCTTATCAAACATTCTGTGTGGTCTCTGCTCTCTCCCAGAGTCCCTTGTGGTTAGCAGTGGCCGCATGGTTCCCCGTGGACAAGACACTCTAAGTAGAAGTGATGCATGTCAATTCTGGATTGAACAGTAGAAGACTGAGACTTCTCCGTATTCCCTTTTCTCTTACTGTAGCCTTGGGCTATTCCATATGGCGGAGCCTCCATCAGCCTGGATCCCTGAATGGCTGTGTGGAGCAGAGCCACCTGTCCTGCTGACAGTACTGGATGTGTAGCAAAAGGAAGAAGTAAACCTCTGTTACATTGAAGCAACGGGGGCTAATTTGGTACTGGGGCATGTCTAGCCTCTCTTGACTATATAATCCTTGCAAGTCTCTCTCCCAGAGTTTATAATGTTTGTTTGTTTGTTTGTTTTTTGTAGTACTGGGGATTGAACCCAGGCATGTTCTACCTCTGAGCTACACCCTCAGCTATTTTTATTTATTTATTTATTTATTTATTTTTTGCCGTACTAGGGATTGAACTCAGGGGCATTCTACCTCTGAGCTACACCCCCAGTCCTATTTTTTATTCTTTATTTTGAAACAGGGTCTCACTAAGTTGTGGAGGGCCTCACTAGGTAGCTGAGGTTGACCACAAACCCAGATCCTCCGGTCTCAGCCTCCCAAATGAGCTCTTTTTTTTTTTTTTACTTTGAAACAGGGTCTTGCTAGGTTGCCAAGAGTCTTGCTACATTGCTGAGGCTGTTCTTGAACCTACAATCCTCCTGACTTGGCCTCCCAAGTTCAGGCATGCACCACCACGCCCAGCTTTATGTTTTTAAATTACTGAGCTATGCTATCTTCCCCAGCCCAAAGGGTAGAATGGTGACTCAGTATGTAGTAATATATGTGATTGCCTTTCAAAAATAAGAAAGCACAGCATGGCTATAAGATAGCAAGATAGCATGGAAGATCCCACCTGACCACGAATCCTGGACTCACTCAGGTCAGTGATAGCAACTGATGGTAATTCCTTCCCCCTTGGGAAGCACTCAAGGAACAATATTAAAATTCCAATTAATCATCAGGGCTGTGTTTCCTAGGAAGGGCTAAGAGAGAAGGGCGAACAAACAAAAACCTAGAGCAGGGGTCAGTCAGCTATGGACTGCCACTTGGGTTTGAAACCAAGTTTACGAACTTTGTTTGGAACACGACCGGTCTCCTCCATTTGTTCGCTGAACAACTCTCTTTTATTCATGGATACTTTTAACAGGGACCACATGACTCACAAAGCCCCAAATAGTCACTCTCTGACCCTGGACAGAAAAAGTTTGCTGATCTGCTGCTGACCTAGAGGTATTAAAACGTGAGCAGGAGACACAGTGCTTTTCAGGCACCCTGAAAGACCTTGGGGATCTCCCCAAGGGGCTGCTCATGTCCCCCAAATTCCCTTCCTAGTCATACTTTTAGGTTAAATTAAGGCCATAAAGGGGCTCATAAAAATGCAAATAGATTATCTGCTAACTCATTACCCCAATTAACACCTGGATACTAATTTCTTTCCCTGGTCCGATCATTTCTAGTAGTCTCCTGGGAGCACAGTGATAGGGAGGAGGGGGAGGAGGAGAGGAGCAAGGATGGTCCAGGAGCAAGGTTGGGGGCATCTGTGCCAACGCCCACAAATGGCGAATTGACATCCTTTTGCTTCAAAAATTTGGGCTGAGGAGAATTCAGAATCATTCCTCAGCAGGTGGATCCAATCAAATCGCCATTTCTTTTTCTTAGATTTTAGGGTGAAAGGGAGGTAGCATCTCTCTGATTTGGGGAACCAGGAAGGCACATACCCACTTCAATGACTGCACAGCATCTCCTGTAAGGTTCCTCTGCCTAGAATCCCCGGCCCTGTTTTCTGATTGGCTAAACTTTATGTTGAAGCTCAGTCCAGGAAGCTGTGCCGCAGGGGTCTCGAGTTGGCTAGCTGCTCCCTGAGCCTCATGGGCTATTCCTATCAGAAGTACTTCCCAGGTGGTTAGGGGCCCTACCCTAGGTCTCATGCTTTTGAGGTCTTCTCTTCCTGCTTGTGGACAGCATTCCCTGCTTCTAGATCATTCTCTTAGTAGCCAGAACCCTTTTATTCCCAGCCCATGTGGCTTCTAAGTGCCCGCAGAGGCAGGTTTTATAGCCTCCCACAGACGCTAGGGATGGGCCTGCCTACTGCAGCACTTACCCTATGGTACTGCTTTGATTCTTGTGACTGAATGCATGGAGAAGACATTCTTCCAGTTCCTAGCTGGGTAGATTGCAGGCGCCTTGTGATTTGCTGGCATTTCAAGCAGCACCTTCATACAGGGCTGTGTGACAGCTCCCAGGTCTTCCCATCTGGAGAAAGATTTTCGTTAAGGCCGAAAGTTCACCCGGATTCTCTCCCTCTGTGTACCATCTGCAGAATTCAGTTACCTGGAGGCTACCCGGGCTGGAAATGAACAAGAAGCCCTTCCTGGCAGACTTGCCTTCCGCTCTCTGACCTACTTGTAAAGGATGAAGCATCTCTTAGAGGAGTGGTGAATGAACTTGCAAAACCGTAATGAGACTTTGGGCTTCAGAAGCCTTGAACGGGAATGCTCCACCATGCGCTGTGGGGAGAGGGGGGTGAGGTGAATCTGGGCTGAGACTTGCCCCGGCCAGCATGGAGTCTCCGTTCCACTAGAGCGGAACCTCTGATCTGACCTGTGTTTGGGTTTGAATCTGGAACATCCCCAAAGGCCATGTGTTGCAGGCTCAGTCCCCAATGTGGCACCGTTCAGAGGTGGGGATTTGGGGAAGCGACAGGATCGTGAGAGCTCTGACCTCATTTGTGAGTAAATCCTCTGGTTTTTACTTTGATGGCATTATTGAGATGTGGTGGAAACTGCTGTTAGCGGAGGTAGTTGGAGTAAGAGGGTCACTGCCTTGAAAGGGTGACTCTTGTCCCCCGTCTCTCTCTCTCTCTGCTTCCCATCTGCCATGAGCTGAGCAGTTTTCTCCTGCCATGTCCTTTCGCCATGTTATTCTGCTTTACCTCAGGCTGAAACCTCTGTGGCCTGGAACTTCTGAAACCGTAGGCCAAAATGAACCTTTCCTCCTCTAAGTTGTTTTTCTCAGGTACTTTGTCATAGCAATGAAGAGCTGACTAACACAGGGCCGACTAGTGAGGGGTTTGACAGTTCGGATGTCTTCAACACCTATTTTTAAAGATTGATTTATGGATCTCTCTTTTTCATCTGGAGACCCTCCTATGCCCCATCTTCTCCCTAGCATCCACATATTAGGGAGAACATATGCTTCTTAACTCTATGTGACTGACTAATCTCACTTAACATAATGTTTTCCAGTTGCATCCATTTCCCTGCAAAGAACATAATTTTATTCTTCTTTATGGCTGAGTAAAATTCCGGTTTAATTGTAGTGGATGCATGGGGCAGAGGGACACCCTAAAGCACATGATGTACCTACACAATCATAACAAGGTCACTCAATGAAGTGAACCTTAGGGGGAGGGAGGGAGAGGGAACGGGAATGGGGAGGGAATCGGGGAAGGAGTCAAATGAGAATTGTGTGCAAATATGTTGTTAACAATTTGTACTTAACAAAGATGTACGCTATATTGCACGAATTACTACAATAAAAATTAAAAAATTAAAAAAAAAAAAATTGATTTATGGAATACCCATTATGGTAAATATCCAAGAATATTGTGAATGACCTGAAATTAAACACGATGGAAATACTTACACCAGGAAAGTCAACACACACTATAGATCAGGGCTTCCTTCTATCCCCCCCCACCCCCCTCAGCAGACTCAGCAGCCAGCACACCACCCCTTACCCTGCAGAAACCTCACCCTGCACAGGGTGGAGGAATCAGAGCCAAAGCAGACTATTTCTCTTCTCTAAATCTTTGCATGTTTTTAAAGTCATAAAGTGTTTGTGTTTCTTGTAATAAAATTGAAAAGAACAGCGTGTAGGAAACAAAAGAACATTATCTTCCAATTCAACATCTCCTCTCCCACAGAAGTAACTCTGGAGTGTAGCCTTCTAGGATTTTTTTCTATAGTTATGCAAACACGTAAAAACAAATATGTAGTGTTTTTTTTAGATAAATGGAATGAAATTACACATATTTTTATACCTTATTTTTTCTCCCTAAAAATATATCATGATTTTTCCCCCCTTGAGTTAGATCTACCGGATTCATTTAGACCACAGCCAAGTATTCTATATTGTTTTTGTTTTTTTAAAAATGGCTATGTAGGTCATTTCCAGCTTTTTTCTTTTATCTATTTTGTTTCTACAAATGATGCATCAACAAACATCTTGTGCATGTAAGTGTGTGTGTGTGTGTGTGTTTGTGTGTGTGTGTCTGTATTTTTGTGCACAAGTAGGCATATTTCTTTAGGATGAATTTCTGGGACCAAAATTGCTGAGTCACTAAGTACTATATCTGTAGCTAGGGCTAAATTATCCTGCACAAAACTGTATGAGTACCCCCTGCCTCTGCTTCCAGCAAGTAGGAAAATGCTTGTTTTTCCAAAGTCTCACCAACCATGCATATTACCAGTACTTTTCAGTTTTAAAAATTTGTTAAAAGCTGCATTTTATTGTTGGTTTTATTTGCATTTCCGTATTCACACGTGAGTCCAAGTGCCTTGTTTTCCATTTGTGAATTAGTAATTCTTCTTCTTTGCTCATTTTTCTATTGAATTATTCGCTTTAAAATTGATTTATAGCAGTGCTTTAAATAAAATGTATTTTAGCCATTGGTCTGTAATATGCGTTGCAAACATTACCTTCAAGTCTATTTGTCACTTAACTTTCTTTTGTGTTTAGATAGAAGTTCTATAAAATTAAACTATACAGGGCATGCTTTGTGTTATGTTTATAAATGCTGCCCATACCCTAAAGTAAAAAAGCATCACCTTATATTTTTCTAATACTTAAAATTTTTTTCTTTGACTTTTAGGCTTGTTTGTTGTTATTTATTTTTTATTTTTGTGGTACTGGCAATTGAATCCAGGGGCATTCTTCCTCCAAGCTATACTCCTTAGCCCTCTTTTATTTTTTATTTTGAATCAGGATCTCATTAGGTTACTGAAAGTCTCACTATGATGCTGAGGCTGTCCTCAAACCTGTGATACTCCTATCTCAACCTCCCAAGTACTGGAATTACCCACCATGCCCTGCTTTTTTTTTTTTAGGGTTTATTGTTGTGTATGATATAAGATAAGGAGGAAACATATGTATGTAGAACAATGCTTCTTGCACTATAGTTTGCAGCAGTATAATTAGGAAACAATCTAAGTGTCCATTAAGAGGGGATTAATTAAATAAATTATGATAAATCTATACCATAGACATACAACTCATAATAAGAAATAGATCTATGTTTGCTGATATGGAAGGATGTCTTTGTGTAAGGAGAGATATGGTGTGCCCTGCCAGGGCTTTTGCTCAGACCAAGCAGGCTGTGCACCGCTAACTCCAGGGGGTGTGATGTGCTGGGTGCCCTGGGAGATAAGCAATGCAGTAGCCCTGATCACTGCACGGCCCCCTCGTGGACACAGTGACACACTTTACTGAGTTCCCTTCATCTCCTTTCTTCTTTTGGAATACTCCTGTGGTTCCCTTCCCCTCCCTTTCTTCCTTCCTTCTGGTCTTGGGGATTGAACCCAGGGGCCTTCTACCTCTGAACTACATCCCCAACCTTTTTTATCTTTCACTTTGAAACAAGGTCTCACTAAGTTGCTGAGGGTCTTGATATATTGCTAATGCTGGCCTCGAACCTGCTACCCCACTGTCTCAGCCTCTCAAGTGCTGACATTGCAGATGTGTGCCACTGTGCCTGGCCTCGGGTTTCTTTTTCTTGGTAGGTCTCCATGTGGGGTTTCCAGAAAGTTCCAAGATTGCTCTATTCCAGGGTTCCACGGAAGACACATGGGCCCCCCACTAACTCCAGCTGTGTAAACCTTTCCACCATCATCTCGCCTCTCACTTTGTCTTTGTGAGATCCCACGCCCACGTCCAGCCTTCTCACCACGCCAGGCAAAACCGGGCAAAACTGGGCAAAACTTGGCAAAACCAGGCAAAACTGGGCACTGTTTTCTGGCTATTCCTCTCTACCCCAAACCCTAGGGATAATATGTCAGATTCCCCAGAAACACTCTCATGCTGATTATGGGAGTGGTTTTGGGTGGATCTATGAGTTTCTAAGGCTTCACAACTCTCCATCTGGGAACTAAGATGCTGGGGTAAAGGAGGGAACCCGCTGGGGCGGGGGGGGGGGGTTGGGGTCAGGGGAAGAGAGACTGCATTAGAACAGAAAATCATTCAGTGCTTACCGTGAAGGTTGAATTAGCGATCCCATTACTCCCCTCTAGGTGGAATAAAGAGCAGGTCAACACCACCTTTGCTGTGCTCTCCTGGTGGTGAACGACCTGAGGTCCCTGCCCTTTGACTTTGGGCTTGACCAGACGATTTGCTTTGGTCGATGGGATATCAGTGTCCATCCATCAAGTAGTGGCTTCAGTGTTCCAGTGTGACTGTGCCTGCTCTGCTGCACTCCTGCCCCCGGCAGCTTTCTCGTCTCAGAGGAATGAGTGAGTCAAGAGAAACAGAGTGAACTGAAGCCCTAACTTTTTAAAATTTTATCTTATTGGGGAGGGGGTTTAACTGGGGATTGAGCCCAGGGGCATTCTGAGCTACATCCTCAATGCTTCTTTATTTTGAAACAGGGTCTCCTTCAATTGCCCAAGTTCCCACGAAGTTGCTGAGGCTGGTCTGGAACCTGCAATCCTCCTGTCTCAGCCTCCCAAGTACTGGGATGACAGGCATGTACCTAGCTTGAAGCCCTAACTTGAAATCAAGTCTGGCTGAGCCCAGCCTCAATCTGCCAGCCATGATGGCTCCAAGGTCCATGGGTAAGAAAGAAACATCTGTCAGTCACTGAGGTTCAGGTGGTTGCTTATCATCATTGTGAAAATAGCTGCTTGTTTCTCTCCTTATTGTGTGAAAACAACATCCTAGTTTTACTGGGGCAACAATAAATTCAAGTAAAAGGATCGTCATTAAGCTTTCCTGATTGCTAGATGTGTCTGTGTAACTAAGTTTTGGCCAAGGAGGCACAGCGTTGCATCAACTGTCTTGGAATCCTATGAAAAGCAAGGGTCACCTGAGAGATACCTCCTTTGCTCTTTTGCTTCGAGCTTCATGTATGTGAGAATTGGCTTCGGTGGCAATCTGTGGGCCAGGGGGTACCTGTAGGATGGAAAGAAAGCTCTAGAATAGTGCAGGAGAGAGGAAAGAGCCTTGGTCCCTAATGCCTGTGAACCACCACCGTAACATTCTTTTTTTGTTTTTGTTTTTGTTTTGTCTGTGTGTGTTATTGGGGATTGAACCTACGGGCCTTCTACCTCCAAGTTACACTCCCAGATCTATTTTATTTTTATTTTGAAACAGGGCCTTGCTAGGTTGATAAAAGTTTCGCTCTTTGCTGAGGCTGTCCTCGAACCTGCGATCCTCCTTTCTGAGCCTCCCAAGTACTGGGATTTTAAGTGTGTGCCACAATGCCTGTCTACCATAACATTTTTGATGGCCTCCTCCAGATTTTCTTATTTGAGGGGAAAAGAATCATCTGTCTTGTTTAAGTCACTTCTAATCCTAACTGATTATGTAGTATAATGTGGACTGAGAATGAAGAATATATCTGTCACTTTACGTTCTTGCTATAAGTATATTAGAATATCTGAAAGTACAAGGACTAGAAGTTACTAGAGCCAAAGGATAATGTGAAGGGGAAACGCTTGCAGAGTGGTGAGGGGTTAGAGTTAGTCTACGTTGAAAGGCAGTCGGCCATGAGGTACCTAAGGACAGGGCTGGGCAGAAACTAATTTTTGCTTCTGGTTCTAGCTGTGAGCAAATAATAATGATGTCCATTCCAATCAGCATTCGCACAGCCTTAATCTAAAGACCTGACCACGTGACTTAGAGGAAAGAAGATTTATTTTCTTACAGTTCCAGGTGCCGTCCATGTGAGGCGGGGGACCGCAGATCTCAGGGCACGGAGGCGGGAGGCAGAGAGAGAGAGGGAGAGCACGTGGGCTGTGCTGCTCACATCACGGAGGCGGGAAGCAAGAGAGAGAGAGAGCAGAGGGAGGAGGAACCACATAGAATCTCCAAGGCCGCACCCCACGGGATCTTCCTCCAGCCCACCCTACGGGCCTGGGTCTCCACCCAGAGAAGTTCATTGTAATGGATTTATCCACCACTCGGATTACAACCCTCAAGACTCAATTATATCAATGGGCCATTTTATATCTAACTATAACAGTCACTTGGGAATCCCATCTGCCTTCTCTGAGTCTCAGTGTTCTCATCTGCAAAATGGAACAGATGCTATAAAAAAAAAGCTATTGAAAAGGCAATTGTGATCATTTTAAGTCGGGTATAGCTAGAATGACTATGGAATGTCCTTTATGGAACATTTTTAGGAGTATTACTGGGTCTTCGATAGCTATACTAAGTATAATGCGACTGGGGTTTGAGACTGATTTTCCCACCCAGTGGAGGGATTCAAGTTCATTGCACATTTTGTTCACTAGTCATTTCGTGCACGAATGAGGCACAATCAGCTTTGTTTCTATACATCTAGTAAATGGAAACATCTTTTCTTTTGCTTTCCAGAAACTAAGTAGAAGAAAAACTAAAAATGTATATAGTCACTAACTTCACAATAATGCAATCCCTCGTTTTTATGCACTTACCTTTTTGGCCCGGTTTATTCCAGATCACAGGGTTTTATTCTAATAACACAAATGTATGACTATCTCCTGGGGTTGCTGCAAGGATCACATGAGTATTTAGAATGGGGCAATGCTTTGCAAATCGCAAAGGCTTCTGGGAATGCCAGCAGCTTTCATTAAGAAGAGGAAAACCGACTGACAACGATAGGAATAGCAGTAATCATCGTGGACCATAAAGTCAGTAACAAAGAGATAACAGAGACAGACAAGAGCTGTATGCAAACAAGATAGTAATTACATCTCCTCTGCAGGCCTTATCTCCTGAATATGGTCTTTGGGAAAATTGTGATGGAGTCATCCTTAGATAATCACAAAGAAAGAAATGGAAATGGAGACCACGGGCAAGGACGCGCACCCTATTACCCAAGCTGCACTCCTTTGCCAGTTGAACGCGTTACGGTGTGATTGCCTTTGTCACTGACTCCGACGTGTTATTAAGTACAAAGGATTATTGGGATTCTTGCTACCATTGCAATTATGTAGAACACTGACTCTTTTAAAGTGCTTTGCAAACATTAAATAATTTTCAGGTGCATGCAGCCCCGGGGAGGGTCAGCTGGGGGTGTGTGTGCCTGACTCTTGCATTCTGTGTGAAATCCTGCCTCAAACACGTGCTTCACTTTCATAGTTAGTTTCCTGCCTGGAATCAGGCCTGAGGACCTCCTTCTCATTCAGTAACTCGTTGACTCGCCTCTGTTGTTCATTTAGGTGCCCTGGTTTGGGTGGACACCGTGTTGTAGGCTTAGTAGAGCAAGGAGCAAACTGCAGAAGATTCTGTCCATTTCTGCCCCATCTCCTGGAGTTGCAGCCAGCTCCTGCAGACTTCCCCTGCCAGTATCTGCGTCTTGCTCCCTGAAGGTGTTCTGCAAACAGTGGAAAACCACTTGACATGAGGCCAAGCAGCCCTTAAACCATGACTCATAGGAATCAATGTCTAAATACCCCTACTCCTGACTCCCACAGGTGGGATAACTCTGAGCCATGTGTTTTATGTAATTTTCCAGAATTCCCCCTTTGCATTAAAATTCAGTTACCCAGAGTGGCAATGGCTTGATAAAACCCCCTTTATTGCCTCCTTTTCCTTGTTTCATTACCTTGCTGGGGTTACCTGGGATTCCTTCCTTAACCTCCTAAGTTTAATTTTTGCTTTGGGGTCCACTTCTGGGGCGGGAGATGCCTGAAGGAACAACCCCTGTCAGCCCTGATGGAAAAGAGGTTTCACACTCAATTGCTGAGAGTGGCCGGGCCAGTGTGGGAAATGAGAGAAGTAAGTTTACATTCCTACCTTGAGCTTCAGTAATGACTGGTACACTTGGTATTCTGGGAGCTCTGTAAAGACTTTAGCTTCCTTGCTGTGATTTCTTACCGTGATATAGTTCTTGCTTCCCAGGGGGCCTGAGGAGGAATGATTGACTGAATGAATGATGGACATTCATTAACGCAGCTGCTCACTCATTTAACACTTATTACCCAATCCATTAACCACCCAAGCCACCATCCACCCCGATTCCCACCACCCACCCACTCTGTCCACGCCAACACCAACCACCCACTCCCGCCGCCACCCACCCACCTGCTCCCCACGGCTCACCCCCCTCACTAACCACCTCTGAACATTCTCTGTATCTCCGCTCACTGATCATGGTAATCAAAGTAGGGAAAACCAGGAATTTATAAAAGGTCATGAAGCTGACCTCAAGATGCTTTATCTCCAACTACTTCTTTCCAGTGAACCCTTTGATCTATTAGAATTTCTTGAATGCCTCAGGCTGTTTCATATAAAGATGCTTTTGCTTAGCAAGAGTCTGTTTCAAAATAGAAAAAAAAATTAAAAGACTGGAGGGTATAGCTTGAAGAGAGAATGCCCCTGGGTTCAATCCTCAGTATAAAAAAAAAAGACTTTGCTTTGAGTATTTCGTGCTTGTATATCCCTCCTCCTCCTCCTCCTCCTCCTCCTCCTCCCTCTTTATCCTCTTCCTCCTCCTTCTTCTTTTTGGTACTGGGAATTGAATCCAGGGACATTCTACTTCTGAGCTATACCCTCAGCCCTCTGTTTTGCTTTTTTTGTTGTTGTTGTTTGTTTTTAAACAGAATCTCGCTAATTTGCTGAGGCTGACCTCCCTAAGTTGCCAAGGCTGTCCTCAAACCTGTGATCCTCCTGTCTAAGTCTCCCAAGCACTGAGATTACAGGAGTGTGCTGCAATGCTGGGCTTGCCACTTCTTTACTATGCAAATAACATATTTATTCTTCAAATCAGTCTTGAAAGTTAACCCCTGAGGTGGGTGCTGTGGTCTTCCACAGAAGCCCCAGTCAGGGCTCTGAGATTCATTTGTCGAAATATTGGGACTGTTTCCTGCTGATGCTCATAGCAAACACTCCAAAGGGGCTTGGACTGGCCGACGCAAAGGAACAAAGACCTGCTCCCTCTGCCACAGTTGGGGTCTCTCCCCCAGCCCATCCCAGCTCTAGCGCTCCCATGTGATTGCCTAAGGTCTGAGCTGCAGCTGTGATGCAATTCCTATTTTCCCGTGTCTAGTTCCACTTTCCTCTCTTCCTACACAGCACTCAGCAGGCCGCCTCCTGCCCTCCAATCTCAGAGACTCGGGTTTGTTTCTAAGGTAACCTGACCTCAGACGGCACCTTTGCAACACCTTCTCCACTTCTCCTATGAAAGACAGGCTCAATCACTTGATAGCCTCCTCTAGTCCCCTAAGTCTCTATGGTGTATCTGTAGGTTAGGAAGGCAGGACCACTATGAATGTTATGGGAATGTGGGATTTAATATAGTCCCTTTTTGTTACATGAAACTGGAAGGTGTTGGGGGAGTGGAGGTCTGGACAGGGGGACTCAGAACTTCAGAGAAATAGTCGCACATCATGTTTGCTGAAACATAGGCGCAGGTAGGTAGTTGGAGCCAGCAGGTTAGTCTCCTGTGTGTGGCTGGTTTCATATGGGGCTCCAGAGGAGGTACTCGGGGAAGGAGATGTAGAAATTGCTGCCTCCAGCCAGGTGTGGTGGCACCTGGGATCACAGGTGTGTGCCACTGTACTCAGTTCTCGTTCAACTCTTACCACCGAAGTCTGATGTGTTCAATAATATCAGTGAGCATAGTTATTGGAGCAATTAAGGAACTTTGTGCCTTTGGAGCAGAATATAAGAATTAGTATTAGGTGGTGTAGGAGATATAAAGAAATAGGGAGTGGATTTGATGAAGCTACTCAGTTCTCAGAACTGAGTAAGGAAAATAAAAACGTAAAATAGAAAGTAACCTTGGGTTTTAGACCTGCCTCAGTAATGTTCTAGCCATGTCATCTAGAACCAGGAACCAAAGGTTCTCTGAGCCTCCTTTCCCTCAGCTATGGCATACATGTAAGAACACTGGCTTGGCCAAACTCAGAAGGTGTTTGTAGCAAGCTACCGAGTGATGGTGTGGAATGTTCTGGAAACTGCGAAGCACAGTCCAAATGCAAGAGCCAACTTTGCGGTTGGAAGTGATTTTCAGAATTCAGCTGGAACACCAGGCCATGTTATATCTGTGCTCTGCTAGGGGTCTTACACCTTGGTTGAGTCAACCAGGAGCTCTGACTGTACTCCTCCTATGAGCAGTGGTGCCCTAGAGGTCAGAATTCAGGGAGAATCATTGGAAAATAGCCCTTTCCTTTTGAAAGTTGTTCAAGTCCTCCATCTCTCCCTGGCAATGGGGTTCAGCATTTTTTTTTTAAAGAACAGCATCTGGGTTGTCAGCAAGCTTTAGGTAGCTTATTGATTTAACATTTCTTCAGAGGTGCCAAGAAAGATGTGTTCTGCTGACAGCGATGGGGAGCTGAGCCTGGGAAGGGGCATCTGGTGGCTTGCTCCCCCTGGTCCTGGCTCAGGCCCTTCACAACCACTGTTCTTCAAAAAGACTGTCTTAAATTGAGTTCATGTTCCATTTGCAGCATCTTTTCCCCCTTTGCTTCTTTTCTTAACAACCAATGGAGACTGCAGTGTCTTCATGTGGTATCCAGCACACGATTGCTGAATGGAGTCATTTCATGGTGAAATAACCTCGGTGGAAGAGAAATTCACTTTGGTAAAATGCTGAAGTTCACTGTTGTCAAAGCAATCAGGTTCCAGAAGTGATTTGCAGAAACTTATTTATGTATTGTTTTGGAGCGCTGACACAAAATAGAAGCTAGGGAGCTAGCTGGTCCATGAGTAAGTCTCTTTAAAGACAGGTTGGGGCTCTTAGACAATAAAAGGAACTCACCTTGCAATTCATTCCTTTGGGGTAGGTGCGCTCTCCTGCTCTGTTCTGATTTCCTTCCTTCCCATCCCCTTCTTGGCTCCGTACGCCCAAGGAAGAGCACTCTGCTAACATGATTGAGCTGTGTGTTATTTGTGGATGGGCTTCTATGCCTTAGAGCTTAGCAGGAGCTAGAAGATTTTCTTCTTTATTTCTTTTTATCCTTTTATTTAAAAAAAATCTATGTGGGTTTCTCTTCGTAGTGTTGTACCTGCTCTGCCATTCTCTAATCCCCTGGAGAGAAGGGGTGAAAGTCAGGACCCTCTACTACCAAAATGACCCTAATCTCCCACTGTCTCTTTGTCTTAGTCAACATTCTCACCGATATCATCCAAGAAAGTGACCATGCAACTTAGAGGAAGGTTTACTTGCTCACAGTGTTTTGTTGATTCTGGGCTCTGTCCCTGTGAGGCCAGGCTCTGAAGGTTGACGCAGCAGCAGGAAGCAGAGTGAGGGAGAGAGCAAAGCTCTGCTCTCACATCATGGAGGCCGAGGCTGGAAACAGAACAAGCCAGAAGGGGATCCAAGACACAAGCACAGTTCCTAAGGCCACACCCCGGGGACCCACCTTCTCCAGTCACACCCCACCAGCTTGGTTACCACGCAGGCCATGGTAAGTCCACCATAATGGACAGTCATGCAACTCTGAACATTGATAGATGAGCTCTTCAGGGGCCTTCTAGATCTAACCGTGACTCTCTCTCTTGCATTGTCCTAAACAGCCGGATCTAGTTGGGAACTAGAGTTCTAGGGTGACCCTCCTGTCCCAGTTTACCCGAGGCTCCCTGGGCTTTAGCACTGAAAGTCTAGCATCTGAGGAGTCGCTCCCAGGTAAAGGGACTTATCTGATCACCTAGCCCCTCTTTCAAACTAAGCCATAGAGTCCAACTTAAATTTTTTTTAAGGTAAAATACAAGCTTTTCTTTTTCTTATAGTTGACTGACCTCATAGTTAACATTATTTGTCCAAAGTAAAAATAGCAATACTGTTATTAAATCCAACTTACTTATTGACTGTGAGCATTGTGTTGGGGATTATGGAAGTTGCTTCAGTTGCTAATTAATCCTTTTATAATTTCTTTTTAGAGACTGGGGATGTAGCTTAGTGGTAGAGCACTTGCCTAGCATGCATGAGGTCCTGGGTTCACTCTCTAGGGTTGCAATAATGATGAGTGAATGAATGAATGAATATTAAAAATATTTTTAAAAATTAAGTTGGATGTGGTGGGAAATGATTGTAATCTAAGTACTTCAGAAGCTGAGACAGGAAGATGCAAGACAGGAGATTGCAGGTTTTATGCCAGCCTCAACAACTTAGCAAGGCCCTCAGCAACTTAGACCTGTTTCAAAAGAAAAAAATAAAACAGGGCTGGGGGTGTAGCTTGGAGGTAGAATGGCCCTAGGTTCAATCCCTAGTACCACCAAAATAAATAAATACAATTTTAAAAAAATTCCAATTTGGTCCCTCTTCCTGGTACCCACTCTCTCATTTTGCAACTTCCTGGAAAGAGGGGTAGAAGGCAGGATTGCTCTCCTGCCAGATGCCTCAATGTCTAAGATGACTGTGTGCCTCATAGACCCTGGGGTGGAGTAGAGTTGGTGGGGTCCAAAGAAGAGGAGAAGGGAAGGGAAAGGCTTTCCAGTAAGTGGGCCAGTCCTCCAAAGGGCTCTGGTTTCAAAGGACGTTTATTCAGGCCAACAGTGTTGTGCCAGGCCCTAGAGAGACTGAGGTGGGTGAGACAGAAGCCTGCCCCAGGGAGCTCGGCATCTTGGCTCTCCTGCTAACACTCTGTGGTAGGAGCTCTGCTGCCTCCCTGGATGACTGTGAAGGACACCGCGGACAGATCCAACTGGAAAGGCACACCAACTGGCTTCGTCACCAAAGGCCATGTTAGGAGAGGCCTGCTCAGCGGAGTCCTGGCTCTGGGGCGTTCAACATTTGTTGTCTAGTATGCATGGGCATTGATTGATCTCTTTACCAGCCAGGTTTCAGCAAGGTCCTAAGTCCCTGGCAGGCTATTAAAGCCCCATCACACCAAATTTGAGTTGCTCTGCTCACCTTCTGGCCAGAGGGACTGATTCTCTGAACCTTTAAGAAGTGCAAATTGTTTCACAGATGAATTCTGGTGTGTTGCTTAATCCTCGTCTCTTTCTGGGTCAGTGAGGTATTGAATGGACTGTTTTCTTTCTTATTGTGGGTTTGGTTATTTTTTTTTTTTCTTTTTGTGGTACTGGGGATTGAACTCTGGGGCATTCTACCTCTGAGCTATACCCCCAGCCCTATTTTTTATTCTTTATTTTGAAACCGAGTCTCACTAAGTTGTGGAGTGCCTCATTAGGTAGCTGAGGCTGGCTGCAAACCCGGATCCTCCGGTCTCAGCCTCCTGAATGCTGGGATTTCAAGCGTGAGCCACCATGCCCGGCTAGGGTTTGGTTATTGTTACAAAAATCCAAAATGTATATTCTTTGGGAAGAATCCACAACTCTGGCAAACACTGGACCCTATTCTTTGAAAAAACAGCAACCATCTAGAGTTGAATAAAGATTATGTCCTTGAATAAAGACTGTGTCCTTTATGCAGTTGCAGGTCCCTGAAATCACCCCACCCACTACTGTCTGTCCTAAAGTAGCAGACAGAGGCCTTCTCATTCCTTCCCATTGCTATCGCATGCATATCATCTCCAGAGCCTGTAGGGATTTGACTTCAGTTGCGGCCCTTTGTCAGAGTGCTGATTTCCTTCCTCCTTTTCTGCTCTCTTCCTCCCACATCATCTCACTACCTGGTAATACGGATTTATGTAGACTTGCCCATCACCTAGAATGTGCAGAGACCAAACATTTACATACAATGTCCATTTCAGCACAATCCTCCAAATCTGCAGATTCCAAAGTGTGTTCTTCTGACCAGCCGTATCAGCATAGTCTGGGAGTGGGTGATAAAAGCAAATGCTTAGGCTTCATCTATAATCTACTGAGTCTGAACAGTTGAAGTGGGGTCTAGCACTCGGTGTTTTCCCAACCTTCCAGGTGATTGTGAAACATGTAAGTTGGAGGACCGCTGGTCAAGTTTTCAGGTGGTACCCATTTGCAAAAATGAGCTCTTGGAAAGCAATGTACTTCTCTGGCTTTTGTCTGAGGATAATATAAAATCCCCCTGTTTTTTTCTACATGTGTATATAGTGGAGGCAAAAGGAATGTCTGTTTGCTGTCCAGAAATCACCACTTTGCCAGGTGTCTGAGGGCCTTTGAATTTTAGACTTGTTCGCTTTTGGTTTGGGGAGATGTTTATTGTGGTCTACAGTCCTTCTTTCCCTGTTCCTGACAAAAGAGGAGAGGGCATAGAAACCCTCCTGGTGGTCTACTCTTGATGAGACACAACTTGTACTGCTCCTTCCTTGCACCTTGGCATAATTATTGTCTCCCCAAACAGATGGTAAGTCCTACGAAGACCAGAGCTTAAAGATCAGCATGGCCTGGTTGATAGTTCTGAACGGAATGACTCTACTCACCTCCTTAGCCAAAGGTTGCTGCAGGGGCTGGAAAACCCATCTCTCAATGCAGCCAAGGATGCCCTTGTGAGCAAGAGTGCTTGGTAGCTCTGGATCATGCCATATGGGGTGCAGGTACCTTTTATCAAATGGCTCTGAGAATCCTCTGTATTATACAGAGGGTCCATCCTGCCGAGGACTTTGCAGGCATCTCTTTGAGAACAAAGCCTGGGAATTGCTTTCTCCCAAGCATATGGACCTCTGTGCCCAGTTACTGAGCCAGGTGAAAGGGGACCCCTGATTCTAGGGTAGCTGGGAAGAGACAGTGGGTGACAGGTGATAGGTGATGGCTATTTGAACACGTGGTCATTTGGTTGGTGGCAAGGCCCTGGCCTGGTTCTCAGGTTGTTGTGATAGGATTGGACCATTGAGCCAGGTTAATTGTATCAATTCCTCCAGATTCTCTGCTTATTATACCTAGGAAACTGGGCACAGAAAGAGTAAAGGATATGTCAAATGATTACAAGAGATTCATTCATTCATTCATTCATTCATTGAGTTCTTGGCTCAGTCTGTCTGTCATATACCCCTATTAAGCTCTTACTGTGTGTCAACAATGAAAGGGTGTGTGTGTGTGTGTGTGTGTGTGTGTGTGTGTGTGTGTGTGTGTGTGTGTTGACTTTCTTTTCTGTCATGTTCCAGATAATGGCTTTGGTACTCCTGCAATTGATTTTGTTAGTTAATTTTATTTATAATATGGGGGGGGGACATAAAAAATGGATGCAAATGAATGCTAATTTGTGAATTCATATTTCAAGCTATGGCCCTTGCCATTTTTAAAGGGAAGAGTGTTGTAGTGGCATTGGAATTAAAAATGGGTGCTTCTACTTTTCTCCTCTCTCCTGCCAGCTGGGCAGGCTTTCCCCCCGGAGGTGAGAGTCTGAAGTCTTGAGGGTGGTTGCTCCAGTTTTATTTTAGTTCTTGGAAAGTATTCATGAGATACTGAAAACACCACCAATTGCTTCCTTCCTCTATGACTCTTCCTTTGTCTTGCATCAGAAAGTTGAAGAGAAACTTTTCTTTCCATCCTCTTCCGGCTGGCCTTCCCTTCTTTGTCCCTTGGCTTTGCACACAAGGTGGTCACAGGAAGCTCTGGGAGGGCGGAGCAGGTGCCTGGCCCAATGCAATGCGTGCATTTCAAACCTCTCCTGCCGACTCGACTCGACTCCACTTCATCCATTGCATGGGTTTCTGTGTTAGTGTCTGGCCCCAGAGGAATTCCCATGGAGGCTGGTGAGGTGGGGCACTTTATTTACAGTCACACAGCAGCGACCTCAGCCCTGTGTTCTGTGTCAGAATTGGTCGATCAGATGTCTGTTCCCATAGAGGGGTTTCAGTGCAGATGAAGTTCCCTGCTTCTTCTGAATACGTCCTTGCTGCAGTATCCCTTTCCTTCTTTCGGGTGGTGGAGGGATGGGAGATGGTGGTCTTATTTCTGCGGAAGGAGCAGTAGCTTTTGGTTGTATTTCTTGAGTTATTTGAGACCTCATGGGTAGGCAGGATGAATGGTGAGTGTGCTGCTCATAGTTATATCTAGAAATTTATATTCTGGGCCAGAACTCTCAGCCCAAACCACCAGCCCTTTGGTAATCTGGTCAGCCCTCCCTCGCAGCCTGCTCCCCTTGCATAGGCCCCACGGTACAGCCACGTGGAAGCTGATTACCATTCCCAGAATACTCTATGCTGCTTGGTTGGTACCTATGGGCCTTTGCACACCTGCTGTCTGGATCAGTTCACCTGGGGGGACATCTGCTCATCCTTCAAGGCTCAACTCAAGCATCCCCCTTCATAACAAGTCCAACAGTATACACAACAGAGCTCCTCCGTCTCCTACCGCATACCACCCTAATCAGAATGGACTGCGTTTTCTTAAGCTCTTTCACACCTATGCTGTGATATGTATACCATTTTGTAATCATTTTCATAAATAATGGAATACTATCATAATGTTTGAAAGCAGAGAGTCAAAGCAAGACTGCATGGATTCAAGGCCATTTATGTCACTTACTAGGTGTACAATCTTGGGAGTATACCTGCTCTTCCCCCTTTAATTTCCCCATCTATGAAATGAGGGGACTAATGCTTACTACTTGTCCTACAGGTGAGAACTGGCCCTGTGAGTGGGACTGGGATTCCTAGCTAGTGCCAAGTCCCTGAAATTATAATGGATCTGAATGCAGTGGGTAGAGACCTCCCTACTTCTGAGGCCTCGAATGTACTAGTGTTGGCAGATACAGCCCAGCCCAGAGGCTTGGTCTCCACCCTTCATTTCTATGGCAGTTTCCCAGCTGGGTCATCCCCGGCCTGCAGGGCCGACTGTGTACCACCACTGGCAGCTCAGGGGCCCCAAGTTGAGTCCATGGAGTGCCTACTTACTAGAGACCTGACATGAGTTATATTTTAATATCCCCTTCTCTTTATGACAATACTACTTTCAGTGATAATCACACCATATTTGGTAATCATTATTGAATTTACTTGTCTTTAAACAAATGAAAGTTAATAAAGAAAAATACATTTCAACTTTCAAAATGTTATTCAAAGCCAGGCATGGTGGCGCACGCTTGTAATCCCAGCATTCAGGAGGCTGAGACCGGAGGATCCGGGTTCGTGGCCAGCCTCAGCTACCTAGTGAGGCATTCTGCAACTTAGTGAGACCCGGTTTCAAAATAAAGAATAAAAAATAGGGCTGGGGATATAGCTCGGAGGTAGAGCGCCCCTGAGTTCAATCCCCAGTGCCGCAAAAAAAAAAAAAAAAAAAAAAAAAGTTATTCAAATTCAGTAAAATATTTCAAGTATTAGCTGAACTTTTCACTTCTCAAACAAAAATATTATGACCTTCAGTCCATGCTTATTTTCATTTTAAAACATTTTTATCAAAAGTAAAAACTCCAGGAACTGGGGCTCTGGCTCAGTGGTAGAGTACTTGGCTAGCATGCATGAGGCCCTGGTTCAATCCCCTGCATAGTATAAAACCAATCCCAAACAAAACAAACAAACAAGAAAAAGAAAAATGGAGCCGGGCGTGGTGGTGCACGCATGTAATCCCAGCATTTGGGAGGCTGAGACCAGAGGATCCGGGTTCGCGGCCAGCCTCAGCTACCTAGTGAGGCACTCCGAAACTTAGTGAGACTTGGTTTCAAAATAAAGAATAAAAAATAGGGCTGGGGGTATAGCTCAGAGGTAGAATGCCCCTGAGTTCAATCCCCAGTACCGAAAAAAAAAAAAAAAAAAAAAAAAAAAAAAAAAAAAAAAAAAAAGAAAAATGAATTTATAAGTAGCTGGATGCACTATTGTATACCTGCAATTTCAGTACTTGGGAGACTGAGACAGGAGGATCACAGGTTTGAGGCCAGCCACATCAACTTAGTGAGACCCTGTTTCAAAAAAAATAATAATAATAATAATGGCTGGGGGATGTAGCCAGAAATAGAATGCCAATCCCTAGTACCACAAAAATTTTAAGAATTAAAAAAAATACTCCAAGTGTTTATCTAGTAATAGAACCAATAACCCAAGTCCTGTTTCTTCACACTTGTAGTTATTATGCTGCCATTGTTCATTTAGAAATGCACAGCACAAATGCAAGGATATGTGGTACCTCAGAGGCTGCAGAGATGTGCTGCATCTGAGCTGAGCTGCATCGGTCCAAAGTACTGTGAGCTTATCCTCCATGGGCACTCAAACCGAGCCTGGGTGTGTTGGGGCCAATTGTCAACTCTACAATGAAAACTTTCCTGAATTAATTTCTGCATTCATCAGCTCGCAGCACTATAACAAAGTACCTGATGCAGAGTACTTGTCAAGTGAAGAGAAGTTTATTTTTGGCTCATGGTTGTGGAGGTTCAAGTCAAAGATCAGGTGACCCCATGGGTTTGACCCCATGGTGAGGACATCACCTAAGGGTGGGAGTGAGTGTCAGAGCAAGTGCTGACACTTAGATGAAGGAAGGAGGAAGAGAGGGAGGGATGGAGAAAGGGAAGAAGAGAGAGAGCGAGAATCCCTTTCAAGGACACACCCCAAAGACCCAAGGACCTCCCAGTAGACCCACTCTTAAAGGTTCATAGCATCTCTCCAAATCACCTCTCTGGGGACCAACCTTTAACACACACTTTAGGGAATATCCAGAATCCAAAATATTGCAACTTCTATGTAGAAGACAACATTTATTAAAAGATAAGGAGTGAAAACATCCTAATTTGAAGCTTAAGCGTACCTAAGCATAATTAAAACTCAACTGTAACCATAGTAATTGTTAAGACCGCAGAAGATTTTTGGTAAAGAAATGTATTTTATCACTGACACTGCTTAAATTGCTGTGTGTGGTGAAAAAAAATATTTTAAAATTTCATACCGGCTTCTTGTTGGTTCTACCATTATTTTTTCCTACCTATGGATACTGTACTTCTTAGTGGCTAGCTTTGCAAGGCAGACTCCTCCCTTCTGCTGCCCTCTACCTGGTAAACCACTGATTGTCTTGAGCCCAAGGGCAAACAGATGGAGAGTCCAGAGCAAGAAAGGAGAAGAAACAGCAAACCCTGGTTTCAGAGAAATCTAAGTGCTAGAAAACACACCCAAGAAGGCGAGGGAAAAGTTGGTAAGAACACCGAAGGAGATTTGACTGCAGCACACAGAAAAGAATATTCTCTGGAATATGAAACATGATCCCTATTATCTAAAAGTTTTATAGATGAACAGAAGAGGATGGTGACTTTTGAGAACTCAACAGGGGGAAAAAAAAGTCAAGCACAAGGACTATTTTATAACATAGAGAAAAACTTCAAGGAGAAGAAATCATGGAGAGAAAACTTACACAAATTGATAGAGAGACCCATGAGGCCTAAAATATAAACGACAGTAGTTCCAGAATGAGCAAGGGATGGATAGAGGCAGGCTTATTTATACATAAATAATAAAAAAGAAATTTATGTGAACCAATGAAGAGAATCGAAGCCAAAGAAAACCCTTTGTCTGCAGAGTTTGGAAAAAAATGTTCTGGGTACTAGCTAGTCTTGAAGGGAGAAATTGTGTAACTCAGCATATCCTGGTAAAATTGCTAAAATTAAAGGGTAAAGAAAAAAGCCTACAAACTTCAAGATAGGAAAAAAAGCTGCATAGAAACAAAGATTTGAACTGCCATTTAAACTTTCTTTTGGCAAAACTATAAATTTACGAGGCAGTGTAATAATGTAATAATGTCTCTATATACTTCCAAGAAAAAAAAAAATATTGTGCCTGGAGAATCTTACATGCTGCCAAGATATTATTCACCTGCCAGGGTGAAAAAGAAATGCAGTGTATGGATTTGTAGTAAGTCAGAGACAGCGTGTACCTGACACATCATGTAGCTACGGTGTGAGTCAGATAGCTGAAGAGTTCCAAATGAGCAGATCCCAGAGTGCTAAGGCAGAGTCAATGTCGGAATCATTGGAGATAGGTAACATAAGAGCTAAGCAAAGCCAGGCATGGTGGCTCACACCTGCCATCCCAGGATGTGGGAGGCTGAGACAGGAGGATCACAGGTTGAACACCAGCCTCAGCAACTTAGCAAGACTCTCATCAACCTAGTGAGATCCTGTTTCCAAATAAAAAATTTAAAAAGAGCTGGGGGTATAGCTCAGAATGGTAGAATGCCCCTGAGTTCAAAATCTACTACCAATAAGTAAGTAAGTAAGTAAGTAAGTAAGTACCTAAGTAAATACAAAATAAACAAATAGAAAAGCCAAGCAAGGATTCTGAAGTGGAAGAAGAAACCTTACGCTTGGATAATACCCCGTAAGTAAAAGTGCCATACTAAGCAAAACCAGTAAATCTTACGAGGCATGAGGAGGAAGAAGAGACAGGGCTGGCTTCCTGGCCTGAGTCCTGCAGCAGGCTGTCACGCTCAGGAAGGCTGGGCTTGATTTACTGCCATGAGGTTGCTGTCATGAAATGACCGATCATTTTGAATCAGTTGCTTTATGCTGTCATCTAGGAACGGGGTCTGAAGATTACCTAGCTGGTCCTGAAGACAGATCTCCAAAAGACTGAATTTCAATCCTGAAATCCCAGTTTACATCTAGAAGGCTTTGACCTGGAAAGAGTGGGAATTTTCTCCTGATTAGAAATAGTGGCTTGAGAACTTGGTTGATTGAAAAATAGAAGAAAAGCTAGGTGTTTGAACACCAGCTCTCTGAAGTGTGTCGTTGATGACACAGAGGCTGCCAGAGAATGGAGATTTGACCTTGCTCTCACAGGATTTCCTCCGAGAAGGTGCAGAGTCAAAGTGGATGAAGGTGCTTTCTGCCCTCTCCCCCCCACTGTGCACACTGCCTGCAAAAGTGACCACCTTTGCAGAATGACAGTCTTCCAGGTAATGGAGAGCATTCTAAGAATGACAGCCAATAATCTCTGATATTTTGATTTCCATGAAAACACTTTAAAAACTGCCAGGCTCTGTGCTACAGTTGCCAGGAGACACGGGATAAGTAAATCAGGGATACTGTTCACAATGTAGTAAGAGCTAGTTTCAGCTGGGCACCGGTGTCACACACCTATAATCCCAGTACTTGGGAGGCTGAGACAGGGGGATTGCAGGTTTGAAGCCAGCCATAGCAACTTAGTGAGACTCTCGGCAATGCCCCAAGGCCCTGTTTCAAAATAAAATAAAATAATAGGGCTGGGGTATAACTTGGAGGTAGAATGCCCTGAGTTCAATCCCTAGTATCAAAACAAAAACGAAACAAAAAAGAGCTGGTTACCTCTCTTAAATTCCCCTTCCCTATCTGTTGCTCTCCTGTATTCCCCTCCTCCTATCTTTCTAGGTGTGCCTTGCTCTACATATTTCTTTTTCCAACTTAGAGAATCTCCTGTGGGGAACATTCTCTACCTAAAGCATAACATGTTTTGGGGGAGTGGGAAGAGCACTATTCATGATCAGGCTGGGTCCATAGCTTAGACGGACTCTTGACAGAGATGGATGTGTGGTCACCTTGGCTCAGAAAAGCAACCTGACCCAGTCAATTTGGGCAGAATGAGCATCTAGGAATTGGGGAAAAGGACAAAGTCTTTCTCCCCAGGGACCCCTAGAAAAGATGAACTCTTCTGGTTGGTGCCATGTGAGGGTCACAGGCTGGAAGTTGTGATAGCCACTAGCCATACTGTCCCCCGAGGATGACTCAGGAGCAGAAACACAGAGGAAGACAGAGGTGGGGGATCCCAGGGGATCAGAGCTCCCGTGCCAGGGCCACAGGTCCTTGGTCCCCGGCACTCCCTCTCTTGGGGAGGATGAATCTATACTCATGCTCTCACCTCCACCCAAACTCCTTCCACCTAGGCCCACCCAACCCTGACTTCCGAGCTGAGTAGCGAGGAGACACTGTGGTTTTCCTGTGGAATATCCCCTCTGGGAAGTCCTACCATTACTTTAAAGTAGATCACAAAGCTGACCCTAAACCAGCTGTGTCTCCAATGGTCTGTTCTACTCATTCAGTCATTTGCTTGGTCCTCTTTTCTTTCATTTGTTCAGGTTTGAAAACTTGGCATCCCTGTACTCTTAGAGTTCCCTTTGTCGTCTAAATTGCACAGGATCATTTTCTCCTCGAGCCAGCCAAGATCTTGCAAAACCTCTTGGAGAGATGTCTTTCTTTTCTATGCTTTCTCCTGACTTGAGCCTGTCAAGCTTCATTGTTGGGTTGTGTCAATAGCCTCTACACCAGCCTTCTGGCTTTTAGACCTTCCACTCTTTCTAATGCAAGAGTGTTTGTGTTGTGTTGTTTTGTTTTGTTTTGTATGTGTGTCTGTGAGCGTGCACACACGTGTATGCACTCCCTGGACTCTCCTGGTGTGACTCAAGACTACTCCAGATAATGATTTTTAATGTGCAAAGTAAAATACCTAGGATTACAAAGTAAACCAGCTATATTAAAATACAGTTATTGAAGTAAAGCTCCCTTCCATAAATTTCTGCATGTGTGTTTCCCAAACAATACATTATACAATAAGATCCAGTGGTAGGTTCTGTAACAACCATGTTTTAAAGCAGTAATGGGTGGTGTTTTGATATACCTGCAGCTGTTATTTGATATGAAAATATCGATAGATTTATGTCGACAACCACACATGTATTACTGATACTGCTGCAGCCTGTTATCTACATTCAAAAGAGAAGAAAATGCCACATTCCAAATGAGATGAGTGTAAATAAAGCTATTAAATCTTCCCCACTGAAGTACACGGGCCTCAGGTTAAGAGAGTGCCTTGATCAATCTGGACATAGCTTCCAGGCCAATTTCCCCCAAATGAGTTTTTACCATGTCATTTCTTTCTTCAACCTACTCTGGCTGTCCACTCTTATTGAAACAAAATCAAGTCTCTGAGTTTGGCCATGGAATCTGCCACCCTACCCTCAGGCCTTTCCGCCACCACCATTCTCCTTGGGATCTGCTGTCTAGCGAGGCCGAGTTCCTTCTTGTCTTGAGGACACAGCAAGTACATATCTGCATGTGTTACTTGGGGCCTCATATTTGCGAGTGAAAGGAACATATATTGCCTAAGCAAAAGAGGATTCAAACATGAATGGATTCAGGTGCACAAATAATGCTTCCTGGTATCTTTCTAAATCTCTCTGTTCTTTTTTTTTTTTTTTTTTTTTTTTCTTTTCTTTCTGCAGTGGCTTTAGTTTCAGGCAGGATTTCCCTTATCCTGGCAAGACAGCACTGGAAATCCAAGCTCGCTTACATTTTCAGCTTATCAAAGAGAGAGAGAGAGGAGCCCATTCTAAATGGTGCCTTGTAAAGTCCTTGGAATTCGTAGCTGGCATAAAACTTGGGCTCTATTTCTTTTCTTTCCTTGAATTGTCTCAGAGGGTACGTGGAGCCCAGTGAGTGGTGCAAGGAACCTCAGGCAGTAAAAAATAAAAGATCCAACTGCGCCATAACAAGTCAAAATGGGGCCGTCTGACCCAACTTAGGGAGCGGTTGCAGATCACAAAGGTCGGCCCCCGAGAACTCCCCCCTCTCTTGCTCTCCCTGTTCCCAGAACCAGGCACTTCCCCCTCCTCTGTTCTCTCTGACCCCCCCACCCTGCTCTCCCTGACCCCCTTCTCTGCTCTCCGTGCTATAAAAATTTCCCCACAGACCCTAATGCTGCTGCTCTCCTGCGTGAGACAGCCCGGCAGCCTCCCTTTAATAAGCCTTCCCTAATTGGACTGGCCTCCGGGTCTTTTGTCTTTTGGGTCGCGCTGATCACAAGTCTACAGTGAACACGGCCAAGAGCTTGGATTGATCAGGCCCCAGCAATGTGCCGGTCGGTCCCAGAGCTGGGGAAGAACGGGCCTCATGGAATCTCATGGAAAGAGCAGGGAAGGGGTGGATACCCACGAAAAATCAGTGGAAAAGTGGATATCCGCTACTTGCTTTAAGACTGGGTTCTTGTTTCTTCCACAAAATATGTTCTTCATTTTCCCTAGACAAATCCTTTCTTTTACTCACAGTAGAGTAATCAATACTGAGCACTTACTATGTATCAGGTGCTTTACGCCTAGGCACCAGGCTTAAAATTTAGAGTCAGCTTGCAATTACACTAGTAAAATTCAATTTATTTCACCATAATGAATTAAATTTGTTCTTTACTTGTGGGGAAAGGTTTTTTTTTTTTTTTTTTAAATCACAATAACTCAGACTCTTCTGCTGAAAACTTCATTTCTTTTGGGGTCCATCTTCAATCATATCAGGTCTTACATTTGGTGGATTCAAGGTTGAAGCTCCCTGTCGAGGCTGGGCTTCCTTCTTAGGGGCTCTCCCTTGCCTCTCTTCCTCTTTTGCATGGTACCTGAATACAAAGGAAAATATACCTGGCGCCACAGCTGCAAGGGAAGGGTGTACTCCACTGTTGGTCCTCCCCCTCCTCAGCTGAGCTCTTGCTCACGAGTGTGCTCCATGGAGTGTGTTCTGTGGACCAGGCCAGAGACTGCTGAATTAGGCCTGTGCACTTGACACCCACACCCCTCCCGGCACCTGGGCCCTCTCTGCCTTCTTCTGGGTCTTCCAGTGGACCCGGGGAGCTATGGACTTCTTGGGGACCATGAGTGCTATCTCACACACACTCACTGTTTAAATGCCACATGCCTCTATTTTTGCTTTACTTTCTGATAAGGGGCATACTCTAGAGTTTTCTTCCTGGAACTATTGAAGTGAATTGGGAAGCCCCCTTGGGGCTTCGGTACACCCAATTTTCTATAAGCTCACACATATCTCCCTGACCACTTTTTCTGTGGAATAGGAGGACTACATCTAATCTTTCATTTTATCCTCTAAGTCATCCCCAGGCTTTGAAGGGTGTGTGAGAGAAACAGAAGAAGGAAATAAAGCCACAGGGAAGAAAGGACTGTTTGCCGCTTCCTCCTTCAAAAACAGGGAAGGGACATCAAGACTTCCAAAGGGACTCTTGGATTTCTCCCAGCTGCTGTGTAATCTTTAGGGAGGGAACATGCAGGTCACCCACTGCTTATAGAGTATGGAATTCTTATCAAAATTGTGACCCGCTGAGGAGCGCCACCGTCTCAGTTGATTAGCTGAGGCTGCTCAGGATGCACCATGATTATACCACTAGCCTGATTTTCTGCATCCAAGAGAGACAAGTAGCAGGAGAGAGAGCTCCTCTTCCTCTGCCTTCTTGAGTCTTTGTGTTTGCCTGCTGCAGGCCTTGGGCTGATACACCCCAAGATACAATTTTAAATTAAAAAACCAACAAGTGTACTGGATTGATTTATCACGACTGGTTTTCTACCTGGAGCACAGCGGACTTTCTGAGCTTCCCATTCAAGCCTGCATGAGTGTCACCATGCACCTCGGCCGGGTCTCTCCAGGGCCCTGGTTCACTGGCCAACTAAGAGATACCGGGCTGTTGAGAGGCCTGGGGGAGGCGAGGGAAGGGCTCCTGGCTGCTCAGCGGCACACCTGCCTGCATGCTTCCCGAGCTAATCGGGCTGCCCTGTTCTCCCTGGGCTGTTTTATCTACTGATTCCAGTGTACGTTGCTGGAGGATTTTGAGCTGAAAATGCTCTGTGGTTAATTACAGAGCTAATGAGCTCCGGGGAGCTTGCTTTCCGATCCCATCACTCTAGGCAATGAGGGGGAAAAGCGCCACAGAACATCTTTTGCCCTTGGGGTGTAAGTTAACAGAGGGAAAGTCAGATTTTTGGAAGGTGATGCATTCCGAAGAGGAACACCTAGACTTCCTGGTTCCCTTGCATCCAGGTAGCTCAGAGAGGCCTTTCCCCTCTTTCTAGAGAGGACCATTGTGAAGAGTGTGCTTCCCCGCCTGGGTTATTTTCCTCCACAGCATCAGAGTTGTACCTGAAGTGGAGAAAAGATGATATTCCATGAGCATCACTTCATCCAGGTCTTCCAAGGAGTCTACACCTGTGCTTTTGGGATATTCTTGTACCCTAAATTTTTGGTGGCTACGCCGTCCTGGGACCAGCCATTCAACATTTTCTGAACATCTCCTATCTTAAGCACTGTGCTGGCTTCAGGAAGGAGCATGTAACTGAAGGCTACTTCATCCATATAGAGAGGCAGCGCACAGGTACAAAATCACAGTTAAATGTAAGACCATACATACTAATTGGGCCGGGACAGTTCTGAATTTTGCCCTTCTTAGAATAATTACTAAAGTACTTTTGAAGAGATCACTATGAATCTCACTATCATGTGCATTATAATGCACCAATAAATAAATAAATAAATAAATAAATAAATAAATAAATAAAATAGCGTTCCTTTTCACTCTCAAAAGTGCCCTGGTAATAAACGACTTGATGATTGTGGCAGATCCCGGAAGTACTCCATTTATACATTTATCTCCCTCACTCTTGCCAGCTTAGTGGACTCCACCTATTGCCAACTTCCAGCGCCTGTGTTTCTTTCATCTTGCCCTGGGAGTCTGCTCTGCTAATAGGCCAAGAGTGTTGGAGATAATGCCCCCCCTCCCCTCGGGGAGCACCCCTCTAGCAGTGACAGAAGATAGTGGTGTATCAATACCCCGCCTCCCTCACCCTCTCCTGGAGAGTTGAAGTGTGTATTCTGTTCTGGCTCCCTCTTTCTCCAGAGGTGACTGGCTTGATGATACATCTTTTATTGGCCATCTTGTCCCTCTTCCTCTCCCTCACTCCCTATCATGGTTTCCTAAAGCTTCCAAATAATGTGTTTGCATTTGGGCTCTTGTCTAAGACTTTCCTTAGGTCAGTAACCTAAGCTAAAACAGCCCCCTTGCCTATAGAAAACTTGTAGACTGGGTGTTTTGGTTTAAAGTACAACCTTAGCCTGGCACCGTGGTGCTGAGACAGGAGGATCTCAAGTTTGAGGCCAGCCTCAACAATGTAGCGAGCAACCTAGTGAGATCTTGCTTCAAAACAAAAAAATAAAAAGGGTGGGGGAGCCAGGCGTGGTGGCCCATGCTTGCAATCCCAGAGGGAGGCTGAGACAGGAGGATCCGGGTTCATGGGTGGCCTCAGCTACTTAATGAGGCTCTCCACGACTTAGTGAGACCCTGTTTCAAAATAAAGAATGAAAAATAGGACTGAGGATGTAGCTCAGAGGTAGAATGTCCCTGGGTTCAATCCTCAGTACTGCAAAAAAAAAAAAAAAAAAAGGTGGGGTGGTGGTATAGCTTGGAGGTAGATGTCTCTGGGTTCAACTCCCAGTTCCACAAGAAGGAAAGAAGGAAGGAAGGAAGGAAAGAAGGAAGGAAGGAAAGAAGGAAGGAAGGAAGGAAGGAAGGAAGGAAGAGAGGGAGGGAGGGAGGGAGGGAGGGAGGAAGGAAGGAAGGAAGGGAGGGAGGGGAGAAGGCACAGAGGGAGGGAAAGAAAGAAAGTGGAATACAGTTTTCCTGGGTGTAGTGAGACCTGCATGTAACCTTACCATTTGACTGTGATTTAGGTAACAGCTCAGGGGAGAGGGCACAAGACTGGTGGTGATGGCCAGGGGTACAAGGGGACAGATGAGCCGAGGGGGTCAGCACGGGCCACGGGGGAGTCAAGAGCTCTGACAGGTATTTGAGCAGGGGAGCGAAATGCTGGTGGCACTATTTTGGGAAGCCACGTCTGGCAGTGGGCAGGCAGACAGGCTGAGGGAAAAGAGCTGAGTCAGAGAAGCTGGCGGGGGTGGGGCGGGGGAGCTGATGTGATCTCAGTAGGAAGAGATGAAGGCTGAGCCCGAAGTGGAGGAAGAGACAGAGGGAGGGCGGGCGGTCCTGGGCCGGGGCACGCAGTGGGTGCCTGGTTACGAAGGGTGAAAGACAATGATGAGTCCTGAGTGACTGCTCCCTTCAGTCCCCACACACCTTCACCCAACTGGAGCAGCAAGGATGACAGGCCGGCTCGGGGAAGAGAAAGCAATTCTCTCCCATGTGAAAGTACACGGGCGTCTTGTTCTCTTTGCTTTCTCTTCCAAGGGCCACGATGAGCTCCTGCTAAATGACAGCTACTATCTAGAGTGCTCCTTTTCTCCAGTTAAGTGAAACGGTGGTTAAGAAAACAGGCACAGGGAGTGGGGGGCGGACTGAGCAGGTGGCAAACCTTCATACAGTTTGCTAGTTGTGTGGCCTTGAACAAGCCGAATAATGCTCTGAGCCTCAGGATCCTGATTTTTTTTTTTTTTTTAACATGGATATGGTTCACTGTTCTTCCATTATGTGGTGGCTTAAGGATTTAATGAGACAATATGTATAAATATCTTCACAATGTAAGTGTTTAGAAAATGTTATCAGTTATTATTACTAAGGTCACTGGGTTTCACAGCAGCTATAAGAAAAGGATGCTATTAAAGTAAAAAAAAAATCTGTCTCCATGTGTAGACAGATAGAGCTAGCTGGATATCTCTCTAGCCCATCCCTATCCCTATCTATATCCATCACCATCTCTATCTGAGGCCCAGAAACAGGCACCAGTGTGCAGGTTTCTGCAGAAAGCTCAGCATCCAGACTGCAGATGAAAATAAAGAAGTCATCTCAGCTCCAGACAATTCATTTTGAAACAACTCTAGATAGCTACAACATGGGGGAAATTTCTATTTCATTCTTTGCAGTAGAGATCAGATCCCATTTCATGGATGGCTTTAGGTCAATAAACAGGTCTATTTGTTGTTCTTCAAAAGGCCCCTAAACACAATGCATTTCAAACAAAAGTCACCACCCGCCAACCTCCCTTTCATGCTCCTCATCATAAAAATGGTCCCCAGAACCCAGAGCTCTGAGCGCAGCTGCCGAGGCCCGGTGGGGAGGAGGGCTCCCTGCGTGCGTGTGGGCATCCTGGCAGACCTGGGCCCTGTGGGCTCAGGTGTCTGACAGGGGAGTGAAAACAAAGGACCTGAACCTGATCCCTCTCACCTTCTCCTGAAATCAGTACCAGTGCTGAGTCTGTAAATGGCCGATTCAAAATGCAGCGTTGCAGAGACTGGCTTCTTAGTTTAAAAAGGGCCCCTGAATTGACTAGGCTGTCTCATGGGGCACTTTTCTGGAACTTTCTGGCACTCCTGACTGTGACTTTCTTGTTATCCAGAGGCCTTGCTTCCGCTGACGTGGGCTTTGCAGGAAGAGCAAATCTGTGGCTTCCCCAGGTTTCTCAACGAGGGCCGCGGGGACATCTGAATTTGACCTCCTGGGACCGGAGTCTCCCACAGGACCAAGCCCCATGATTTCTGATACTTTACAGAAATCTGCAGAGTTGGAGATGCTTCTCCTAAATCTGCCCCGAGTCAAAATGGAGAAACTCCGAACTCATCTGCTCTTGGGGGGCTGAGTCCCTGGCTGAGCTGAGGAATGACAGATTTCAGTAATTGACAAATCCTGCTTTTTGGGTGGGAGGTATCGGGGATTGAACTCAGGGGTATTCTACTTCTGAACTACACCCCTAGCCCTTTTTTAAAATTTTGAAACAGGGTCTCAATAAGTTGCTGAGGCTGGTCTCAAACATCTGATCCTCCTGTCTCAACCCAGGCGTCGTCATGACCATGCATAATGGTTAACCCTTGGGATTCTGAACCCAGTAGCTCCTGCTTCTTCAGAACACAGCCCTGAAGGGCAGGCAGTGACTGGGTGAGGGATGCAGGGAGAGGTTGGGGAGTGTGGAGAGGAGGGGATACGCCCACATCTCTTCATAAAAAGACCGAAAGGCTAAATTGCAAGAGAGAAAAAAGAAGTCATTCTGTTTCAGCGTGGTGGCCGACTTGGGTAACTATAGACGAACCATCTGAGGATGAGGTTTCCTTCTTTAGAAAACTACTGAACTGGGAGGCACACTTTTTAAATAAAGTTTTATTGGTGCACTGTATTCTCACATCAGAATGTAGTTTGGAGTGATAGTGCACACAGCACTGGGTGAGCTTCCCCCTGGCTCCCTCTCCTTCTTCTCAGTATTGAGATTGGCATTGGTATTCTCACATATGTAGACACATCAATGGAAGTGTTTCCTTCATTAATTCTCCACCCCTCTTCATCATCCTTGCCTAGACCCCTTCTGTCCCTCCACTGGGGCTTCTCCTCCATTATCTGGAGTCCCTCTGGTATCCCAATTGCTTCCTAGCTTCCACATATGAGAGGAAACACATCACCCTTCACTTTCTGTGACTGGCTTATCTCACTTAACATAATGTTCTCCAGGTCCATCCATTTCCCTAAAAACGACATAATTATGTTCTTCTTTATTGCTGAGCAGAACGCAATGGTGTCTATATCCCATAATTTTGTGATCCATTCATCTGTTGATAGACACCAAGATTGTTCCATGATTTGGCTCTTGGGAATTGTGTTGCTATAAACATGAATATGCATGTATCTGTATAACATTCTGGTTTCAGTCCCTTTGGAAAGATGCCCAGGAGTGGTAGAGCTGGATAATATGGTGGAGCCATTCCCAGTTTTCTGCGGAATCTCCCTGATCGGGCAGGCATACTTTGGCCTGTGGGGCAAGTCACTCCTGGTGACATCCCCTCTGGGACGTGAAGGTTTGGGGCGATGCTTGTGGCTCCCCTATGTCTTCACTGGGCTGGTGTACCTGCCTCAGTTGCTGTGGATGTTGGTGGCTCACAGCTGCCTCCTCCCCCGAAAAGTTCTCTCCTTGGCTACTGCTTATGCCCAGAGGGGTTGGACGATTGTCCCTCCTGGCCCATCCCATTTCTACCAGGCTGCCTGTGGTCAATGCATGACCTACCATGAGTACAAGAGCCCAGCACCCTTTCTCTGTGCAGTGCAACTCTGGAACCCATCATGGGGTCACCTAAACCTACATCTTTACCTGCCTTTTCCAGCTGTCCTGAAGGTTCCATCCATGAGCACCTGCTACCATTTGGATTTAAAATGTCCCCACCAAAGATCATGTGTTGTTAGCATGTCCCCAGTGCAGCAAGAAGGTTCAGAGGTAGGCGTGGCTGGAGGAAGAGGGTCACTGGTCATGTGATCTTAGGAACTATATATGTCTGTGGGTCCACTCCTCTCTCTCTTGCATAAAGCCACCACATGTGAAAACCATGTCCCTCTGTCATGCACCCTGCCACTGCCGCGATAGTTCATGCCCTCCAGCTGGCCCTATAGACTGGCACTTCTAAAACTGTAAGCCCCAACATATCTTTCCACCTTTAAGTTGTTCTCGTCAGATATTTTGGCAATAGCAATGGGAAAGGTAACTAAAAACAGCAGCTCCCCGTACTAAATCCTATGCCCAAGAATCTCTGCTCCAGCTCTGAGTCTGCAGAATCCAGCCTAGGGTTCTGGTCAAGAATTCAGATTGAGCCCCCTCGAGGGGGCTGCCTGGCATCCCTCTCCCATCATGCCCTCAAGCAAATTCAAGCTTGCTGTAGGTGCATACAGGCTCCTTGTGCAATATGGCTCTCTGAGTTAGCTGAGTCTAATCCTCTTAAGTTAAAGACAAAACAAAACTGAACTATCTATCCTCTTGATTCTGTTGGATTTTTCATAACACTGCTTCGTGTGGTTCTTAGAAGTTTTCTATTAATTAGGAAGTGACTCTCCTCCCCCAAGCTCCCAACACACTTACATAATTATCTGACTACTCTAGAAAATTATAATTTTGATTTTCATTCCATGTGTTTCTATTCTTTTTTTTTTTACCAAAATTATGACTTTGAAATGCTTAGGCTTCCTGAGAGCTAATTAGCTATAAGTATATTAAAATGCCCTCCCCCCAAAAAATCTATCTATATAAATATTCCACAAAGTGAAAGATTTTTATTTAATTTTTCAGGGCTTTCATTCTGAGTGGATTAATTAATGCCAGCGGGAGGAAGCTTGAGCCCAAGCATGGACGGTTGTAGAAGAAATATGCAAAAATTCGAGGGGCATTGGCTTCCTCTAGCATTTTTTGCCCCCTCTGTCTTATTCTGCCTCATAATCAAAGGGAAATGTCTTATATTGGGTTTTGCAGAAGCACACCATGAGATAAGAATACATGTGGGAAGAATTGATCAAGTAAGTCTAAGAAACTAGGAAGGGAGTGAGGGTAGAAGGACAGGGAAGGAGGAGAGGTCCAATAGGTCAGCAGTAACAGGGAACAGAGAGGGAAGCTCTGGTCTGGGCACAGAGGAGAGCTCCAGGGTGTAAAAGACACCTCAGAGTTGTCCCTGTTGGAGAGACAACACTGGCTTCTGGTCTCCCTTTCCAACTCGTACCAGTCCAAACCCCCTAGGAGAGAGGTAGGAACTGACATTTCTGTTCTTTTTCTGTGTGGACAAAGCAGGTTCAGCACATGGAGAGCCACAGGTGTAGCCACCTGCTACAGTTAGATATAAAATGTCCCTTAAAGAGCTCATTTGTTAATATTCAGGGTTGATATAATTGATCCATGAGGGTCGTAATCCTAGAAGTGGATAAATCCATTGTCATGGATTTACCTGGGTGGTACCAGGTGGGCTGATAAGATGTGGCTATGTGGCTGGAGTAGGTGGTCTCTGGGGATGTGGCCTTGGAGATTATACATATGTATTCAAGAGAGATATCTCCTCTTTTGCTTCCAGCATCCATGATGTGAGTACAACCCATGCACTCTCCCTCCGCCTCCCGCTGACATGCCCTGAGATCCATGGTCCCCGGCCTCATGTGGACTGAACCCCAAAACTTCAGAAAATAAACCTTCTTTCCTCTAAGTTATGTGGTCAGTCTTTTAGATTATAGTGCAAGAATGCTGACAGAACCATCCAAAGTCAAATCAAAAAGAAGGGGGGGACCATTGGAACAGTAAAGGGCCCCGGGGGATCTAAGAGGGTCTCTGACAGAGTCCATGATGTGGGGTCACTGGGAGGAGATGGCGCAGAGGATGGGGTGCCTGCTCCCAGTGGATCTGAACTGGGGCATTCAGACCAAAGAATGTGGTCCAGGCTGCATGCTGGCCCCACGTCTAACTCACCCACCCTGGCCACTATGTGGCGGGAGGTGGCTGAACTCCTACTTGGGGCTTCTTCTGGGGCCTGTTGTCAGGCAGCTCAATATAGTAAGGTTTCTGTATTGTCAGTTGGGGTTGGACAAGTTAAAAGTATTGTAGGAATGAATGCCTAGACTGAGAAGGAGAATTCTGAGATGCTAAGGATTCCTGAAGTGGTGGGTGCTGGCAGCAAAGCCAGCAGATAAACATGTCCTGGATAGGCTTGGGGGCCTAACAGTCCAGGTGTAAGTAGCAAGGAGAGCAGGTGCACCTTTCCTGGAGGATCCTGTGGGCCCATGGCTCCCCGGATCTCTGTGGGAAAAGTTCAGAATCATCTGTCCAGGAGGCCTGGTGAATGAGCACAGGTATGAGCACGTGGAGCAAACTGGGCAACACCAGGGAAAGTTGAACGTGAAACCATGTACATGGGATTGCCCATGGGCCCCTTTCCTTATTCCAGAATGTGACCTATACACCAAAGCAAAAAAGAAAGCACCTTCCAATCTGAAAAGATTTTCTAAGGAGTAACAGATGGGACCTGTTTTGTCCATCTGTGTTGCTACAACAGAAAACCTTACATTGTGTAATTTTCTTTTCTTTTTTCTTTCTTTTTTTAGTTTTTAATTTGTGTGTGTGTGTGTGTGTGTGTGTGTGTGTGTGTGTGTGTGTGTTACTGGGGGTTGAATCCAACTCAGCAGCAATGTAGCTCTGAGTTACACCCCTAGCCCTTTTTATTTTGAAACAGGGTCTTGTTAATTGTCTTCGGCATTATCCTAGAACCTATGATCCTCCCATCTCAGCCTCCCAAGTATTGGGTTATGGGAGTGTGTCTCCCCTAGAGACTGGGTACTGTATAAGTAATATAAATTTGTGTTTCATGGCTGGGAGGTGCAAGGCTAAGGTGCTGGTGGAGTTGGTGTCTGGCAAGAGCAATAGCACCTGCTGCTGCCTCTTCTGGAGGGGACAGCACTGTGTCCTCACATGGCAGAAGGGACAGAAGGGCAAAAGTGATGAGGGTACTCTCTTCCACCTCTTCTGTGAGAACAATAATCCCATTCACAGGGGCAGAATGTTCAGGACTTATTTACTTCTCCAAAGAAGTAACACTGGACATTAAGTCCCAACATATATGTTTGAGGGCACATATATTCAACCCATAGGAAGACTCAGCAAACGAAAGTACAAGATGTCTAGAAAAATTTGAATTTTAGATAAGCAATACATGAGTTTTGACACAAAGATGTCCTAAATACCTCATGGGACATTTCTATACTTAAAATTTTGTCTTTAAACAAGGATGTCCCTTGCAATATTTAGGACACTTCATTTTATTTGTCAGAAATTAATTTTTTTTTTGGTACTGGAGATTGAACCCAAGGGCATTCTACCTCTGAGCTACACTCCCAGCTCTTTCTTCATTTTTTATTTTGAAACAGATTCTTGATAAGTTGCTGAGAGTCTCATTAAGTTGCTGAGGCTGGCCTCAAACATGAGCGATCCCCCTCTCTCAGCCTCCCAACTACTGGGATTATAGGAATGTGCCACCATGCCTAGCTCAGAAATTTAAATTCAATGGTGAGTATTTTAACTGACAACTCCAGGCCCAGCACTTTGAACCCAGGGCTCATCAAAACGTGGCAGATGTATCTCTATTTCCTCCTGTCAGCAACCCAGCCCTAGGGTTCCTCCTGTCTACAATGAGAGGACTGGGCTACTAGATAGTTACTGTTGGTGTCATGGAAAGAGCACTGTGGGAGAGAGATTTCCCCTCCCTTCCATGCAGAGGAAGGAAGGAGGGCTGTATTTTCTGTCTAAAGCAAGATGCAGAGTCCTGAGAGCACCTGTAGGAAGAGATTTTTATTCTCAGCTCAAATATCTACTTGGGCAGTGGCTTTGCTGAATGGCCCCTGTGCCTACTGAGCGGGGTCAAAACAGTGAGGAGGTAGAGAGAGGGGAGGCAGGGAAGCTGTACTCCCCCATCTGGCTCTGCAAAGATGAACCTGTGGGTCTAGGGCATGTTGCATAAGGTAGCTGGGCTTACCCTGGAGGGCGCCTGCTAGAGGAGGAGATGCTAGCAGCAGAGGTCCTGGGAAGCACACAGGGCAGACGCCTGGGCCTGGGCGTTGGGGATGGAGCTGGGTGGGAGCTTCAGGATGCCCACCTCTGTGCTCCTGAGCACCTACAGGAGGCCTGACTCTGCGTCTTGAAGGCCAGAGGAACAGACACAGAGAATGGGAAGAACTGACCTTACTTGAGTGGCCAGGTAAGTAGTGGCCCCTTCTCCACCCATCCTTCAACCCAAGAATCCAGAAGAGGAGGAGCTTAGGCAGGAAGGCAGTCTCTGTGACTTCAGCCTCAAGTCTAGTGGGTGGGGGATGTGGAGAGCTTTGGAGTGAACCCAAGACTGAAATTCTAAAACCAGCCTGGACCAGTTTTAATAATGAGACTTGAGGGCATAGTTTGGAATTTCCCCGAAGGTATAGTTAAGAGATAGAAAATGTGGATTAGATAAAGTAGGGATTAGGTAAAGCAGAGTTGGAAAAAAGTAGGACTCTTATGTCTCTATTCTGATGAGAAAAAAATGCTGGATAAATCAATTCCATCCAGTGACTGGAACCCAAGAAAGGCAGAATTCCTCTGCTGAGGACCGGGTGCTGCCTCCCTGGGTGCTCAAGGAGAAGAAATGACTGGCCACCCTGCCTGCCTGCACAGCCTGGCTGGACGGTAAGGGCAGAGGTACCCTGCTGTGCTTTCCTGAAGACTCCCTGCTGAGCCTGGACCCAAACAGGGTGCAGAAGAGTGTCCCAGGCCACACCCTCAGAGGGAGATGGACTCTGGGGGCCAGGATTTGAAAGTGCGTGAACAGCAACTGAATAAAGGTGGGCGGATGCTTTTCAAATGAAGTGCAAACGGGCTGGAATTACCCATAAAAGTTTCAGTGAGTGAACTGCGCCAGTTTTCATTTAAATCATCTCTCTTTGATACTGGAATAATTCCTGCTTATATTTAACCTCCATAGGAGTGCACATTTATACAAATACTTTCAAGTAAATATGCTGTTAGCATGATGGATTCCACGAATCGCTTCCAGTTCTGATTGCATTAGTATGAATAAAAGTTCCTGGGTGAGAGCTCCGCCGACAGTTGTGCTGATGATGTACGAGGCGGGGTTGGGCCTCATTCACTTTTCCCCACTTGCGTTTGCCCTGAAGGGCTTAGTGCGCTCAGAACTTGCATATGTCAGGGAAATGAGAAGCCCTGACTCACAGGTTGCTGCTTGGAAGCGGATCTGATAAAGAAAGCGGGCTCCATTTTTCCATAGTCAGTTCCAGCTGACAATCCTTGCTCTAAGCACTACTTTCTATGCTCCCTTTCACCATGTCAGATACAGTGCATAGCTTCTCCCGCTCCAGAAGCTGTCAAGAGCATTTCCCCAGCTTGCTAATCTATGATTTTCTAAAGCGATGGGTAATAATATTCACATTGATCTCGCAAATCAGACTTTGCAATAACCAGTTCTTTCCCACATTCCATAATCGCTGCAGTCAAAACGGACTACCGCGAGTTTGCAATGCATGAAGGCAAGAGGTGGTATGTTAAAATCATAATTGTATTGAGTTGTATTGAGTATTGGGGTTGAAAGCAAGGTTAGCAAAATTCTCTTATCTTTTCCCTGGCTGGCATTGTTAAGTAGGATGATTTTAGAAGAGGATTATCACTGAATAACTTCTATCCTCTGTAGCTTTGTGACCTTGAGGAAACTATTTAACCTCTTTGCACCCTATTCATATCATATTTAGTGAGGATAATGATTGTGTCTTCTTCTTAGTTTAGGCCTTTTATGTATTTATATCTAGGTATAGGTATAGGCCTAGACAAAGGCACAGATATGGATATAATCTTAGATCTATGCCTAGCACATAGAAAATTCTTGATAGATATGATTATTGCTGTTACTGTTATTATTATTGTCAGTCCTCAGGTAGTAGGAGACAGTAGGACACAGAAGAGGTAGCACGCATCAATATTAGAGGAAGAGACTTAGCACATGTGACTCTGCCTTTGCTGTGTGAGGCTGGGAGAGATAAATGGCTTTGAGCCCCAGTTACCATATCACCAAACAGGCTAATCCTGGTACGGGATATTCAATAGGAAAAGTGGAGAACCAACCGAATAAGATGATGTTTGTGAAGTGGCTGGCACCTCTATATTAGCTTCTTCCATTTTCAGAGGGCCTTAAGTGACACTGAGTTTTGCATCTGAACACCTATTTCTTTGTCCTGATACATTTCACTCTTGTCCTCCCTCATTCTGAGCAGCTAAAATACACGATTCCTATGGACCCAACCCCATCTAGTTCTTTTGCAGAAGGACTGATAGTGGAAGATATTGATAGCACTCAAGCAAGGGAGCTGAAGCAACTCTTTGCTTCCTAGAGTCAGCTGAACCTCGCTAATTAATTTAGTGGTCATGATGTGCCCAGGTAAACCTGGAGAACTGATTCTATTTTCCCTCTACGACCCCCTCCTGGAATGGGGTGGCTTGGCTAATGCCCGTCAGCCCCCACCCGGTTTGATCTTCGGGACCTCCCTGGCCTCAGGAGACACCTGGCGTATAGCTCAGCGACAGCACCACATTCTCCACCAGAGGAGTCCTGGGTGTGTGTGTGTGTGTGTGTGTGTGTGTGTGTGTGTGTGTGTGTGTGTGTAGGGGGGTCCCCATCCCAGCGTCCTCTATCCTGGCCTCAAGCTGGGATCACTCAGAGAGTTGTAAGACTTGCCAGGACCAGGCTGGCACAATTAAGCTGAGTTTTAAGAAGCTATCCATGAAGTTTTGATACCCAGTTAGGATGGAAAGAACAATCTCAGGCAACTCCTCCCAGATCTTCACTCAGCGGGGAAAAGCTTTTGTAAATCAATGCCCTTTAATGGAACTTCATAATTGCATCTATTTAGCATGAGATAACTATTTTTTTTTTGCTTTGTGTGCTATCAACCTATTTTTAGAATTCTAATAATTTTTATTGAGGTATTAATTTACATGGAATAAATTAACCTATTTTAAGCATATAGTTCAATCAATTTTGACAAATATATACCCTCATGTGTTGCTTTGTCCTGACACGACTAAGACATCGAAATTTACCATCTTGCCAGAAAGTTACCTTGTGCCCTTTGAAGTGACCCCTCACCAACCCTCAACCTGACCGCTATCTCAGGAAACCAACGGTGGTCTATTCCCTGTCATCGCAGGCTAGTTCTCTTTAGAGTAGAACGTCATATAAATGGGCCATACTTTATGCATTCTTTTGTGTCTGGCTTGTTTTGTTTTGCATAATATTTTGAGATTTATCCATGTTATTATATAAATAGTTCGTTCTTTTCATTGCTAATTAGTAATGCATTCTATGAATATTTCGCCATTTGTTTTTACATTCACCTTTAGATGGACATTCAACAATCTAATTTTAGTACCACTTTCTATTGTAATTCTCTCCCTACTTTTCCTCTTATAGCTATTTTATAGCAAAAACAGGAAGAGTGATATTTCACCAGACCTCAAATTTATCCATGAATTCCTGGGTTGGGCAAAATACTTAGTGGTAATTGGACAAATATTCTACTGTTCTTCCTGATATAAAGTGGAGTCACCCAGTGACATCATCTATTTCCCTGAGCCCTCAGATCTGCCAGCTCTTGTAAAGCCCTAGACCCTGCTCACCTAGGCCATTTCATTGATTTGGACTGCTGTTTAGTCCCTTATAGTCAAGTTCAGTTATTCACCAAGGGCTTAAGTGACTTATGTCATAATCTCTCTTTGGTTTCCTGCACTTAACTTTTTTGTTTAATGATATCACAAGAAAAGAATGGATAAGGTCGGCTTAGCTGATTTATAAAGCCCTTAAAATATCTCCAAGGTGCCAATTATGCCCTAGGGGTAGTTTTGTAAAGCAAGCTTGTTACACACACACACACACACATACACACGCACACACAAACATATGTATATTATGTGTGCATATATGGGAAATATATATGAATATATGGGATATATACATATAAACATATACACATACATATTCTATATATACATATATTATTTATGTCTGTATATACTCATAATATACATAATATACATATATATACATATGTATATACACACATACATGCATACATAGAAGATAGTATGTCTTCTCTATCCATGTGTTCCACATCTGTGAATTCAACTAACCACAGATAAAAAATATTCAGAAAAAATTGTGTCTGTACTGAAAATATATAGATTTTTTTCTTATTATCATTCTCTAAACAATGTTGGATAATAATCATATAGCATTTGCATTGTAGAAGGTATTATAAGTAATTTTGTGGCAATTTGAAGTTTATAGACAAATATGTGTAGAATATACATGAATAATACATAATTTTATATAAGGGACTTGAACATCCATAGATTCTCTGTACGAACTGATGTAAATCCTAGTTGATCTCCAAGAAGCAACATGGGTGAAAAAGATTCAAAGAATAGTAAAGACTTTGGGAGCCAAACCAAACCAAACCAAACCAAACCAACCAAACAAAGAAAAAATATATAGTGTCTGTACTACCCAAATCCTGGATGACAAACCTGAAATTACACAGAAGTTAGAATGATCAAAGGCTTTAAAGCAGTTATTATAACTTAATGAAGTAAAGGAGAACACTCTTGAATTAAAAGATAAATTATCTCAACACAAAATAAGAAACTACAAAATAAAACCAAATATAATTTTAAGGAACAAAAAATACAATATTTGAGATAAGATATTTGCTCAGCCAATGGCAGAGTAGAGATAAAGATGAGTCAGTGAATGAAAAGATATAGCAGTAGGAATTCTCAGGGGTATGTAGCCTAGCGGCAGAGCCCTTGCCTAGCACATATGAGTCTCTAGGTTTGACCCCTATCACCACCACTATAATGAACAACAATATAATACAGGAATTATCAGTTTCAGACAACAGAAAGATAAAATATTTAGAAAACTGAATTGAGCCTTATGGGTTTATGGGGCAACATCAAATGATTTGTATCATTCTTGTTATTAGAATCCCAGAAAGTTAAAAGAATGAGACTCAGGCCGACAAATTACTTGAAATATTGTCCAAAAACTTCTGAATTTGAAGAAAGACACAAATTTGCATTACCAAGAAGGTCAGGTAGCTCCAAACAGAAAAAACTAAAAGAAAAACACCCACAACTATTTGAATGGCTAGGGATTTCTCATCAGAAACTATGGAGGACAGAAGACAGTAGAACAACATATTTAAATAATGAAAGGGAAAAAAAAACCCATCAACCAGTGCATATCTATCCAGTGCATTAGCCACTTTTACAAGAGATTGTCATTTTTTATATAGTGACACTTCATAGTCACCTCTGCCTTCAGAGAAAGTGTCCTTTCCAAAAGTTGCTTTCATCAAAGAACAAACCAATTCTTCTGATAGCTTGATGACCCTTACTTTTGCATTAGGGCACTGAGCTGAATCCAATGTAATTTTCCTGTTTTCTTCATTCATCCAATAAATATTTACTGAGAATTCACAAGTGTCTGCATGTTATGAGATGATGGGAATGTAAAGATAGGCAAAAAACAAAACAAAACAAAACGCAATCAAACAAACAAAAAACCAGGGAGGTCATAATTTAGAAGGAGAGACAATTAAATCTTCAAAAGTGCTCATGTGATTGAGTTGCTTTCTTCGTGCTGGATGAGTACAGCCCAGATCAGCGCCATCCCCTGCGCCTCCCGAATGACCTGAAGACACTTGAGAAATGGATGCTTAATGTTATGTGCCAAGAGACTTCATGATTGTTACACAGCACAAGTTGATCAACACAGCATCCTTGACAACTGGAAAGGGTTGGTCTTCACAAAGAGAGATTCAAGAAAATAAGCACCCCCACCCAGCTCTCTTCTCCCCTTGCAATACCCTTACAGAGCTAGAGGGCAGAGGAGACCATTAATGTAGCCCATATAGATTAGTCATATGAGGCAGAGAATAGAAGGTAGGGGTGAGGGATGAATCTGCAGGGAAAATAGAGATAAACTCAGAGTGAAAAAGGTAAGTTAACCAGTAAAAGAAGAAGACTCTAGACGAACAATCCACCATGCAGGAGGCAGGCAACAGGTTGTCTCTGTGTCTCCCAGAAGCAGAGAGAGGCCAGCGTGGGCAGGAGGTGAGTACAAAGAGGAGACGAGTCAATAGCAAGAGTAGGGAGGTAGGAAAGGGCCTGTCCTGTGCCCGCCTCACAGGCCTTGCAAACTCTTCTTCTCTGCAACTTGAAAGATTTTCAGCAAATATAGTAGGTGACCTATTTTTATTTGTGTTTTGAAAAGGACGATTCTGGTGGCCGGACCAATAATAGATGGGATGGGAGGGGAGGGGCTCTGAGGAGACGCACTAGGAAGGGATTGTCTCTTACATCTTCAGTACTGAGTTGCTGCTCTGGAGCTAAGTAACGACCTTTGTCACCTGCCTATGGCGTGAAGGTCTGATGGGCACCAAGGGAGGGGTGGTTAGGCCAAAGCAGGACAGAACGAATACGAATTGCTTTGAATGGCAGTGCAGTGATGCGGCCGGCCCCTGTGGCCTGAGGGAGGGAGGGAGACGGTCTTTTCCAGCTGGAGAGGACTGTGTCAGCAGATAGTTCCGGGGAGAGTCACCAAGTGATTAAGGAGGAATGCTGGGTTTCGGAGCGACGCACCTGTCCACAGGGGCCGGAGAATGATGACTCAGGGCCTTGCAACTTCTGCGGCTCGCCTTCCTTCCTGCGCTTGTTTGAAGGATGCTTTTCATTTGCTCGTTCTATTTGACTCCCCAGGAATCAGCAGAGCAGAGGGAAGATTCTAGGAGCCTCCAGATAAAAAATTCAAAACACATTCCTTCATCTTGCCTACATCTCCAGCTGCCGATTTCACAGCCACTGCTGCTGCTGCGATTCTCTCCTTGCTCCTGATGGGGTGGTCAGGGGAGAAATCTGCAGGGACCCATGAGACTTCCTCCATAGTCTCTGCTTAGCAATCACTCCTGAGCCTCCTGGTAATTGTCTGCTGACGGGGAGGGAGAGCAGAAACTGGGAAACCTGCATGAATCTGACTCTTCAATCCCTCCTTTCCCTCGCCGCTGTCTCCTTTTGCACTTATCTCTGCCTTTCCTGTGTTCTTCCCCCCGCCCTTCGCTCTATTTGCCTCCTAAGTAATAACCCATTTCTCTCCAATTTCCTGCCTGCAATAATCATTTCTGTTGGGCCCAAGAGACGATCAAGTTAATGAAATTCCTGTCAATAAAAAGGACGCTTGCTAAATGGAAATTATGCTTAAAGATGACAGAGAGCATCACTCAAGGCCAAGGGTGCAGGAGAATAAAGGAGTTATTTTGAGGGATGTTATGTTTGGGAGGATTTGGGTTGAGCATCCACATGTATGGTGTGCAGAGACGCCTTGCTTTCTAGAACAGATGGAAAAGGTGGTAGAATTTGGGGCTGAAGAGCCTGAAATCTGGAGTCAAGTTGAATCCTGCGCAGGCCGAGGACTGCGATCTTGGGAAAGTGACTTATTTCCTCTGCCTCAACTTCCTCATCCACAAAATGGGAATATTTATAAAATAAATCCAACTGGATGGACTTGTCATGTTATTTGAATGGATTTATATCTTACGCTCAAAGACAAGGGCTGGCATACAGCAAGCACGTTATAAATGTTCACTGTTATTATTGGCCTGAAATCAGGTCAGTACAAAAATAATTAAAATCATTTTGCAAATTATAAGATTAACAAGGTTCCGTTCAGAATGAAAAATAAAATGAAAATTCAGTTGTTTTTTTTTTTTTCAGGATATACATCCAAAAGAAAAATTAGGGTAAAATAGAAGCCACAAATTAGAAGTAAATACTATAATTATCCTACTTAATGGTTGAAAGACTTGAAATAAAATAAAGATGATGATGGCAGCATTTTAACTGAACAGAACATACAGTCCCCTCACTCCCATGTTAGTGAACATTTTCTCTTTCTGGTCACCTCCTGAAATGCTCTATAAAATTGTAAAATGTGTCTCTTGTTGGCTACTGCAGCATGATTTCCATCACTGGGCAGAAATGCTGCCTTTCAGAAGTGATTTAGTTATTCGGGAAGTAGCTGAAATACAGCAAAGGTGATAGCAATCTTTGAGACTGCAATCTGAGTCTTGCTCATAGGTTTCCTGGGCCTGCCACTCATGCTTGCTACACAGCTCTTGATTATAGAGATTCAGCCCCCAAAGAGTGGCGAGTGAATGACAACCAAAATATTAAGTGAACCTGAACACTGGAAGGCAGTAAACTTAGCAGACACACATACATGCGTGTGCACCTGCCCACTGCACACATGTGTGCATACATATATTCACACTCATGCACACAGGTAACTAATAACTGAGCACACATGATGTATAGTTGTTATGTTAAACTTTACCTTATTTTATCCTCAATACAATTAGCTAGGTAATACCCAGTCTCAATTATATAGATGAGAAATTGAGATTTGTAGAGGTAGACTCTCACACAAGTCATTAGTATTTGAGCCAAAATTCAAACCAAACCATTTCCAGCATTTATATATTTTGTAAGTAATTACAAAATTAAATGGAAGAAGGATGATTTTTTATTTTTACTTTTTGGTGTTGGGGATTGAACCCAGAGACATGGTGTTTTTGAGCTATACCTCCCACTTCTTTTAACTTTTTTTTTTTTTTTTTTTGAAATAGGATCTCACTAAGTTGCTAAGGCTGGCCTCAAATCTGAGATCCTCCTATCTTAATTTCTCAAGTACTGGGATTATAGGTGTGTGCCACCATACCCAGCAAGAGTGAGTTTTAACTGAAGTATTGGTGAAGTTACCAGAAAACACAAAAAAATGTCTTTGGCAAAAGACAGAGATGTATAGACTCTGTTTCCTGACATAAAAGTATTGTGATAGTATATTAGTTAGCTACTGCTGCATAACAAAGCACCTTGGAACTCAGTGACTTTAATAAAATGAATGTGTATTCTTACTTATGGTTGTATGTTTAGCTGGTGTTCAGCAGATCCATGCTGGGGAGGAATGATAGTTCTACTCTGCACTGTGGGTCTAGGATCAGCTGGGGCAGTTTTGCTTCAACAGTGGTGGCTTGGATGGCGATACTCTGCACGAGTCCCACATTCTTCCTTCAAGTAGGAGCTGGCCAGAGCATGCTCCTATCATGGTGATAGCAGAACTGGAAGAGGGAAAGGTCCTACTGGGCTCGGGTCACATCAGAAGTCAAGAGGCGAGGAAACTTACTCTGCAGTGGAAGAAGGAGCAACTGCAAAGTCAATGGTGTGTCATTTGGAGTGAGATTAGGGAAGCAGAACTACTGTGAGTGACATCCAGTAAGATATTCAATGTGGGGATTAAGCCTTATGCAGCCCTGAAGTTGCTGAGAAGCCCATGTAAATCTGTTGCCTCTCTCAGATGTTGGGCTTGAATTAATCAGGGCTGGGATTTTGGAAGGAAAGCTGGGCATCACATGGGGGAGGGAAAGGTCCAACTGGGATCCACGTCAGTCTCTAAGTGTCCCCCAATACCAAGGCATGAGTGACTTATGGGAGAAGAGGGTGCCTTTGCTGACACCAGCTCAGGAGCTGGTAAAGGAGGTAAAGGAGGACTTCCAACCAGAGCTGGGTGAAGGGCGGGGCCAGCAGGCCAGCGGGAACATGCACGAGATGCATCAGTGCCAGGCCTACACCTGCCTCCTGAGCATAATGAAAGTGACCGTTGCTTTACTTATTTCCAAATGCATTTAAGCTCTCCCATGGCAAACTCAATCCAGGATCAGAAAGAGTAGCGCACTTTGTGAAATGTAGTCCCAACTTAGCTAACCTTATGAAACAAAGCTGCTGCACTCGGAAGGCATAAGGATCCCAGAAGAAATAAAGTATGTGGACCAATAATGCAAACGTCCACATACACTAACCAGAGAGGAACCTAGTCGTTGTGTGAGAGGAGGGCAGGTGTCGCTACCGATTCTTGACACAAAAGGTTTTCAGTGCCCCTCATGACTTCACAAACCATGCTTCCTCCCTCTAAAGAAAATGATAAATGTGGATCACGGTGGGGCTGTTAGACAGAAGGGGGCAAGTGAGATGGTGCAGATAAAGCAATAGGCCTACGAGTAGAGGATCAGAGTGGTCCTCAACAATTCATATTGGGCGTGAGATCTATTTCAGAGGAAATAAAGGCCACCTTTTGTAGAATAGCACAGAAGCAACTGGAGAAAAATGTTAAATGGTCAAGAGGCAAGAAGGCATTGAGGAAAGAGAGTTGGATTCGGGGGTCCAGGGACCTGGGTACTATTTCTGATAGACCACTGCGAGTTCTACAACCCTCAGTGAGTTATCACACCTCAGTGTTATCAACTTCAAGTGTGATCATTGGACTGAATAAATCTCTGGTTATAGAAGGCAGCCAAAGATGTGTAGTGTGAGTCAAATAAGACCTTGAACCCTACCCCTGACTTCTGCCACCTGACATGCCACCACATATCTGTCTCATGTTTGCAGGATGTGTTTAGATTTTAGGGAAAATATAGATGCTGTCTTTAAGGTCATATAGTCCAAATTAGATACCTGGGAAAAATGTATTCTCCTGCCAGAATGGCTGCTAAGACTTTATTTAGTAAAACTTATTTGTTCATGTCTCAATTTCTTCACTGTCTTCCTAAGTCATAGGAACGTGAATCTGTGAGCTCCTCGGGAATAAATAAACAAGAAAGAATTCTTTCTTCCACACAGTAGGAGGTGCAAATAACACCAGGGGCAAGAAAAAGAGGGTTGCGTGGTGTTAGGGGTGGAAAGGGGCCAAAATGGCACGTTAATGGAGAAACCTTTGCAAAAACTACAGTTCTGTGAGTCACCAACAAAACTTGGTTTTTGAATTGGAATGCAGAGTTGTATACAAGTGACAAATGTGTATCTCTCTAGCTGGAACTGTTTTGTCTTTTTAATTAGAATGCATATATAACCCTTCTCTGAATTAGGGATTAAGAGCTATAGAATCCATGACTACCTAATTAACTCCTGCCCCAAAGAGCCACCCTAGTATACAAATAAAACGAACAATGTTATTTGGGCATTGTATAATGAGCAGGAGTGTTTCCAAAAAGCCCTGGGAGTTGTCCTGGGTTACCCGGGCAATGCGCCCCCTGGGATCAGGACCTCTTCCTCCTACAGTGGAAGGGGCTACATCTGAGACTAGCTTCAGATGGTGCTAAGGCTTTTGATCACCTCAAGGGTCATTTTCTCCAGAATCAAAGCAGCTGGCTCACTCAGACAGTTCTTTTAAACAGCTGGTGCCCCTAATCCAGACCATTCTGCAATAAACATTCTTCATCCAATTTCTCCCCACCATAACAATAAAATAATAGAGAGTAAAAAGGGGGCAGTGCTACCTCCCCTAGAATGAAGCTTACCTCATACCTAGCAATTGCTCCGGCTGTATTTATATAGGTTCTCAAGAAGTCCTACACCAAAACCCAGCTACAAATGCAAGAAATTTCCTGGGGCTAGTGCCTGTGAAAGATAAGGGGGAGGAATCAAAGGAAGTAGGGAATAGATTTCAGACCCCCCCACTGCAAGTCTGACACCTGTGTCAACAGAGGAGGAAGGAAGGAAGGAAAATTAGAAAGGAAGAATCTCAGCCTCTGGTATGGATCTGAGATAGTTTTGACCAGTTCACTTGGCAGGGCTGGCACAAGAATGCTCATAGGGGATTTCTGCACTGGGCAAAAATGGTCAAGCACTGGCGATGGCTCATACAGTGTTCAGTTATTAGCCAGGAACTGCCAGAGGAGAGTGTAGATCCCAGAGGCTCTGGAGGAGGAGGTGCCAGCTAGCAAGCTGGTGGTGGTGGTGGTGGGTCTCTCATGATGTGAAGTCTGACTTCGTGGTTGCTTCAGTGACCCTGATGTGCTTTTCAGTGGATTGATGAAAGAGGGAAAAGTGCAATATGCATTTCTGTATTACTAATCCTGTCCTTGCAAGTCTTACCTTTCCCCAATAAAATTTATTCTTTAGCCTTCATTATGTGACTTTGTAAAATTATGTGACTTAGAAATTTGGTGCATAAATGGAGCAAAAATGGGAGACCAACCTACTTATCTGTTCCTCATTTCCCTTCATAATTCTGTGGCTGGGTAGGAGGAGTATTGTATTGGCATGGCTATGCCTACCATAAAAGGTCAGCTGGGTCCCATTGCCTTTAAAAATAGTCAAACAGCTTGTGGAAGTTGCTCTTCAATACAGGTAGATTGAATTGAATGGTAGGCTTGTGTTCCCAGCAGTCACAAAGATGATCAGCTTCAGTGAAATCACTTCTATGCAAGTGCAATTTGCACAGAACTTATAAAAGCAACAGAGTGGGTGGGTTGCCCTTGTGTTTAGAAGAGCAGTGCTGCTCAAAAGTGTCCTGGTGGTTGTTATTGCAAAACAACCTCTGAGAGCAATTTCAGAAGAAAAGAGCAAGAAGAATTCTAGAAGTGCCACTTCTATAAATTGTAAGCAGGCCATATAGCTGCAAGTGCACCCCCCCATCTGTTCCCTGTGCTAATGCCAGAATCCTGAACTAGATGCTATTCACTAATCAGCATATCCTATCCCCTTGTATTTCTGCCCTTCTAACTTTATTCTATTCATCAAGAGCTAGATGTCTGTGAACTCTATTTCCTGGAATTTCTCGATTTTGGCTCTCTGGACATTATTTATGGTCTGTTAGTTAGATGCACTTCCATAAAGGGGGAATAGAAGTGAAGGCCATTATCTTCTTCCTCTAGTAGTGGCAGCAGATGAGTGTAAGGGGCTTTGCATATATGAAGGGTCTTTTGCTTCTGAGTTTTCATGTGACTAAGGAGTATAGAGGATCTGGGAAGTTAGTAGTAGCTTCCGACTTATGACTGACTTCTGCGTTTTAACAGCAGTACTCTGGCTTGTGAGACGAGACTTCAATTGTATCAGTGAAGTAGAATCTAATGCCTGCTTCCTGTCTTTAACTTCTCCAGTCCTTTCAACAGTTTTGTGGCTGACAATTAACTGCATTAATTTTCTTCATAATACCTTGTCCTAGTCTGTTTTCTGTTTAGAACAGAATACTTGAGACTGAGTAATTTATAGAGAAAAGAAGTTTATTTGGACTTATGGTTCGGAGGCAGGAAAGTCCAAGAGCATGGTTCTTATGAGGTCTTTGCTGCTTCAACTCATGGCGGGAAACAGAGGAGGCAGGCAGGCATGTGGCAAGACAAAGCAAGACAAGGCATGTGTCAAGATAAAGTTACTAACCCAGTTCTGCAAGAGTGAGAGCTGAATATTGGGAGAAAGATATCAATCCCTCTTAATGACCTAAATACCTCTAAAAGGTCCTACTTCCCAAAGCTGCCAAAATGGCAGTCAGATTGTAACATGAGTGTTGACAGGGGAAAACCACATCCAAACTAGGTCTCAACTAGGTATAGAATTCCCAAATGATGGAAACCTATCTGTGTTACCTTCTCCTGAAAGTTCTCCATCCTTATGTTGGCCATCACTTATGTTGACACTTCATGGAACACTAAATCATAAGCATTCATCTGGAAAAGCCAGGACTCTAAGGACATTTCTTCCTTATATTAAGCCCGACTCTATCTATGTTTAATGCTCCTCTTATGTGTTTCTATCACTCTTGACCACTGAAACCTGATGTGATCCTTCTTCTCCTTGACTGTTATTCAGATATCTAAAATAGCCTTCTGTCTTCCTCTGTCTTCTAACCACCTGCCCAATATCCTCTTGCTCAGGCAGAATGATCTGTTTCTCTCAAGTTCCTGAGCATCCTGTAGCCTTATGATAATGTGTTGTCCAGTCTTTCATTTGACTCTGTTTGCTTTAACTAAAATATTTCCTACAAATTTTAGCCAATGCTTGATTCTTTAAGGTGGAAACTAAGTCTGGAGTAAAGTATCTCATAAACAAATTTAATGAAAAAGAGATATCTGGAAAAAACTGATGATCATGGCAGTCAGATATTTGCATATGTAATATACAAAGTCTTCTTACAAATTGACAATAAAGAAAAATTAGAACAAAATTCCAAAATACATGCACAAATAATTAACAAAAGATACAATCAAGATGGCTGGCAAATATAAAATAATATATCAAATTCACATAGTATCCAGGGAAATAGAAATAAAAATAACACAATGATAGTCTTCTAGACCCATTAGGCTGAGAAAATTACTAAAATAGTGATAACAGCAATTTATAGTGGGAACATGGTTAGAATTTTTCATCTATGCTTTTGTGATTCAAAAATGAAGTATCAACACATTTTCTGAACATGCAGTCTGGAAATGCCTATTTAAATAAAAATTATGTGATCCTCTGACCCTGAGATTTCATTCCTGAGAATCTAGCCTTGAAAAGATGACACCAATATGTAAAAACATATTACAAGAAGGTGTGCTATAATGATGTTTGCAAGGAGAGAAACTGGAACACAAAATAAATTACCAAATATGGGAAAACTGATTAATACATTATGGTGACCCACACCACTAGTGGGAATTATGTATTCATTTTTTATGGAACAAGGTTAAAGCTAGACTAGAACTCTTTGAGGGTATTTATATGGGATTGTTGAGTGAGACAAGTGAGTTTCAGAAAGGTATGTGTAACAGAATTTCACTTTCACAAACTGAAAATGATAAAGAAAAAACCCTCATGCCTGTGTGTGTGTATACATAGAGGAAGAGAGACAGACAGAGACAAAGAAAGAGAAAGACACACAGAGAGATCTATTTACATACATTTATAGACATATGTACTAATATAGGAGTACTTGGCTACAGAGAAAAAAAAATACTCATCCTAGATTTTTGACATGACCTGGAGGGAGGAGAACTAGAGGAAAGAAATGTTTAGTAAAGAAAATAAAAAACAAGAGCTCTTGATAAAGCATATATCAATAAAAGAAAATTTTATAGATCCCAAAGTTGGCAAGACCACCCTCCTCCTCCCTAGGGAGGGGGATGCTGGAATGATTAGGGGGAGGTGTAGTAGCCGCTGGTGCAATTGGTGGATGTTGAATAAAAATAAGGGGGCGATAGAAGTATCCAGGGGGCACTGAGTATTTTTTTTTCTGAAAAAGAAGCAGTAAGTCAGTAAGTTTTAGAATCTATGAAAGTAAATGAACATGGAATAAGTATTCCATGTTCATGAAAATAAAGAATCAATATTGTTAAGCTGTAATTCAGTTTTTTAACCAAATTTACTAAGTCAATGCACTCCAAATAAAAATTCCAGCAATTTATGTTGTGGATATGAACTGATTCTAATATATGGAAAAGCCAAAGATCCTGAATAATTCTCACAATACTGAAAAAAAAAGAGCAAAGTTGGAGGATTGGCATTACCTGAATTGAAGACTTACTATAAAAATACACTAATCAAAACAATATCTTCAGAACTATGAGCCAATGAATTTCCATTCATTGTAAATCACCCAGTCTGTGGCATTCTGTTAGAATAGCACTAAATACATTAAGACACTATCCAATTTAAAAAGAAGAAAAAAGATCTGGATAGACACCTCACCAAACAGCATATATAGATGGCAAAGAAGGATCTGGGAAGATACTCAACATACTGTCGTTAGGGAATTGCAAATTAAGTCAACAAAGAGATACCACCTCACGTCTACTAGGTAGCAAAAATCCAAAACATTGACATCCCCAAATGTTGGGAAGGATGTGGAGCAACAGAAAGTCACATTCATTCCTGGTGGGGACACAGAATGGTATAGTCACTGTGGAGAAAGTATGATGCTTTCTTACAAGGCTAAATGGAGTTGTACCATGTGATTCAGCAATCACGCTTGGTATTCACCCTAATAAATTGAGAACTTATGTTCACTCAAAAACTTGTACACCAATGTTTACAGCAAATTTACTAATAATTGCCTCAAATTGGAAGTAACTGAGAGATCCCTTAACAGCTTAATGGATAAACAATCTAGTAGAATAACACAGTGAAATCTTACTCAGTTATTTAAAAGAACTGAATTATCAAGCCATAAAAAGACGAGGGAGGATCTTAAACTTAATGCTGCTAAGTGAAAGAAGCCAGTTTGAAAAGGCTAAAAGTTGCATGATTCCAACTACATAGTGTTTCAGAAAATCAAAACTACAGAGATAGATTCGAACTTACTAGAGGCTTGAGGGAAGGGGGAGGTAGGACAGGAGAAGCACAGAGGAATTTTAGGACAATGAAACTATTCTGTATGAAATGATGCACACGTGTCCACATGCGTTAGTCATGAACAATGCAAGATGTGAACCCTAGTGTAAGTTGTGGACTTCAGTTAATAACAGCGTTTTTGATACTGGTGCATGAATTGTTGCACATGTATCACACTAATGCAAGATGTCAATAATGGGAAACTGTAAGCGGAGGGCAAGGGGAAGCTTAGGAGACCTATTTGTTCAACTTCCCTGTAAACTTATTTTTTAAAATAAAGAAGTATGTAGTGATTGTATTCATTTTCCCCCTATACAATTATGCATGTATGTGATTATTTCTTAGTTGATTTAATAATAAATTAAGAAGGGAAAAATACTTTCATAAGCCAGCAAGGTAGTACTATTGAGGCCAAACTCTGGATGGATGAATTGAATTTTCCCAAAATAATTAATGGTGGAGGAGCCTGAATCTATTTCAATCTGACTCTGAAGTTCATCTTTCCAATGCCCTGTCATGTCATAACTTCTGTAGCACTCTGATGCTTATAAAATAAAATCTCCTGCTTTACTTTATTCTTTGACACTTCGTGAGTTTAATCTCCTATGGCTCGGATCGGTACCGATGGCGTTGGTACCGATGGCGTCGGTGTGCTTGGTATGTTTCTGAGTATGATGCACGTATTTGCCCAGTTAATCCTCACAACAATCCTATCAGGTCATACTGCAGCCCCATTTTACAGGGGAGAAGACTGAGGCCCAGGGAGCTTGCCCAAGGTTATTCAATCAGTAAAGTGCACAGTGGGGACCCAGGAAGCTTGGCTTCATGAGCCATGTGCTGCTGTATCAGATCAGGGGCTCTCCACCTTTACCAAGACCCGGGCTACTTGTGAGGAGCGCAGATATCCTCTCCTGCCTTGGGCATTATTCCACAGGTTTTTGCCAGGCATACACATCCAAGACATCTTAGATTAGATGTCTAAGAATTAAGATTAGATGTCTAAAAGTTTTAGATTTTGATAGACACTCTGGTGATGCACATGCACGATTTGGGAGCACTGTTTGAGAAACTCTGAACCTTAATAAAGGAAAAAGTATTAGGCGGAAAAGAAAGAACAAAGGTGAAGAGATTCATGGCTGTACTGTCAACTCCAGCAGCAGTAGTATCAGAGAATGGAAATGGGATTTATAGACATCAGTGGAACTTGGCATTTGACTTATACAGCAATTAAATCCTCCCCATGACTGACTGGTATAACACTGGTAAGGAGGTGGCTGTAATGCTATAGACACACAAATTTAGGGCACCGAGACATGCCCTTCCTATGCCCATGAGAGGGGAGGGGAGGAGGAGGAGCAGGACTCACTGATCAGGAGGCTGCTTCTCCTACCTCGGTGACAGGGGGTGACAGTTGCCGAGCAGCCTGACAGCCACATAGCAACACTCAGGAATCCACAGCTCTGCAAGGGACCTGCGCCGGCTGCCTTAAGCACCAAATGGCAGCACCATTTGTTTGCTGACAACCCCTGGGCATGGGTGTAATGGGGTTTCCATATTGCAGCTGGTCATTAAAAAGCAGGGGGCTACAGGCAGGTCTTTGTAAGGAGCAGCTCCTGCGGTGGGCAGGCGACCAGCTGGACACTGGCCGGCAGTGGGTCAGAGGGCGCCTGCCCATGGAAGCTCTTAGAAGGAAAGAAAGAGATAGCTGAGCAGGTACCGGGGCAAAGTCCGCAGGGCAGAGGCCTGAGAGTTCATCTGACTCCATCTGTTCTTATTTGCTCTCCATGATGATCTGTGGTCTGCATGAATTCCTTAACCTCTTACTAGGAACTTGGACCTTCTTAAAATCGCAGGAGCAGTGGAGCTTCTAAACATTTGGATGCCTGTTCTCAGCAACGTAGGGAGATGTTCAACAATATAGGGAGACCCTCTTTCAAAGTAAAAAATCAAAAGGCCTGGGGGTAGAGCTCAGAGGTAGAATGCCCACTGGATTCAAAGTCCTAACAATAGTTTCTTTTTCCTCTGACCACATTAAAGTTGCCAATCCGTTGTCTTCTGACCTTCAGATTTAATGATGAAAAATCTACATAGTCAGTCTCCTCTTTTCCCCATCGTGTAATTCATCTTGTCTCTGGCTGCTTGTAAGATGTTCTCTCTTTGGTTTTCAGCAGTTTGACTATAAAGTGCTTAGGTGAAGTTTTCTTTCTTTTTACCTTCTTAAGGTTCTCTGAGTTTTCGTGTGTGTGCGGTTTGATGTCTTGTCTCAGTTTTGGAAAATTCCCAGCCTTTAGTTCTTCAAATATTTATTTGGTTCCCTTTATTCTCTTTGTCTTCCAAGTCTCTAGCTTCCTATACATTAGATTGTTGGATAATTTTGCATAATTTTATAGTCTTTCCATTTTTAAATATTTTTTCCTTTATGTGTTTCAGTCCAGTAATTTCTCTTGATCTATTAGGAGGTTGGTGGTGATGGTCTCTTATGATCTTCTACATTCTAACTCGAGGGAGGAACATTTCCCCTGAATGATATGACAAGCTCCATTTTACGGACCTGGATGCCCCATTGAAGAGAGAGATCTTCTCTGATTCAAGCAGTAAGATTTATAAGCCATTCACCACACCACAGGTCAATGACCTCTCTTAAACCACACCCTCTGGCCACATTCCTATTTATTTTATTTAATTTCTTTTCATTTTAATGGTACTGGAGATTAAGCCTAGGATGGAGGGAGGGCTCTACCACTGAACTACACCCGCAGCTCTTTTTTATTTTTTATTTCAAAACAAAGTCTTACTAAGTTACTGCATGATGGCCTCCAACCTGCCATCTTCCTGTCTCAGCCTCCCAACTACTGGGATTACAGGCATGTGCCACCATGCCCAGCTTGTATTTATTTTTAAGATGATTTTACGTCAAGTTTACATTCTATTTTGAGGCTTTCTAGGAATGGAAAGGGTTACTGAAACAGGATGATTAGAAACAAGTGAGTACTTCTTTATTTGTGCATAGAGCAGGCTATTCTGATGCTCCAGGCCTGCGGTGCACACCAGGTCCCCACAGGCTAACGGGCACCCAGGGGAAGGCTGGCTAGTAGCTTCATCTCAGCGAGGACCTGTGAGCATTTAAGTAGCAAATACTGGCCAAAGTCTGCCTGAGGACACAGCCTCTCGTCAGGAAAGCATCACCATGTGTTTTATCCCATGCATGCTGAGGCCAAACTCTCACAGATTCTGCAAACTGAACAGAAGGACTCAGATACAACTGTCATTCCACTGAACCTATTTCCTTCAGACATTTTCTCTTTCCCAACCCCAGATCTCTTCCTTTCCTTTCCTTGCCTTGCCTTGTCTTGCCTTGCCTTTTCCTTTCCTTTCTTTTCTTTTCCTTTTTATTTTTATTTTTGGTGGTTCTTGGAACTGAACTCCAGGCCTTGTGCTTGCAAACACTCTACCACTGAGCTATATCTCCAGCCCCACCTTGATTCTTGTAGGCAATGGCATGGCTTGGATATCATCTTAGGAAGCCATTGGAGGTTATTTAATTTATTTCTTTGGTACTGAGAATTTCTTTGAGCCATACCTCCAGGTATATTTTATTTTAGAACAGCGCCTTGTTAAGTTGCTGAGGCTGGCCTCAAATCTTCAATCCTCCTGCCTCAGCCTCCTAAGTACTGAGATTACAGAAATGTGCCACTGCACCCAGATAGAAGGTTTGAATAAGGGTGACAGGATATAATTTTTATTTTGAGAAGGCTGATGTGGCTGTGTGTGTGGAGAATGGATTGACTGGGAGGGGTATGGGCAGAGGGAGTCCATGAGAGGCTACTGCCACAGAACAGGCAAGGGACCATCGAACCTGGGACTGAGGCGTAGCAGCTGCACAAGAGGTCAACGAGTTTGAGAAGTAGTTTGAGAGTAAAACTACTTACGAATTTATTAGTCTACAGATTTGGTGGAAAGGTAAGAAGAGGAAGGGATCAAAGAGGATTTCTAGACTAGGGCCATTAACTGAAAGGGAGAGAACCTGAATTGAAAAGGACCGCACGCGCGTGCGTGCGTGCGTGCGTGCGTGTGTGTGTGTGTGTGTGTGTGTGTGTGTCTGTATCACATGCAAGAATAGGAGGAGAGAGAGAGAGAGAGGAGATCAAGAGGTCTATTTAGCCATCTAGAGTTTCTGATCCCCTTTAGACATTCAAGTTGTCAAAGAGGTAGCTCTCAAGACCTACGGAGGTTATGTGAGCCTGTCACTCAGAGGAGAGGTTGGAGTGAAAGCATTAATTTAGAGTCTCTGGCATGACCATCGGTTTTGGTGAGATTTCAAAGAGCTTAGAGAGAAAATTGCCCCTGTCCTAGGGATCACAGCAGCACCATTCAACATTTAGAAGTCAAGCAAAGAAGGAGGAATTAGTAAAGAAGGTTGAGGAAGAGCCAGTGAGGTTAAAGGGAACCTAGGACTGTAAGATGTCATCCAGAAATCCAAGAGAAGGGAATAATTCAAGAAGAATAAAGTGTTCAACTCTATTGACCTTAGACAATGACCAAGATGAGAACGGAAAGAGTGACTGTTGTATTTGGCAAAAGGAGGTCACTCATAGCCCTGAGAAGAGTATCATCATTCCTAAAATCAGAATGAGTTGAGAAGATGAAAAACAAAGCAACACCAAAAACTAAACCAGGGTGTGTGTGAAAAATAGAGCCCTTGCAGACAACTCATCGTAAGTATCATTGCGATGGGAAATGGATGGGGCGGTAGCCAGAGAAAGATCTGGGATGAGCTCAGCATCTGTCTTGAGGATGAGAGATGCCGGAGTAGGTTATTTGCTGATGGAACATGTCCACTAGAGGCGGTGAATGAATGATGCAGAAGGCAAGACAAATGAAGGGGCAGAAGAAAAGGCAGTTCATTCTTGAATGAGACTGAAAGGCAGACAGGTGTGGCGATATAAAGATGGAAATGCTCACATCCAACTCCCTCTACTTTCCTAGGGATCTTTATAGGGAAAGACATAAGCTGAGAAGGTGTGAATGGAGGTTACTGATTTTTTTTTTTTATTGCCTCTGTATAAAGATAGTCAGAAACTGAATAACCACAGACATAGGCATTTTGCTTTATTTCCAGACTTGATACAGGCAGTGATTTACAAGAAGGCCTAGGTGGAGTTGGGGGTGATCATGAGTGGGGGAAATGAATTGACTCTAGACCAGCTGAGAAGCCCATCCAACTGACGATGCATGCAAAGAAAGGCACTGGAGGGTGGGGGACTCTAGAATGACTGAGGTTGACGTTCCTGCCAGCTCAGCAGGATGACAGCTTACAGGTGCTGTCAGGATGGTCTGTCCTGCCAAAGGCAGCTAAGAATTATCGCTACTAATAGAAGAGCCACCAAGCAGAAGATGGGAAGGTCTCTGGTCCCCTAGTGGGGACTGGAAATAATGACAGCCTCTTAGCTAGTTCAGGCAGCTGGTACCTGCTGCCTACCAAGTGTCTGGATGGAAGCTCTTGCCCCAGCCAGGGCTGCCTTGAGGATGGTTAGAAATGTCAGCTTACATGCGTGGGAGGAGCTGGCTGGAATTCTAGAGAAAGATGTGATCTAACAAGATAGAGCAATGGAGTTGGGTGAGAGGCTGGGTGAGTGGAGAATTCTCCAAGTCAGTGGAACAAATACAAGGAAGGCTTTTAAAGGCTATTACAGCCAAGACTATAGGAGGGATATTAAGGGTACAGAGTTGTTTGAGATGGGCAAGAGGGGCAGGACTCCTTTTGTAGGAGAAGTCAGAAGAAGGAAGCAAGTTTTGAGACAGGAGCCAGAGAGGGAGTGAAGTTAGAAGAAGCTAGCTAGGAGGTAGGGAAGAGTTACTGGAGTGTCTTGGGCCAGCCTTCTTCCCGGGACCTGAGCAGATGCTGGCCTCACCTGCCACAAAAGAGGCTCGGATCAGTTAGGCCTGACCCACATGGCTTGCGATCAGAAGTCAAGTTTAGCGATTTTGTACCATATGGACTTAAAACCTAAGTTCGTGAAGAATCAGCCAAATTCAAAGATATATCTCAGATTGGCCATAAATCTTGAAGCTGGGGATCTACCTAGCAGCCCCACTGTGATACTAAAGCTAAATTATACATTGAGTCTTTAGCCTGGAATGCTATGATTTTTCTGTCTCAGACAGGTGTTCATTAAAGGTCACTTGGCAATCCCTGAACGCAGACTTTCACACCTTAATAGCTGACAGCTTGAACTCGTTTCCCTCTGCCGTTGCTCCTGGGCTTGGCTTCAGGTTCAAAGTTGAGGAGATGGGGAAAATGACTCTGTTCCTATGGTGCTTGGCAGTTTTTTTTTTTCCTGAAGTTTTTTTTTAATGATAAAAGTGATAGATGGTTATTAAAAATGTGAAGAAAATATAAGAAAAAAATGAAAGTTTTATAAAGGTATTCCAAGCCCAGTCTACCCACCAAACTTAGATGTTATGGATGTTTCAGTATTTTCCTTCTAGAAAGCCTTGTTTGCTATATGAAGATTTTTTTTCCTAATTTAATTAAGATCATACTAGATACATAATTATGTAGCCTGATTTTTTTTATTTAACATGTTGTAAGCATCTTCCAATTGAGCATCTTTTTAATAATTTGTTATTTGAAAAATTTTAAAACCAGAAAAGTTGTAATAGCACAATAAACATTCATTTATACCTCACCCAGAATCACCAATTGCTATTTTCCCACATTTGCATTATCTCTGTCTATATTCATGATATTAATATTATTTTAAAATTATGACTAAGAGGAAAGCTATGCTTTTTATTCCTAAATATTTTGCTATGCATCTCCTAAGAACAAGAATGTTTTCATATAATCACAACACTGTGATCAAATTTATTGTGTTTAACATTTATAAAATAGAATTATACAAATTCTTATTCAACTGTGCCAATTGTTTCAAACAATGTCTTTTACAGCGATATTTTTCTAAACCATATTCTACCAAGGATAGCACATTGACTTTAGCTGGCATGTCTTGTTGGTCTCCTTTAATCTTAAGGGGCACCTAGCTTATCCTTTGACTTGTATGAATTAATCCTTTTGCAGAGTTCAGGCCTGTCATTTAGTAGAATGACCCTCAACTGATATTAGATTATTTCTGTATGAATGAATTAATATAGCTATGCATTAGAGCCATACATACAATATATCTTATGTAAAATATACTATATAGGTATGCTCTATCTATTTTCATATATATACATATATATACATATACATGTATATATATATCTTAAGTTGGTGAAAAATATATGCATATATATTCTTTCTCTCTAGGATTAGGGTTATAAATATATATGCATATATTCTTCATGAACTAAAGTTTATGGGGAAGAGAGAGAGAGAGAGCGTGCATAATTTACCTCCGGTTTAAGCACAAATTTTCCAATTGCTTCCAGTTGTGTTCTATCATAAATAAAGTTATAATGAATTTTTACTTATAAGAATTTTAGGAAATGTTTCTCTAAGAGAGGATCTGAAGTCTGAAATTATAGGACCAAAGTATAGAGACATTAGGAAAGCCCTTGGCAGATGTGGTGGTGCACGCTTGTAATCCCAAGACTTGGGAGGCTGAGACAGGAGGATCACGAGTTCGCGGCCAGACTCAGCTACTTAGTGAGGCTCTCTATAACTTAGTGAGACCCTGTTTCAAAATAAAGAATAAAAAATAGGGCTGGGGGTGTAGCTCAGAGGTAGAATGCCCCTGGGTTCAATCCCCAGTATTGAAAAACAAAACACCACTAAGGAAGCCCTTGATACCATGCTAAATTACTTTCCAAAAGGATTATGCTGGTTACAATGGTACATGGAGATGCCTGCTTGAGATTCCTGTTTGAAAAAAGCTCTGTCCATGTATTCCACATTGCTGACATTTCTTTCCTTCATGGCAGTCTACGGACTTTATTTTCTAGGCCCCAGACTTTCAGGATTTTTCTCTTCATTTTCTCAAGTCCCTACATGGAGGTGGCTGCCTGGGAATTGGCTAATGATTACAACCCAGAGGATTTATGGATTAGCCACAAACCTGTCACTGAAACAAGGAAGACAGGGAAGAGGTTTACCTGCTTTCTCTAATTCAGGGTCTGTCTTGCAGAATGTGCAGGTGTAGAGAAGAGAACAAAATTTCATGATAACTCAAGAGTCAATTTTTTCCAGCCAGGCATGGCAGCACATGCTTGTAATCCTAGTACTTGGTGGTGTGTGGGGGGTGAGAAATGAGGATCTCAAGTTCATGGCCAGCCTCAGCAACTTAGTAAAGCCCTCAGCAACTTAGTGAGACCCTGTTTCAAAATAAAATATAAAATAGGGCTGGAGTGTAGCTCAGAGGTAGAATGCCCCTGGGTTCAATCCTTAGTACCACACACCACAGACACACATACAAAACAAAAACAGAATTTTTCCTGTTTGGAAGTTACCTGCTGATATTCAACATGACTTCTTGAGTTGAAATTAGGCATCATCTCAATTCTACAGAAGGGGAACTGAGGCTCCTGACTTGTGCAAGCATCTGATTGCAAAGCCTGTTCTCTTTCTGGTTACAGTCTCCTGAGCAGAAACTTCTTGGAGGCAGAAGAGTAGTGGAAATAATTGGTAGAGAATTAGAGACATCTTTCTTCGTTTTAACAAAGTCCCAGGGCAAAACCTACCATTACTTTTGTTTAATTCTGGAGGAAAAGAAAGTACATGAAGGGAAAAGAGAAGAGCAATATAAAACCACGAGGACCATGCTTCTCACTTGCTTAGGGGTTCCATTTCTTCCTTGGATGATGTTCCGGGGAGTTGGGAAGGTGAATCCTGGGTGATTCTTCAATATCTGTAACAAACTATAAAACCCACAATTTTCTTTGTGAGAACATATTTTTCTAATCATATGCAATTAATATATTCATGCTTTGGAAAATTGTCATCTGGGTTTTTTTTTTTCCTTCTTTCAAAGAAAAACCAGGATCTCTCCCTACTTTGGTAAGCATTTGTGAATAATGTTCTTATTATGTGAACTATACAGTTAAGAGCATCACCCTTATTCCAGTACGCCATACAGTCCATGGTTGAAAAAGAAGATAATTGAAGACTAGTTTCCCTTCTTTTCCTTCTGAGTGCAGCACAACTGAGTAGTTCTTTCCAAGCAATGAGCTTTCACAGAGCCAGCCATTATGCATATAGCAAGACTCTTGAACAGGCTGCATCTGACAGCCAGCACGGCAGGGGACACCCCGCACGACAAGCTCACAGAGTGTGCTTGTAAGAGCAGTGTTTCCATAGGAGACTTTTTCATCACTGTGAGCGGAGTTTGTGCTGGCTGTGAACATAGATCCCATTTAAGGACGCTATGGTACCAGAGAACAGAGGGTTGAGAAGCCCAGTAGACGTACACACATGTTGGAAGTCAAGGGCAAGGAATGTCATACTGCCTTTCTCCAAGAGCACAGATCACCAGTTTGCATGAGAGAGAAGTCAGAGTTTATGCGTTGGTGATGCAAAGATGTTTTCGGACTTCATTTCAAGGATGCCTGTTTTTCCTCGTGGACTTTGATTGGCAATGATCGTGCCAGATTCCATTACTGGTCAGCGAAATTTTCCTTCTTTTCCTGCCAATTTCATAGGAAATAGATACTTCCCTGCCGCAGCGGGGTTGAACTAGACTACATGACTAGATTTGGCCAGGGAAGGTAAAGATTTCAATGTGCAAGTTCCAAACCTAGTCCCTAAGAGGCATCTTAAATTCCCTCTGTCCATGTCATACTCTGCCATTACCATATAAAAGACCCATTCTGAGGTGACCATTGGTCCTAGAATAATGAGGGATTTACAGAGAAAACTCATATGTAACTCACATCTTGAGGTCAAAGCCCAGCCTGCTACAATCTGAATCAGCCAAACTCTGGGCATAAGAGTGAGAAATAAGTGCTTACTGTTGCTGAGAGTCTGTGGTGTGAGTGGCACGGCAGCAGCTCAGGAATGCACTGATTAAAGCATGTCTGTCCTTCCCTGGACTCACCAGCCTTTGTATAGAGACAGGCTCACAGCATAAATGATATCTCGTATTTTGTTGATTCTTGCACCCACTTTTTCGCTAAGGCTGAGCTCCCTGCCCCAGATATTTCTGAAAGCAGCTGCACTTTGTGTCTTCCAGATACCGGTGGCCTCCTGCCCAACAGGAATTGGCATGGCCATCCTTATGTGAGCCTCGGGGCAGGGCTGCACCCATGCAGAATGGCTGAAAGCAGTACCTCCCCCAATCCATGGGATATCTTGTCACCAGGGTCTTGAAGTGGTACTGCATTTGTCTGTGTGTCCCCGAAGGCTTCTGAAAGTAGATGCTTCTAGTTTAGCAGCGTATGCACAGGTATGGCTTGCCCGTGAGATCGTGTTGTACAACTACTGCCATCACCACTAGGTAATCCTGTGAATTAGGAAAGCTCCTCCACTTCTGCAAACCTCATTTGCTAAATAGGAATAATAAGCAGGACTGCAGTTAGGATCAAATGAGAGGGTGTGTGCCAAATGCAGAGCATTATAAATACTCAGAGCAGATATGTCAAGACAGGATGCATTACACTGTAGAAACAACTATCCCAATAGTCAGTGGCTTATATCAAATATTGATATCTATCTATCTATCTATCTATCTATCTATCTATCTATCTATCTCACATTCTACCCATCTGGCATGGAGGGTTCTCTGTTTATCTAGCCACTCAGGTCCCAAGGCAGACAGAAGCTTGGTCTCAACACGTGCTTCCATGCTCACCATTCAGGGTAAAGAGAAGGTGTTGGACTGTAACCTAGCATTTAGAGCTGCAGCCTAGAAAAGACACATGTCACAGCTGAGACTAATGACAAAAGCCTGCTGCTGAGTCTACAGGGAGATATCCCAAGGAAAAAAGTCCTGGAGTCTGTCTTGGTCTGCTTGGGCTGTGTCTTAGTCTGTTTCTGCTTGCTATAGCAAAATGACTGAGGTTGATAATTTATAAAGAGCAGAAATTTACTTATGGTTCTGGAGGCAGGAAGTCAACATGAAGGTGCTGCTATCTGGCAAGGGCTTATCTACTACATTGTAACAAGGGCATCACATGGAACACGTGTGCAAGCTTGCATTTCCACTTTTCTTAAAATCCATGAATCCTGCCATAGATCCAGGAAGGCTCCAGCTGAGCTGGATGGCTAGCCTGGAGTCCTCATAGGCTGCAGTTAAATCCTGGCTACAGCTGGAACTGTGGGAAGGGGAGAGAGGTGGAGCATCTGTCAGCTGGTGGAACATCTCTTTCTTTTAATGTGGTCTCAGAGACTCTGCATGTAGTCTCTCTGCATGGACTAGGTTGGTTGGACTTCCTTACAACATGGCGCCCTCCGGGCTATTGGATGACTTGCATGGCAGCTGAAGTCAGTATCTGAGAAGGCCAGGCAGAAGTTACTTGCTTTTAGGACTTAGCCTTGGACATCACACAGTGTCACTTGGGCCACCTTCTTTTACCTAAAAATGGGTCACCCTTCCTGCCCAGACTCAAAGGCAGGGGAGTTGGGGACATTTCTTGATTTGGTAGTTGCAAGCCTCTAGCAAAGCATATGTGGTGGGGGACGTTGTTACAGCCATCACTGTTTCATCCAGCACTTCCCATAGGTTAGTGACTGTCCGTCTCCATACCTAGAACATCAGCTCATTGAGGGTATGAATTAGATTTTATTCTTCATCTGTTCTCAAAACTGGGCATAGTATCTACAAGACAGAAGTCACCCAACATGTATGTGAAAGGCATATGGAATGAAAAAGACAAATTCTCCATTTTCCCCTCCAAATGCAGAGAGCCCTTATTTCTACAAATAGAATTTATGTCTATAATTTTAATTAGGATATGAACACTTTTGCAAGGTTCACCTATTGCCTCCAAGTAGCACATTATCTAATTTTCCAGTATGATTTGTTTTTTCCCTAGCTGTCTGTATTAGTCAAGACTCTTCGGAGAAGCAGAGCCTGTGTGTGTGTGTGTGTGTGTGTGTGTGTGTGTGTGTGTGTGTGTAATGAGATCTATTGTGTGAATTGACTCACATGATTATGGAGGCTGAGAAGTCCCAGCATCTACCCATCTGGAAGCTGGAGAACCAGGAAGGCTAGTGGTTTAATGAAGTCTTTCTTATGTTGGAGTCTTAGCCCGGCGGGCCCGGAGAGACCTCACCCCAAGATGGCGCCTGGCTATAGGCCAGGAGCAGCTGACTACCGGCTGACTATCAGGTGATGGACGCCCTGAGGGCGGGCTGTGCCACGTCAGAGCGCATGTGCCAGCACGTCAGAGCGTGAACAGTGCGTGCCCAATAGGGGGCTGTAGTGTTACTTAAGTTGCCTCCGTGATCTACTCCCTGACAGGCTCACTGTGCTTCCTCTTTACGGCTCCTCCCATACCTGACTGGCATATAAGGAGTCTCTCCCATGAGGGAGAGAGAGAATAGAGAGAGAGAGAAGAATAAAGAAGCTTGCACCATTCCTGTGCGATTGTCGTCTCTTCAGGCCCTCGTGGGCGGGGGTCTGGTGTGGGGGACGATAGTCTTAGGCTGAAGGTCTGAGAACCAGAAAAGCCAGCGGCTAAGTCTCAGAGCCCAATAGCACAAGATCCAGGAGCTCTGAGGTACATGGGAAGGAGAAGATGAATATCCCAGATCAAGAAAAAGAGTGAATTGCCCTTTCTTTGCCTTTTTGCTCTATTTAGATCCTCAGTAGATCGCCTGATGCTCGCCCATTTCAGCAAAGGTGATCTTTTCTACTCTGTTTACTGACTCAGGTATGTTCTCACAGATGCCCAAGAAATAATGTCCAGCTATCTGGGCATCCTTGAGCCCAGTCAAGTGCAACAATTAACCATCACACTGGCAAAGTCAAGTCTCTCTACAGTTTGTGCAGCCATTTGGATGAAGGCACGAGATTTATTTTCCCACATGGTCCTGCTAGGTTCTCTGATTCTTCATGCTGAAATATATTTGGCTGCTAGTCCAAAAAAATGTCAGGGCCCTGTGAAGTGCTAAGATTTCAATAGAAGAGAGGATTTCCCACTGTGGTGCTGGTTTGAAACCCCAGAAGGATTATTCCCCAGAACCACACAGCTCTTTACCCTTCAAAGGCACACCAGAAACACTTGTTTTATTTTCTCCGTGTGTGTGTGTGTGGTGCCTTAGAAGCCATCACACACGGAAGATTTTCTGAGGCTGAGTCATTAGAGAACAAATCCCAGGTTGTCCCGAAACACACCTTTGCCATCACAGTTAGACTAAAGTGCTTTGGCCAGCGCTGTGCGGCATCTGTGCCCAGGTGGAGACTTTTCCTTTCACACATGAAGAATGATGCTAGGTGAAGTTCCCACTTCATTGTTTAGGAAAAGTTTCAGGCAGGACAAAAATGGGTCTAATATTAGATATCAGCATGGCAATAGTAAAAGCTGTAACTGTTTGTAGTACTTTCTGAGGTTGCTCCTCTGTTTCTTTTTCTGTCCATGTCTTGTTTGTGACATACAATTTTCATATATACATATATATATAGTGTTACTATCATGTATTATTATATAAATATTTATGATAGCCTCCATTATTGGACCTTATCCTAAGCATTTTATTTCCCTGTCTGAGCAGAGTTGATGCTCAAAAATAACTTATCAGTGGGTGTGCTGGTGCATGCCCATGATCCCAGTACTTGGGAGGCTGAGGCAGGAGGATTGCAGGTTAAAGGCCAGCCTCAGAAATTTGGTGAAGCTCTCAGCAACTTAGCAAAAACACGTGCTTCAAAATAAAAGATAAAAAGAGCTGGGGGTATAGCTTGGAGGTAGAATGCCCCTGGGTTCAATCCACAGTACCAGAAAGAAAAAATAAAGAACCAAAAACATCCAATGATGTTAATATATCTTTGTTATTTTATAGACTCAGAAATATGAGAATTTATCCAATTTTTATAGAGGCAGTAGAGCTGGGCTTGAACCCTCGAATGGCTGAAGTTTTTTTTTTTTTTTTTTTTGTGGTACTCGGGATTGAACTCAGGGGCATTCTACCTCCAAGCTATACCCCCAGCCCTATTTTTTATTCTTTATTTTGAAACCGAGTCTCACTAAGTTGCAGAGTGCCTCACGAGGTAGCTGAGTGAGGCTGGCCGCGAACCTGGATCCTCCGGTCTCAGCCTCCCGAATGCTGGGATTACAAGCGTGCGCCACCACGCCTGGCTTCGAATGGCTGAAGTTTTTAAGGGCCAGCTTTTTTCTCTGAAAGTTTGAAGGGATTGTATCTGGGGAAGGTCTTCATTCCCTGTAAAGTGCAGCTTCTGTCTGCACAGCCTCCTCTCTGGTGAGCAGTAGCTACCCATTTTGTCCCCTGTCTTTGTGAGAGCCTTGTTTCCTAGAAGAGGAAGGTTAAGATGGCTTCCCATCCTGAGGCCAACTGGTACTCCTGCTGTGAGTGTTGGTGGCCAGGAGTGGCAGAGCCGGTACCCAGGAGTCGGCAGGCTGCGGTCTCCTGGCAAGATGCTTTGGAGACCAATTAGAGGGAAGCTGCAGTGTGACTTGGTGTAGGGAGCTTGGGGCTTGGAGAGAGGGAACCGTGGCCCAAGTACTTGCTCACCTGCTCACTGCGAGACCCTGAGCACCTCACTTAGCCCCTCTCTGCCCCTTTCCTCATTTGAAATAGGAGTTCTCGACACCTGATTTCCCCTCTGGGTTATTGTGCCAATCAAGCGACTTAACCTTGGGGGAATTTGCTTTGTAAATTGTGCAGTTTTAGATAATGTTGGCTATTTGTGTTGGGGACGAGCAGCAGGGTGGCTTCCCTGGGGGAGATGGCTGTGGTGGCAAGAGGGGAGAAGGCAAGATGAAGTAGGAGGAGAAAGGCCCTAGAGGGTTGCAGCTACTGAAAAGTTTGTGTGTGTGTGTGCGTGTGCGTGTGCGTGTGCGTGTGCGTGTGTGTGTGTGTGTGTGTGTGTGTGGTGCTGAGGTTTAAATCCAGGAGCATTCTACATCCAAGCTACACCCCCAGCCATTTATTTATTTATTTATTTATTTATTTATTTATTTATTTATTTATTTATTTATTTTTGCAGTACTGGGGATTGAACTCAGGGGCATTCTACCTCTGAGCTACAGCCCCAGCCCTATTTTTTATTCTTTATTTTGAAACAGGGTCTCACTAAGTTGCTGAGGCTGGTGGCTAACCTGCAATCTTCCTGTCTCAGCTTCCCAAGTACTGGGATGACAAGCGTGCACCACCACACCAGGTCTCACTAGGTTGCTGAGAGTCTCACCACATTGCTAAGGCCGGCCTGGAACCTGCTCTCCTCCTATCTCAGCCTCCGAAGTACTGGGGTTACTGGTGTGTGCCACCATGCCCAGATTGGGAAGAATTTTTGAGATGTGTTTTGTTGTTGTTGTGGGGCAGGGATGAGGGACAGAGGGATGGAATGAAGCACCACAGGAAAGAAAGCAAAGATATTATGAAAGTGAAATCCAGTTGTATACTGGAATGGACAAAAAAGAGAAAATTTGCAAGGCACATGTATTTTTTTATGAAAATGTTTTTATATGTCTATTCAGTGCACAGCACATAAGCTATTGGAAGAAAATACCTAGACAGCTGTTTACATAAATTTTAAGTACTTTGATAAGTGATCCCAACATCATGAAATGTTGTCTCCAATTAATTCCGAGTCCTGTGATAAACCAGTGAGGTGACCCTTAGTTACTAGGCCCTAGGAGAGCCATTAAGGAAGGGCAATGATTAAAAGCTAAAGGAAATATGCAGTCCATAAGTGTGTATGTGTGTGTGTGCTTGTCGATCTGTCTATCATCATCATCTATCTTCAGAGAAATCACATGGAATTCCCATTCGAAATTTCACATGAGTGAATTTCATTTAAGTTGCATGAATTCAAGTGACCTGCTTGAGCCCACTGGTGGCACTGCCCAAGGCCACACAATTGGTCTGTAACGAAGCTGGAATTAGGCCACTGGCCTCTGAATACCCAGCACAATCAAGTCTGCCTTCATTTTAACCCTTGGGTCTTGGGAAAAGACAAGCAAGCCATGTATAAGGAATTAGAGGGTCTCATTGCTAACCTTAAAAATGCTGGATGGCTTTGCATGTCTCTGGAAATCCCTTCTTCCTTGGGCAGTCTCTGGTTTCTAACTGTGGTTCCTGCTTTTGCTAAACTGTTTCTAAAGGGGGGCACCAAGTGCTGTGTGCATGTATGTCAGTGTCAACATGATATGCATTATGATGTGAGACCATAATGCATCAATAAAAGCGCATAAAATAATAAAATAAAATGTTTCTGAGGCTGAAGTGGGTAGTAATGTAGAGAATGTACCAGCAGTGGATCCAGGAGTCCTGGGTTCTTGTTCTTGCTCTATGAGTTGTGTGGCTGGGTGAGTTAACTCTCCTCCTAGAGCCTTAAAATCATCACCTATAGAATGAAGCATTTGGACAAAATCTTCTCTAAGATCTTTCTCAGCTCAGCATGCTGGGCTTCTGTGAAGTCTGTATTGTTCAGTTAAATGCCCATCCAGAAAGGAGAGACAGTTAAATAGAATTTCCCCACTGGAACCACCCAAGCTTTAGAAATGTAGGATGTCAATGTAAATTCCTTCCTGTATACCATTTCCTTTCTTGTCCTTAATAGAATACCAAAATGCTATATTTTAACTTTGGCTTCCACTGTCCCTTTGGCTAATCTCGCAGTGAAATTATACTGTCGCATCTGGGACCACATCCCCTATTTCCATAACAATAGGCTGGATAAGTCTTAAGTCTGGAAAAGTGATGATTGTTAATATAAAATCTACTGGAAACCAATTCTTTGAAACACTTTGCCCTTTCTTTAGCAAATCATCTTATTGAGAAAAATTTAATCCATCTGATCATGGTTTAGTTTCTATTGACTCATCATTTTTCCTCAGCAGAAGTGATTTAACTTCTGAAAAGTATTTAAGGAATACCTTCAACACTCTTTCTGCCAGCACAGAGGAAAAAAAAAATCCCATTTTATTTTTGACTAGAACAAATGGATTTGCGAAAAAGTTTCTAGCCTCAAACTACGAATGCTTAGGCTGTGTTCTTGGATTCAAGCAGAGGTAAAGGTCTTATTTTGGCTCAGGAAGGAGATAAAAGTGATAGCCAGTGGGGTACAGTTGTTATTATCATGCTGGTGTCTGTTCCGATTGGTGGGTCCCCCACCCCACCCTACCTTATTTAGACTGATCATTGCTGATGAAGTCCTTACCTTCCCCACAGCTGGGAAGTGTTGGAGAATTTCCTTTTATTCCACATCTGGGTGCAGTGTGGTCCTTGCTGACAGATATCAGTGCTATCACCAGGTACCAAAAGCAAGAACGTCTTGTGTCTTTGCTCACTGAGCTCTGCTCTGGAGATGAGTGTGTGAAAGTCAGTGCGGACACTGGAGAGGAAGTGGCAGGACAGATACCACACTGGGGCTCAGGGATCTGGGATCTGACCTTGTCTGGCTGGGAGACCTCGTGCAGGTCCAGGGTCCCACTGCTGCCTTAGTTTCTTCAGCTGTGAAATGAAGATATGGGACAGCATTGGTGGTTCCAGCCCCTGGGATGGCAAATGAGCCTCACGTGATGACTAGTGTGGTAGAGGGAAACTTCAGTGCATCAACTTGGATTTGCAAAAACAACAAAACCAAACATGTTATTTTCCAGCCAAGTGAACTTTTTTGAACAGATTCTTATTTGCCCCAAACAACCACAACAGTGTTATTGGTTCCAAGTGCTGTACAAGGACTTGCCCTTGCTTTGTCAAGAGGTGGAGTCTCTGTCTCCTGCTGTGAGCCTGGGCTGGCTCTTGCGGCTGCCTCAACTCTTAGAGCATGACAACAGTGGTGACTTCTGAGCCCAGGTCCTAATAGCAGAACAGCTTCTACCCGACTCTCTTCTTCCAGCCTTGAAGCTGCTGTGCTGGAGGAACCACGTGAAGCCGGAGAGATGTCTGTCCCAGCCCCTGGCTGTTGGAGTCACAGTCATGCAAATGGGCAGTTTTTAGGTAACTCTAGCCCTAGTCACCATCTGCCCATGCCTACACGAAAAGCTTGAATGCAAACCATCTTGTAAGCTCAGTCCACCCTTAGATATGTGTGGGGTAAGACTAAAATGACCAGTGTCGTTGTTGTGTGTGTGTGTGTGTGTGTGTGTGTGTGTGTGTGTGTGTGTGTGTGTGTATTACTAGGTATTGAACCCAGGGGCCTGCTTCGAGCTATACCCACAGCCCTTTTTTATTTTTTGAAAGAGGGTCTCGCTTGGTTGTTGCGAGTTTCACTATATAGCTGAGATTGTCCTCGAACCTGCAATCCTCCTGTCTCAGCTTCCCAAATACTGGGATTACAGGTGTGTGCCTCGAAGCCTGACTGATCAGTGTTATTTTAAGCCACTAATTTGGAAAGGTTTTTATATAGCGCAGCTAACCGAACAGTTTCTCTGTTGAGTTCCCATTCTACTGGGTGGTAGGAACGAATTTCAGCAATGCTGCTCTTCCTGTAGAATCACCTGAGTTGGAGGAGTTATGTGAGGTGATGCTGTCAGGGGAACACCTGCTCATGTTGTCCTTGATGTTGTCATTTATATGCTGTGTCCCCTCGGTTTCCTTGTTCCTGTCTAATCTTCAGTTATTTATCCATGGTGGCACTCTTGTCCTTTCCTCTTCCTACACGTAAGACTGCTTTAAGTCTATTAACTTGGGGAACTACATACAGGCCACTCTCAGGCTCAAGGGAACATCCTACTGTTCTACCTGGGCTTCTGGCACATTCAACCATTCTACCGGGGCTTCTGGGAATTCTACTCTCCTGCACATCTGAAGACTAGAGGATATATTTTTGCCTCTCTTGCCCCACAATGTTGCATAAGAACATCTGTGAGGTTCTTTCTGACAGGTTCTTAAGCTAGTATTTTTTAGATTTTCAAGTTGCATCCTCCAGCAAGTCATAAAATCAATGTAGTGGTTTACAAATATCTTTTAAAAAAAATAAAAAGAAGCTGGGCGTGATAGTGCATGCCTGTAATCCCAGCTGCTCAGGAAGCTGAAGCAAGAGGATGCAAGTTCAAGGCCAATCTGGACAACTCACAAGATCCTGTTCCAAAATAAAATAAAAAGGGTGGGGTGTATAGCTTAGTGGTAGAGTGCTTGCCTAGCATGTGCAAAACCCTGGATTCAATCCCCAGTACTGCAAGAAGTAAGTAAGTAAATGAATGAATAAATGAACTAGTAGAATGGAGAATAGAACTCAATGGGAAATATCAGAGTATATCACACATGGTTAAAGTAACTGTGATGGTTAATTATGTGTGTCGAATTGGATAACCTATCATACCAAGGTTCTTGGTCATACTCTCCTGGATGTTGCTGCAAAGGTATTTTTAAAAGATGGAATTAACATTTAAATTCACAGACTGAATAAAGTGGATCATGCTCCACAATGAGGGTGGGCCTTGTCCAGTCATCTGAAGGCTTCAAGGGAAAGACTGAGGTTCTGGAGGAAGAGGGAACCTTCTTCCCACACTGGCCTATTGACTCAGCTTGCAGCATCAACTCTTCCCTGCATCTCCAGCCTGCTGGCCTATTTTGCAGATTTTGAACATGCCAGCTTCCACAATCATGTGAACCAATTCCTTAAAATCTCTGTGTCTGTTTACATGGTAGGCTTTGTGTAAATGACACCACAGACACAAAACAATATCTTCCTGTCTCCTGGTTGGCACCTGACTTTCTCTTCTGGGAAGGTTTGTTTCTGCCTGTTTAGATTACAAGATATAAGATTACACACACTCACACACATGCACGTACACTCATGCATTGCTTAATGACAAGCAGGAGATCTGTGAAGTGCATTGTTAGGCAATTTTATCATTGTGTGAGCATCAAGGTTTGCTTACACAAATGAAGACAGCTACCGTGTCCATAGGCAATATAATCTTATGGGACCACCATCCTTTATGCAGTCCATTGTTGACCAAAACGTCTCCCTGTGGTTTAGGACTCTGTGTGTATGTGCATATCTTTGTATCTTTATATGTTCTGTTTTTCTGGAGAACCCTGACTAATACAGTAATTATTCTTTCATGAATGCATATAACTGAGTTGTTTTATAAGATGTGTTTCTCACTGTGAGTCACAGTTGAAATGCTTGGAAGATACCATCTCACCTTAACACACCCTTGGATATTTCTTTTGCTCTCATTCATGCAGGGCTCTCTCATCATCTCATTGAGCTTTCCTCAGCACTGTTAGATCTCCAGACACCCCCAGTTTTGAAAACTGACCTTTTCCAGGATGCGACAGAGCAGGGAGATGACAGGTGACTCTATGGAGTTGGTAGAGATGGAATAAGAGGAACTCCTTGTGCTTATGTTCTTCCTTCTTCTCACATTAGCCTTTTCTGCTCTCTCTGCCTGATCCTCAATTTTTGAGAAATCTTTTTAAATGAGGAGGTGTGGTCAGGGTCCTAGCAGCCACCATCAGGGGGATCATGGACAAGGGGCTTTCCCCTTGAGCCTCAGGTTTTATCATGTATTATGGGGAAATTAATGTATGCCTCATGCTCTTTTTGTGCCACTGAACTAAGTGAGCAGGGCCTGATATATTTTAAATACTTCACTATATCTCAGTTGCTTTTCTTTCTTACGTACAACATAGGTCTTGTCTCAAGACAGAGATGCCTCAGGGCTGTGGATCCATCTCCTTCTTCTAAGAGGATAACCCATAATAGCTACTCAGCATTTATCGAATTCAACTTCTCGGCCCAAATCTCCTTTACTACTTTGGTCCTTTGACTCTTATTTGTTGATTTCAGAATTCTGAGTCTGCTGGATTGGGAATTGTGCCTAATCCCTTGTAGGTAAAGTGTACAGAGACTGACAGGTGGGAGACACATATCAGACAGACACTACAACATAGAAACACTATCTAATCGGAAGTGACTTGTACCTTACCAGGAATGCCTTTATCTTGGAATCTTTTCTTTTGAGGCTGCTGAAAGTGGGAAAAAGAATTACATGGGAAGCAAATGTTATGGGAACAGCCTCAAAATTGGGATTTTGGCATTGGGCAGGTGGTGCATCTCTAGGCAATACTTGAAAATGATCAGGCCAATATTCCTAATGGCCACTTACAAATTTACCTAAAGTTCTCTCGAGTTACTAAGGTAGAAATTTGATTATTTTTTAGCTTAGTTAGTTAGGAGGCATAAATCAGACTGACAGGTGAGGCTTGGGTGCCTGAAGACCCTTGGCTTTCTGAATGTCTTTAGCAGATACACCAGGCTAGGCTTTGTGTAAGTACCACCGTGGAAATGGAGCAGTGCCTTTCCATCTTTGTCTAGTGGGCACCTGCCTTTCTCTCCTGGGAGGGGTTCTAGTCATGGATGGTATCTAAATTCGTGTCTAAAAGAGACCACATTGTTGGGGAAATAATACTTCATTCTGTATCATTGCTCTGCACCCTCTCATTCAAGCAGTTGCGGTCTTTTCTGCATTCAGAACCTGACCGCCACTCATAACAAATGTGAAATAATTAATAGAAAAATCTCTTTCAAAATTCTATTCATTGGTTGGTATACCTCTGCTGCATATACAAGTGCTCTGGGTGATTGCAGTTATTCTATAGTTTAAATCTAGTTTCATTTTGATAACGGAGCATTGTTCCACCATTGAAGTGAGTAAGTACCCTCTTCATCTGCCCTGCGAGAAACACAATACACAGGATGTTGTTTTCCGTGGCACCTGTTTCCCTGAGGAGGAGGTTCAAAGCAGGTTGTGCGTGTTCCATTCATCTTCTCGGCATCCTTGGGTTAAGACGATAAATGATTCCCCAGTCCGGGTGGCTGCCTTCTCCTTTATCCATCGTCCTTTCTCTACATACCTGACTCCCTTCCCGCCCCCCCTGCCCACAGTTAACTGTCCTCATTTTCTCCTTCTCCTCGCTGTCTTCCTCCCTTCTTGTCCTTTTCTCTTTTTGAATGGCTGCATCTTTTTTTTTTTTTTTTACTTCCTGGGCAAGTGCTGTGCCCCAGGGCATCCGCCAGAGGCCTACCTGAGAAATAGTCAGACCCTGGTTTATGGTGTATAGTTTTAATAGCTAAGCTATCCATTGGAATATACACATAACATACAGGTCAGAGAGGGAAGAAGTTTCCATCAAAATTGCTTGCTTTGCTAAAAATAAAAAGTCTAGCATAAAATTCTAAGCATACTTTTTATGTATCAAAGATCATTATTATAATAGAGCAAGATTTAAAGAAATGCAGTACATGGAGACAGATTGATGTGATCTTTCAAAAAATCCTCTGTGATTTATTCCTTCTTGCTATAGACTGAGTGTTCACGCCCACTCTCCAAATTGATATGTTGAAGCCCTAATCTCAAATGTGATGGTGCTTGGAGATAGGGCCGTTGGGAAGTAAACAGGGTTAAGTCATGAGAGTAGGGCCCTCAAGATGGGACTTATGCCCTTACAAAAGGAGGAAGTGATAGCTCTATTTCTCTGCCATTTGAACACACAGCAAGAAGGCATCAGTCTGTACAATAGGATGCTCTCATTCTTTGTGCAAACCAAATTACCCACTACCTTGATCGTGGACTTTTTAGCCCCAGGAACCATGAACAATAAATGTCTGTTGTTTATTAAATCACTTTATCTGTGTGTGTGTGTGTGTGTGTGTGTGTGTGTGTGTGATAGTGCAAGCTGACTGAGATTCCTCAACCTGCTTTTGATGGTATTTTTTAAGTTTGCAAAAGTCATGCTCTAATGCTTTTTGCAAGGTTGACCCTCTGTCTCTGTGTCCTCGTAGCTTCTCAGAGACTGTCCACAGCTGACAGACCTGCTCAGCATGAGTGCTCACCATTTGAGCCATGCCCCTTGTGCCTCTGCTGGTCTCTAACAGCCAATTCCGGACACCAACCCCCTTCTCTCCATCCCTTTGTTGTATCAGGGGAGGGACATCAATGCTTCGGCAAGCTCCAATTGCCAGGCACTGCCAGTGTGGGTGTTTGGTCTCCAAAAGAGCTTCTTACCAAACTTTTATATTTCTGAAACCAGAGGAAAGCTGTGGCCATCCTGCCCTGCTTTTACCTTTCCTAGGGGTCCACAGAATCCCCTGGCACCTTCTCATTGCATACACATGCTTTTATGCCATTAGGGAGACATAACTGTTCTCCCTCACCAATACTAGCTTAGTAAGCACTGGCTTTGATTTATAATGGTTTAGAGGGAATGGCTAATGTCGATCCATTTTAGAAGACAGCAAACACATTTACTTACTTTCCTCAATATTCTTTCATCCCATCCTTGACCATTAACAAAACAAAACAGAAAAACATAACAGGGTTAAATTGCTATTTGGATTAAAGACTTGATAAGAACAAAAGAAAACCACACATGAAGTTATAGGTAACAGGGATAAAATATATGAACTTACCAAATTTTAAATTCGTATCTTCCTTAGACTGTCATCAAAGGATAGAAGACTTTATCCTGAGATTTCTTTAATTTTAAGGAATCAGTATATTTCTTATAATGGCTTTGCAGCCAGGTGTGGCAGTGCATGCCTGTAATCCCAATACTTGGAAGCTGAGACAAGAGGAACGCAGATTGAAAGTCAGCTTCAGCAACTTAATGAGGCCCTGTTTTAAAACAACAACAATTTTTTAAAAAGGGGACTAGGGGTGTAGTTTGGAAGTAGGATGCCCCTGGGTTCAATCCCTGGCCCCTCATCCCAAAACAAAGAAAGATGTCTTTGTTTACAAACCTGATTCAAATAGAATCCCAGCTAGAATGAGCTCCAGGTGTAAGACTACCTTTCCCTGCTGTTTCAGATTGATTCTCACCCAATTGGAAGATGGTTGTCAATAGCAACTGAGGTAAGGTGCTTCTTCATTGAGAGAGAAAGGGCAGGGGAAGAGACACAACAGATTCCACCCACCATGGAGTGGGTTAAGAAGACAGTGACTCAGGGAGAGGCCAGGAGAACTGACATCCCAAAGACCTGGGTCAGAAAGGAGATGGGAGAGGAGAGAAGGGAGGCCAGGTTAGCCAGGTCAGAAAGAGGACTTTCTGGATCTTACAATGGAATTGGCACCTGGGATATCAGCCATGCCTGTGTAAGATATTGACAATAAAAGGCACAAGAGCAAAAAATGAAAGAAGTTTAGCTTTGCATCATAAACATATGTCCCTTGGGTGTTTGAAAGACTCTAAATTAATATTTATATAGATTTTCAATTATTTTGGTTGCTGGAGTACAACAGATACTAACGGTTGGCTTGTTCAATACACCTTTGGCCATCTTCTATTACAAAAAAAGGTAATCATATAATTTGTCATCCAGAGAGGCTGAAAGGGAAGCCTTCTAATGATTGTGTTGGTCATACTAGTGTAAACTGGGACTCTCCCAGGCAAACTAAGACATGATTTATTCTTATAAATGGAATTTTTGTTAGCAATGCTGTTATAATTGATGAAAAGTGAGATACTCAAACTTCCCACCTCCCTTGATTTAGGGTGCTCAAGTTTCACGGTTCTGGTTCATTTGATGGAGGCAGAAATCCCTGGAAAGGATTCCCTTCCTAAATGAATCAACACAAGAGAAAAAAAAAATGGTACTTCTGCCCCCTTCCTCCTGCATGAACTGCAGATGTGGTACCTGGAGATGCATGAGTCATTTCATGGCTATTAGGAGGAAAGCCAAATGCCCAGGCTGGTAAAGAGAGAGATGGAAGGATTCTAGAATGTTAATGATTCCATGGCACTGCTACATTGCTGCCAAGACGTGCTTACCTCCAGACTTCTTGTAACATAAGAAAAATTAATCCGAACTTGGAGTGGTGATAGTATCCACTTCACAGGGGCAATTGAGGGAGTTAAATAAGGTAATGACGTATAAAGCACTTTGTGTAATAATTGACACTTAGTTGGTGATCGAAGCTGGCCACTATGAATATTGTATTTGTCTTTTTTTGGTACTGGGGATCGAATCCAGGGGCATTCTACCTCCAAGCTACACCCCAAGTCCTATTTTGTAATTTTTATTTTGAAACAGGATCTCACTAAGTTGCGGAGTACCTCACTAGGTAGCTGAGGCTGGCTGAGAACCCGGATCCTCTGGTCTCAGTCTCCCAAGTACTAGGATTATAAGCGTGCGCCACCACACCCAGCTTATGACTGTTGTATTATTAACTCAATTTAACTTTTGTGAATATCTTGGTTCTTCTTCTAGGACAAAGGGTGAGTGGGGAAGGATGTAGAATGATAAGAAATGCAAGCATGTAGCCGGGCGTGGTGGCGCACGCTTGTAATCCCAGCATTCGGGAGGCTGAGACCGGAGGATCCGGGTTCGCGGCCAGCCTCAGCTACCTAGTGAGGCACTCCGCAACTTAGTGAGACTCGGTTTCAAAATAAAGAATAAAAAATAGGGCTGGGGGTATAGCTCAGAGGTAGAACGCCCCTTAGTTCAATCCCCAGCACCACAAAAAAAAAAAAAAAAAAAAGAAATGCAAGCATGTCTTTTTCTGTAAGCTCCATGAAATTATGGGGGGATGGCAATCAGAACTCTGTTTTCTGTACTTTGAGACCAAGTTGCTTCTCTCAAAGAGGGAGAGGTGGTTACTATGGGAAAAGATGGACAGCAGATTGCAGATATTCTGTTCCTGAGACCAAAGGTTGCTCACTTAGCTATGGCAATGAGTGGCTGGGAAGATGCTGATCTCCCAGATCCCGTGAAAGGTTCCCATAATTGCATCCAGAAAAGGAGTTGTTTGGTTTGGGGGATTTAGAAAGAATGAAAAGGGATTACTTTGGCTTTGAGTGCACATTGGGGTTGTCCTCTCAGGAGGGAAAGAGTGAAGGAAGTAAAGATGGAAGAGAGGCTAAGCAGTGATGTGGTCTCATCTGTAGTCAGCTTCTCCCTAGTTCCATGGGCGTTCTCTGAAGCTTGAATTGTACCCCAGAGCTGAGGTTACCTAGGTGGGAAGACTGATCTTTTGTCATCTCAGGTCATCTGGTTGATGACTATGTAGTATCTCCAGCTGGGAAGAGAAGACAGAATCTCTCAGATGAGCTCCTCCTCTCTCTTTCTTTGTGGTATGGGACATTGAACACAGGGGCATTCTACCTCTGACTTATTACCGACCCCTGACCCAGCTGCCCTATTTTATTTTGAAACAAGGGTCTCATTACGTTGCTGAGAGCCTTGAAAAGTTGCCATGGCTGGCTGTGAACCTGTGATCCTCCTGTTTCAGGCTCCCTGAAATAGGGATTACAGGTGCGCACCACCATGTCTAGCTGGGTTCCTCAGGAGAGGAGGGAGCTAGGAGTCATTAGCAGCCATCCGTGTCTGCAGCTACAGTGGGGAGACAGGTGCTCTGACCTAATAAAGGGATCTGGGAGAGGCATCAGTAGAGTCTGCCACAGGAAGTCTTCTTCTAAAGTCAGCCATGTGCTCCTCTTATTGCTTTGACCGAGAATATATTTGGAACCAAGGGGTTAACATCTTTCAAAGAAATTCCCATTGGTTCTCAAGCTTGATTAATAGATGGATGTTTTCTTAATAGTGGAAAGTTTTCTTACTTTCCAACATTGATTTAAGTTGTTTTTATTGTAACTTAACTATATGTAAACTTAAAAGTATTAATAAACTTCCTATGCATTTAGTTCTTTAAAAGGCATGAAACCAAACAAATTACTAATTAAATTTTAAAAAGTATGAGACCATAAGAAATCAAATTGACAACATAAATTCAGTGTGATGGATGATGCTGTTTTTGCTGGAATGAAATTGCTAATCTCTAAGTAACTATGTGTCTGTGAAATTGGACAGTGTTTCACACAGCCTGAGTTCCGTGATGCTCTAGGAAGGACCAACTCCACTGCTCCTCTCCAGAAGAACTTTTGGAAAGTCCTGATTTGTACAGATCACGAGGTTCTCTGAGGTTTACATGGCAAGAAGGGATTACTTAGCATTAACATATTGTTACTGTCGGTCTAGTCATCAGGCCACAATAATCAATGGTATACCTCTGCCAGGTGCAGTGGTGCACGCCTGCAATTCCAGTATTTGGAAGGCTGAGAGAGGAGAATCACAGGTTTGAAGCTGGTCTCAGCAATTCAGCAAGACTCTCATCAACTTAGTGAGACCCTGTTTTTTTCTTCTTTATATATGTATTTCATTGAATTTTTATTTTTATTTTTTATTGGTGCATTGTATTCATACATTTTTGTGAGGTACAAACTGGTAGACATACATGCACACAGGTCTCACTTAATCCTTCTCTGATTCTTGATTCTCACCCCATTCCCTCCCCCCTCCCCCTTCTCCTGTTTGGTTTAGTGATTGACTTTGATATGTTGGTCAAAGTACATCCTGTGCATTAGGGTGTTTCCCCTCCCCTCTCCCATCACCTTCAGATAGGTCACCTTCTTTGCTCATCTAGGGTTTTCCTTCTTCGTCTAGAGTCCCTCCTATGACCCACTTTCTCCCTATAGTCCACAAATTAGGGAGAACATTGGATTTTTTACTTTTTGTGCCCGACTAATCTCACTTAATATAATGTTTTCCAGTTCCTTCCATTTCCTTGCAAATGACATGGTTTTGTTCTTCTTTATGGCTGAGTAAAATTCCATTGTGTACATATCCCATAGTTTTGTAATCCTTTCATCTCTTGATGGACATCTTGGTTGATTCCATATTGGCAATGGTGAATTGTGTGGCTATAACCATAAAAACACATGCGTCGGTCTGATAGTTTGGTTTCCATTCTTTTGGGTAGATACCCAGAAGTGGTATTGCTGGATCATATGGTAGGTTCATTCCCATTTGTCTGAGGATCCTCCATATTGTTTTCCAAAGTGGCTGCACTAATCTGCAATCCCACCAACAATGTATTAGGGTTCCCACTTCTCCACACCCTCTCCAGCATTTATTGTTGTTTGTGTTTTTGAAGATTGCCATTCTAATTGGGGTTGGTGAAATCTCAGGGTAGTTTTGATTTGCATCTCTCTGATTGCTAATGATGTTGAACATTTCCTCATACATTTATTGACCATTTGTATTCCTTCTTTGGTGAAGTGTTTATTCAGATCACCTGCCCATTTTTTGATTGGGTTATTTGTTTTCTTAGTGGTAACTTTCTTGAGTTCTCTGTATATTCTGGATATCAGTCCTCTATTGGAGGAATAGTTGCTAAAAATTTCCTCCCATTCTGTCTGCTCTCTGTTGCGGTTCTTGATAGTTTCCTTTGCTGCACAGAAGCTCTTCAGTTTAATGCAATCTCATGTATTGATCGTCCTTTGAATTTCTTGTGCCTTTGGGGTCTTGTTGAGAAAGATTTTACCTGTGCCTATGTGTTAAAGCGTTGGACCTATGCCCTCTTCAAGTAGCTGCAAAGTGAAACCCTGTTTCAAAATAAAAAAATAAAAAAGGGCTGCGGTGTAGCTCAGAGATAGAATGCCTCTGGGTTTAGTCCCCAGTACAAAAACAAACAAACAAACACCTCCACCACCCCCACCAACAACAAAATGGTGTACATCTTGGCATCATTATGCTCATTAATTAAAACACAACATAGTCACTTAAATGCTGTGACCATACTTGGTGAGTAAACCATCTGTAACACACTTACACAGTTTCATCCAAATGAAAGCATCATGTCTTAACATTTATTTAAAGAACACTTTTTGAAAATTTAGGGATACTAGAGACTATGTCTGCAAAATCCTCTGATATCAGGCAGTAGATCTTTCCCATGAAACAGGAACACTTGTAGGGTAAGTTCATTGATGTGATAACACTTGAAATAACTAAGAATTACTGTTGGGCAATTATGACATTTTTGGTAATTAATTTGCATAATCCTGGCTTCAGTGCTACCTTTCAAAAGAATTCTCAGGATTCAAAAAATAGTTTTTAAGTCAGCCAAGTGCAGTGGCATATACCTGTAGTCCTAGTACTTGGGAGGCTGAGGCAGGAGGATCTCAAGTTCAAGGCAAGCCTCAATAACTTAGTGATGCCCTGTTTAAAAAAAAATAAAAATAAAAATATAAAGGGCTTTAGGTGTAGCTCAATGGTAGAGCACCCATGGGTTCAATCTTCATTAATGTACACATACACACATACACACACAGAGTTTTTAAAATCAACTAAGTATAAATACATTTCAAACACAAAAACATATAAATATTTAAATACGTTATAAAATGTTTACAAAATTGTAAATGCATTGGAAATATAAATGTTAAACACACATTTACTGATATAATTAAGCAGCAAGGTATTATTCAAAAACACTTTAATGAGAAAGAAGAAATAATTACTCAAAAAATCTGACATGAGGGAGAAGAAATAATTAATTGTTAATAATTAAACACATAATTTGCTCATTTTACAAAGAAAAAATGCTAAATCTTAAAATAAAATGGATGATATGTGTGTATTAATGCCATAATTAAGGGTACATTTTTTTTTTTTTTACACATTTTCCTAGCTGCTGAAATGTCTCTGTGTGTTCTCATTAGGGAATATGAGAAAGATAACATTTTATCTTCAAATAATCATATAATTGTTTCTTCTGTCTCAGGGGAAGTTTTTGAACAACTTTCAGGAAATATATATTGAGAGAAAGTGAGTGAGCAAGAGAGAGAAGACAGACAGTATTTTTTATGTGGAAAGCTAGCATTTCAGGTTCATCTGTGTCTTCTTTGGTTTTATCTTGTACCACTAGATACTTCAAGCAGAGTTAACCTGTTCCAATTTCAAAACTGTCAGATTTATATACCACTTGTGCAGAAAGCCTTTGAATTTGATAAGAATTATTCGTGTGAACAAAACTTTTCTTTATCAACTGCCACTTCGATTCTGGATTTTTCGAGAAATGCTTTCTCAACAAGGAAGCTTTGTTCAATACCAAATTTGAATGCAGCAGAGAACTTTTTAAGTATGCAATCAATATGCAAATGTTTTTCAGATTTATTTAGATTATAAAATAATGGCATCACATCAATTCCAATGCCTGAATTTTTAGTAGCATCTTTCAGAACCCCCAAAACCCCAGCCAAGAAGGTAGTTTGTTGCAACTGTAGTGTTTAGCAATATTAACAAATTACATGGAGGTCTTTGTTAAAGGACTTACTGAAACAGAAGTTCAAGAGATCATGAAGAAAGATGATACCTTGAAAACTGTTTCTCCCAAGTTTTGCTTTGCTAAAAATTTCCATTCATCCTGAATTAGTATAAAAAATTCTGAGATAAGTCACTCTCACTTTTAATTCAAGTCTTTCAAGTCCATAATTCCTGAGGCAGTGATATATGCCTATACTTACTACAGGGAAGTCTGGTAGGGAGGATAATTTATCTTCAATCTGAACTTCATTGATTCCCACTTTAACAAACTTCAACAAGACTAGTATATGCAGAAACCAAACTCATGGTAAATGTTAACAAAAGGAATATTTGTAAAAGTTCACATTCTTATTCCTTTCATATATTCTTGTTGTTATTTTGATTTTTTTTGTTCAATCTAATGGTTTTCCAGAGATAAAACAAAATTTATCACATTTTATCTGCAGGAAATAATAATTTATAATGGTATGACTTGCAGCCTTCTTCCAAGAAGCAACTGAACCTCAAGTCGAATGTCTTGTGGAAGGTCCCCTGTGTCGTGGACTCATTGAAACCCCGTAGAGTGCCTAGGAACAGTCTTTGTGCATTTTGGACTTCTTTCCTCTTAGCTCCTTCTGTGTCCCACACGCTGTTGGCGGCAGTGGCTAAGGGCATCTGCTCAGCCACACATTGCCTGGTCTGAATTCCTCATCTACCACTTACTACCTGTGTGGCTCCGGGCAGGCCTGTGGACTCTCTGTGCCTCCCTTTTCCCCTGTGTAGAATGAGCAGGATCGCAGAGTCTGGCCCACAGGACTGTGATGTGGCTTAAATGAGAGGTGTGTCCAGCGCTTTCAACAGTACCAAGAGCATCTGAAGAGCTGCCAGTCTTTGCTCTCAGTCATTATCACGAGGCTGATTGTGAGGAGGCAGTGCCTGTGCCCTTCCTCCTATTCCCTTCCCTCTGTCCCCAAAAAGGACCGAGAAAAGAGCAGAGCTGCTCATGTCTACCTTTAGACACTACAGCCTGGGGTAGAAAGGGCATGGATGTTGGGATCATGTGGGCCTAGGTTTAAATCTCATCTCTTATTAGCTATTTACACAGGGGACTATTATATGTGTCCTTTGCGGCTCAGATTTCTCATTTTTAGGGAACAAGAGTAGCTCAGAAGAATGTTATTGATATTAAAATAAGTTAACATATTAACATACTTTATTGATATTAAAGGAGGTTAACATACTTGATTGATATTAAAATAAGTTAACATAATTAACATACTTTATTGGTATTAAAATAAGCCAACATACTTCATTGATATTAAATAAATTAGCATAGTTTATTAATATTAAAATAAGTTAACATACTTTATTAATATTATAATAAGTTGACATAACACTTACAAGCTAAGGTGCTCAAAACAGTCTATAAATGTCAATTTCTAAGCCAGGTGTGGTGGCGTATGCTTGTAATCCGAGTACTTGGGAGGCTGAGACCGGAGGATCCAGGTTCCTGGCCAGCCTCAGCTACTTAGTGAGAACATATTTCAAAAATAAAGTATAAATATAGGACTGGATAGCTAGGAGGTAGAATGCCTCTGGGTTCAATCCCCAGTACCAAAAAAAGAAAATGTCATTTTTTTCTGTCACTACTTATACATCTCATGACTTTTGTTTGTTTTCAGTTTTTTTCTTCTGTGAATAACCTTATGTTACACTTCAATTTCCTTTTGTTCTTCAAACATATTTGTCCTTTATCCAGCTCTTCAAGTCTTTATTAGGGAAGGCATGTGTATCAGTTCAACTGGGGCACTATTGGTCTATCTTCCAGTATAAACCATTAATTCCTCTGAAGGGGAAGAGGAGGGAGAAAGAGAAAAAGAAGTGGTAGAGAAAGAAAGGGAGAAGGGAGGGAAAGAGGGAAGGAGAGAGAGAGAGAGACTTTGTATGTATGTGTGTGTATTCTGTCTTCCATGCGTTCAATCCAAACTCATTCAGTACCCAGCTTTAGGGTGAAACTGTGAGGGTTCCAGGAATAAAGAAGGGAGTCGGGTGTGGTCCCTGCCTCGGCAGCACAGCACACAGACATTCTGGTTTGGGAAGCAGACGTTTATGCAGGGGCTTGGAGAGTGCTGAAGCAGTGTACAGAGTTGACAGGAAGCACCAGGCAGGGGCAGCCCGGCCATCGGTTGGAGCAGCTGGTCAAATATTTAGCAGAAGTGGGGATTTCTGAGTCTTCCGGGATAGGCAAGAGTGAGCCCTGTGGGAAAGGGGAGAAAGAGCAGAGTGGGTGGGTATTCGGGGCCGGGGGAAGCGGGTCCAGGTGAGAAAGGTGCTGAGGACGTGGACAAGATAGCTGCAGGCTGTATATAAAAGAAGAAAAGCCTGAGCTGCAGGGAGCTTGGGGAGGGCTTCGAGGGACAAGAGCCAAAACTTAAAATCTTAAGCGGAACGACACAGCCAGATTGAAGTGCTGGATTCCTTTCAAGGGGGCATGGAGAATAGACAGGAACAAGAAGCAGGAGGCAGGTCAGATGTCTAGGAGAACAGGTAAGCCTAGAGATGACAAGGGCCTTGATAGACAGGAGCCCTGGGAGGGTACAGAGGAGAGATGGGCCAGAGCAGGAGTCATCAGCAGAACTGGCCGGAGTTTGTAACCACAGGGACAGAGGAGAGAGAGGGCCACCGTAAGGGGGTTGCGGGTGAAGGAAACAGAGGAGGCAAAGATGAAACCCTGGTGTCTGATCGGAATGCCCAGGTCAGAGGTGCAGAAACTGGTTTTCTAAAGGGGATTTTATACAGAGTTATTAGAAGAGGGTTAAGTTCATTCCCATATACTCTTAGGGAGCTCTTTATCCCATATTCACATCAAAAAAACCTCGGTGCTTGAATTTTGTCCTTAGATGAATTCATAATCACAGGAAACAAACACATTCACCTTGAACAATTTTAACAACCTCACAACTTCATTTTTGTTTTGATCCACCCCCTGTTTCCCCTGTCTATTTGGAATTTCCCATCCTTTGCCTAGGGTGCTGCCCTGCAGGTGGCATGCCAACCCTTTGGGTTGCCAAGGCACTGGGGTGGGGCTGGCTAGCTTCCTCTCTGTCTTCAGTGAACCCTGGGGCATGTTGGAATGGCCTTTCTCCTGACCTCAAGTCCTCTCAGTTCCTCAGGTTTCTGCAGCACGTGGCCTCAAAAAAGTATCATGAAAGCTGGGTGTGGTGGCACACGCTTGTAATCCCAGTACTCGGAAGGATGAAACTAGAGGATCCAGGTTTGCAGCCAGCTTCAACTACTTAGTGAGGTCCTTCGCAACTTAGACCCTGTTTCAAAATAAAGAATAAAAATATAGGACTGGGGGTGTAGCTTGGAGGTAGAACGCCCTCCCCCAAATATCATGGAACTCTATGGGAAGCTTGAAATCTCAGCTGCCTCGATGCTCTTTATGTTACTGAAATTTTGGTACTTGCCCAAATTTGCCCAATCAAATAATTATAAGGAGCCTTTGGAAAGAGGAAAAAAGAAATTTGATTGATTTGCTAGTCAATCAGAGAAATCAGCGGCAAGATAGAAAACAAAACAAAACAACAACAAAACAAAACCCTGATTCTCCCCTATGTCCTTTTTAAGAGTTAGCTTTCCAGGGTCACGCAGGTGTGCTTAATCAGAGAGACACAATTCGTGTCCACATAGACCTTGAATTGGTTCTTTTTCAGACTCTTGTGCACCAGTTCTTCATTCCTTTGGTCAGTTAAGTGATAAGAGCGTGTTGTTCATTAACAGGGGAAGTAGGGAAGAGAAGAATTTAAAGAGGGAGGAGGGAAAATGTCAGCTATGAACCAGGCCATCAGTTAGCTGTGAGTTGGGGGTTGGAGGCTCAGAAGTGGCCCCTGTTGGACTTACTCCTCCTCTCTCACTCTCCACGTGTGTCTTGCTCCCCAGCGTCTCTTCCCAGGAAACAGCGTGGAGCCCTTTTGACACATGACTGTAAATTCCCAATTCAGATCTCCTTCTTAACGCTGTCAAGAAGATCTCTCTCACTCTGTACTTTCCTTCAGATGCTTCCTTTAGATGTTTGGCCAACAAAGTTCTTGATTCATTTCAAATTTTGGAAACCAATGTCTGATTTCCATCTTTTAAGTAATTACTACCCTTGAAGCAATAGGTCTCTCCTATGAGGCAATTATTAATGCCCCTATCACCTTGAAGTATGTGTGTGTGAACATTTATTAAAAAGAAGATCAGCTGGGCGTGGTGGCACATGCTTGTAATCCCAGTACTTGGGAGGCTGAGACCGAAGGATCTGGGTTCCTGGCCAGCCTCAGTACTTAGTGAGGTCCTCCGCAACTTAGTGAGACCAGTTTCAAAATACAGAATAAAAAAATAGGACTGGGGATGTAGCTTGGAGGTAGAATGCCCCCGAGTTCAATCTCTAGTACTGCAAAAAAAACCCCAAAAAACAAAAAGAAGATCAACTAACACGGCGGGGGGGGGGGGGGGGGGGGGGGGGGGGGGGGGGGGGGGGGGTGTCAGCAAAAATCTAATAAGCTACCGAATAAGAATTGTATTTTATTTTTTTGTTGCTGGGGATTGAACCTAGGGACATTCTAACTCTGAGCTACACTCCCAGCCCTATTTTTAAAATTTATTTTGAAACAGGGCCTCACTAAGTTATGAAGGGCCTCACTAAGGTGCTGAGGCTGGTGGCAAATCTGTGATCTTCCTGTCTCAGCCTCCCAAATACTGGGATTACAGTGTGCACCACCACACCTGACTTAGAATAAGAATTTTAATTCCTATTGTGGGTAAGCCATTGGCTGAAGGAAGGATACAAAAGTCATATAAAACAAAAACACTTGGGGTGAATAATTGTAGATATTAATTCATATTATTGCTTTTATCTTTTCTCGTCTCTTTCTCCCCCTCCCTTCTTTCCTCCCTCTCTCTCTTTCTTTTTTTATTTATTTCTTTTTTTTTTTTTTTTTTGGTGGTCCTGGAGATTGAACTCAGGGACATTCTACCAGTGAGCCCCACCTCTGGCACTTTTTATTTTTTTTATTTTGAAACAGGGCCTTATTAAGTTGCTAAGGGTCTTGCTAAGTTGCCGAGGCCGGCCTCAAAATCTGCTATTCTCCTGTTTCAGTCTCCCAAGTACTGGGCTTATAGGTGTGCACCACCACGCCCAGGCCCAGCTTGTCTTTATCATTAATAAAGTGCATGTCAGTCTGTGCTGGCGGATTTTGTTTATTTAAATTTGTCCTAGCCTTTCTTTTTATAGGTTCAGGAATGTAACTTGCAGTCTTTCTAAAGGTATCTGGCAATTGGGCACACAAAATTGAGAGAAAAATGAGATAATAAAATCAGGGTGAATCAGAGACTTGGCAGTGAGAGATAGCAAATGATGCTTCAGTTTCTTTAAAGGAGATGAAGAAGATTGTCTCCGCTCTACTGAGATAAAACAGAGAAACTTCTGGGCAAATGATGAGATCTCATGTCATCAAATGTTTATTCACTATTTCAGTATTTGTTTTATATTTCCACTCTTACCATTTTGGCAATAGAGACCTCGGGTATTTATTGCCTTGGTTCACTGATGTGGTTTTTTGACTTAGGAGACAGTAGATCAAACATTTTATTCTGTTTTTAAAATACCTTTGGACCGGTGTAAGTCCAGCGTGGGGATTATCATTTTCTAGCTGGAGAGCTGAGATTTGGGGAATTCAGATACCTCTGTGGTCTCATTAAGGGATGAGAAGGCTGGGATTCAAGGCACAGCAGGCTGTGTGATCACTTTGGGCCACATGCTAGCAGCCATTTGTTTGTGTCTTTGAATGACAGAAAGGACATGAAGTGGAGCCCAAACAGTCTCATCTCCGCCTATAATTTATCTGTTGCAATTAGTCAAAGTCCCTTGACTTCTCTGGCTTCAGTTTCTCCATCTATACAATGATAATCTGGCATAGAACAGGGGTTAGAAATACCAGCCCAGGGCAGGTGACGCAATGTACTGTTCATTTCTGCATACCACAGTAAGCCACTCACTTCCTTCACATTCACAAAAACAACCGTGTTGAAGTTTCAGTCTCTTTCGCAGGCCATTAAGCATTTCATTGGGCCAGGCCGGGTGTTTCTCATGGTTTGTTTTCCTAATGGAGGCTTAAGCTGTATTCTTTTGCTACAGATGCACTTCGTTGGTGTATTAAACCCAGAAATCCTCTTTATATTTGGCAAAAAAGCATGTCTCGCTGACTTTTTTTTTTTCCCTTAAAACATGTGGTTCTCTGTCTTTTTTTTTTTCTATTCCCTATTTTTGAACAAGACATGAGCGCAAGGATAAATGTTTCTTTTTGTTTGTTTGTTTTATTCTGCTACAAGAAAAGCAATGGTAATAATGGCTGAATACTTGGCAGTTGACACTCAACTTCAGAATGGGAAGCCATGGAGAGTGGTGGGGATTCTGGCAAATGATCAGTTTGCAACGTGTGAAAATGGGGAAGGGCGCCTGGCTTTTCTGCAGCAAGATATGCAGGTGGTTCTTTAGCACCACTTGAATTTGGGCTTCTGAGAATTTGATTCTACTATGGATGTGTCTTCTGAAGTTTTTTCAAGAAAAGCTGTTCATCCTGATTATTTTACATGGAATTCCCCTGAATTTTAAATGTTGGCAACTAACTTTAAAAAAATCTATGTATTAGAGGCTCACCAAAGTTTTGGGGCATTTCGGTCAATGATTTTAAGGATCTCTTTCCCCTAGAAATTTTTAAAAAATAAATACTCAGGTACACATTATTATGCTGTGAAGATACATTAAAGTACTTTACATGTCTCAATGTATTTAACCTGCATAATAACCATATGGAATTTAATCTGTCCAACAACCATTTGAAAGGTGCAGAAACTGAGGCACAGAGCAGTTAAGTGTCTTGCCTAATGTCACAGAGCAAGTAAGCCATCGAGCCAGAATTCCAATGCTGGTCCTCTGGCATCATAGCTCAGAAGTGTCTTCATTTTATTCATGTAAACTTATAGTTCTTATTTTAAAAACAAGTTTCCTTAGTAAACATCAGTTTCTGAAATGTTCTGTTGAAGGCAATGAGTGCATTTATTGGGATTTGTATGAAGTGAGTAGTTTAGGATATTTCTGCTTTGTGTATAGGGAAAAGATGGGCTTATTAGGTGACTGAAACACAGTGTGGTCCACATCAGTGCACTGTCTCCATCAGCGAGATCAAGGAGAGGGAGATGCTGATTAGGATCAGCATCATCCAATCAGATTTTATACGTAAATAAGCAACCGACATTTGATTGGCTGTTTATGATCCAGGGGGAGTGATTGATGTTTTGCTTTTTCTGGCTGCCTCCTACCCAGAGAATGTTAATACAAATGGAAATTCGGCCATATATTTAAACAATCTGTCACCGCAAAGAGATTTCCAGAGCTTTTGGTTAAAGAGGTTTTTGAATGTATGTATGAGCAATATACCAGCTGACTTTTTATTTCAGCAAATATGAAGATGTATTATTCCTTGAGGTTTGTTATTAACCTCAGTTTCACCTCCGTTAATATTTACTCCACAGGTCAATAAATCTTGATATTCACTTCAACAGAGGCCAATATCTTCAGATTATGAGTTATTAATCTTGGCCAGGCTGAAAAATTGTGAGAATATTTTTCTTTTACTAGGAAAAATGAGGACTTTTTTTGGGTCCTCGGGCTCTCTAAAAAGGGAAAGTTAATTTTTATCCTTAATCATCAAGCTTCCTTTTCGGATTTGGTGCCTGTAGTTAAGAGTCTGAGTCTCTATGAGTTTTGAAAACTATACCATTGAAATAGCTACAGGAAGCAGGGGTTGGACAAATCCTATTTAAACCCTCCCGTGAAATGCCCTGCCTTTAGTAGGATTTAAAAGAGGGCTGTGGCCAAATTACCATCCAGTCTTGTGTTATTTGCTGACTTTGCTTGATTTCAATTTAATCAAATGCATTGTATTTCTAGAACCAGCTACATGTGGCCCATCTCAGGATGAAAAACAGCAAGTACAAAAAAAAATCAGTGAATGTATTTGGTTCCCAATATCATAAATTTGGGGATAGATCTGTGCAATAGAAGCAATTAATTTGCTATTTCAAAAGACTGTTTGTAGTCCAGTCATCTGTAGAATCATGTCTGCAATGACAAAGACATCCAAGACCAGGGGACATGAAAGAATCATAGAGGAAGTGAGAGGTCATCTCACTTGATGATTGCTGCTCAGAGGAATGGAAAAAAAAAAAAGTGGCATTTGGATACAGCTGCAGGAAAGGGAATGCATCTTCCCAAAGGCTGATAATGGAGAAGATTTTCCTAAATATTTGATGGGATCAGGGACAAGGAAGAGCTGCTGACTGTGGTGGGGGACTCTTGTGTGGCAGGCACAGCCTCTGGAAGCTCATCTCTCAAAATGAAGCCCCAGGACCAGCAGCATCAGCACCACTCAGAAACTGATTAGAAATGCAGGTTCTTAAGCTCCACCCTAGAGCTGTTGAATCAGACGCCCTGGTGGTGTTTCCCTGCCATCTGTGGTGAATAACCTCCAGGTGATTGCGATGCATGCTTTCCAGAATCGCTGCACCAGGGCACCATTTTTCAACCTTATCTTTCTTATTTTATTTCATTGATGCATGGTAATTATACATCATAGTGAGTTTCAGAGTGATAGAAACGTACATACACTTTCAACCTTATCTTCACATTGCGATTCTTTGGGGGCAGTTTCAGAAGTAATGATGTCTGAGTTTTACCCCCAGAGGTTCTGATTTAATTAGTCTGGGGCATGACCTGGATGTCAGGATATTTTAGAGCTTCCTAGGTGTCGCTGATGAGTGGCCAGGGTTGAGGAATTCCTTTTTCAGAAGTAGTGTTCTCTTTTCATGCAAAATATTTTGCTACACTTCCTTTACCCTTCTGAAATGAAATATGTGTGAATAGTATGACTTATACACATATCCTTAACTGCAGTATAAAGAAGAAGTAATAGAAAACTTAGCAACGCAGGCAGATGTTTGCATGAATTAAGAATGTGGCAATCGTCAATGCAAATGGATCCAGGTGTGTTGAACTGGGGACTCAGAAGCCATCGGCGACATTAGCAGGGGTAACATGATCTTCTGGAAAGAAAAACAGACCTTGGTAAAGTTTCTAAGGAATCAGTGAATTTTTTTTACTTTTTCTAAGCCCTGGCTTAAACCCTGTGCTTAAAAGGAGCAGTGATGGGGCATGGTGACACATGCCTGTAATCCCAGTACTTTGGAGGCTGAGACAGGAGGATTGCAGGTTCGTGGCCAATCTCAGCAACTTAGTGAGACTTTGTTTCAAAATAAAAAATAAAATAGTGTTGGGGCTATGGCTTGGAGGTAGAATGCCCCTGGATTCAATTCACAGTACTATACACACACACAAAACAACAACAACAAAAACAACCACAAACAAAAAGGAGCAGCGATCTATTATAGTAGATACCAGGACACCCCATAAGTGCTCCCCTCCAGGACTACAGCACTTCTTTCCTCAGCTCCTGAGAGCACTCTTAGCAGATGCCCTCAGGGATCACCTTCCTTGGGACTTATTCTCAGCTAGACAGAGCACCTTGACCAGGATCACAGATCCCCTTCTCTTTTTCTGGTACTGGGGCTAGAACCCAAGGGCATTCTACCTCTGAGCCACACCCCTAGCCCTTTCTACCTTTTTAAATTTTGAATCAGGGTTTCATTAAGTTGATGAGGGTCTCCCTAAGTTGCTGAGGCTGGCCTTGAGCATATGATCCTCAGTCTCAGCCCCTCAAGTACGGGGATCACACTCCTTTTAGAGCGTGGACTACACAGAGGCTGGTCAATGTCCAGTTAAAAAGGTCCTGCTTTCAGTCTCAATTCAGGACAACTTTCAAGGACATCTCAACTCTAGATCTCCCTGTTGGATGGACTAAGACTTTTGCTGCAACCACATTGCAGCTCGGCCTCTCTCTTCCTGCCCAATCCTGCTTGCCTGGCCCTTCAGGCTGCTGATTATGAGAGTGCTCTCAGGTAAACCTCCTGCCTGCCATCTGAGAGCCCACACCCAGGGAACTGACCAGCAACACCATCTATAGGGAAATCTCATGGTTACCTGGGTGACAGTTCTCAGAAGAGTCTCTATCGCCTCTTATTTCATCCAAATACATTCAGGGACAAAATCCAAACTGTATTTGGTGGTGTGACTTCTGGGGGCACAAAAGCCAGAAGGTGGAGGATGAGACACAGGTGACAGAAAAGTGGGACTCCAGGGGAGTCCTGGAATGGATGGCTGGAGTCATCAGTGCTAAGAACAAATTGTTGGGACTTAATCTGTAGAGACTTTGACTAAAGGCAGAGGCGGGACAGCCGGGAGCAATTCAATGCAAATTAGGCAATGTTTGTTTTACTTTTTCTCCAGTGCCCTTTTCTCTCCATGAAGCCTGTGGCTGTCAGAACCTACTTTCTAGAAATGATCTGATAAGCCATTTACCCCTCGGTGTGAATCTAAGTCAACAGTTTCTGTTTTCACTTTCAGAAATATTTGCATTTTAAGTATTTCTACCCAAATAAAAATTGTAGTCCTTCCTTTGTTAAAAGGAAATTTCAAGAAGCTACCTCTAGGTAGAGGGAGTGGGGGGGGATGGAGAAGAGAGAATTCTTTTCCCAAATACTCAAAATCAGTTCTCATTGGGGAGAAAAGGGTCACAAAAGAGTGGAAATGGGGTGCCACAGCAGGAATGTCTATAAACTGAGACTGGATCACCCATGAATTCTAGTTTTCTCATCCCCTTGAAATTTGCTATGTAAAGTTGCAAAGCAAAGCTTCATACCTTTGGTTTTAAAGAGCAAGTAAATGTAGAAATCTGGTGTCTGAACACAACTTTAGAGCAATGAGCTTGTATTTTGAAAAGATAGCATGAAAATGCGGGAAAATATCTGAAACTTCAATTCATTTATTAAATTAATTATCTCTACAGCATTGTCCTAAAAATGCTGTATCTTTGGCTTTCAATTACTTTTCTGCAGAGCCAGATCATTATTCAAAAGATTTATCTTATGAACTTCCTTCTCATCTTTATCTTCAATTGTCTTAATGAAATAGATAAAAGAAGAAATACAAAAGTGCCAGCAAGGAGAACAACTTTCAGACTTCTCTGTAGAGGATTCAGTCTTCTCCGGCGGCCTTTTACTTCGCTCATTCATTCATTCCACAAACACTGACTCTCCACACAGTGCTCGGCCTATTCCACCTGCAGAAGCAGAACAAATAAAGAGATGTCTATGTCCTTGAGCATTGCCAGGGCAGCGACATCTTTCTTGATCTGCTGACCCACAGGGCAAAACTTTATTTACTGCTCACATTAACTGTGTCCTTGGCCATGAATTAATCATGACTTTGTTTTTTAAGAGCAGTGTGTGAAACCCCTCTGCATGCTGTTGGCCAGGGTGTTATTTGCATAATGTATCGACTGTGCATGTTTAAACAACACCTGGGCGGATCATTAATACCAGGTACAGTTACTGAAATGCAACCCCTGAGAATATCTTTCGCTTGTAACCTGAATTCCTGCCAATTTTCAAGGCTTTCTTGAAAGCAAGTGGCTGGGTTTTTTTCCCCCAAAATATGTCTTTTTAAGTTCTTTCAGCTACTGAACTGGTTAGAAATGATTCTGTTAAGCTTTCTGAATCCTAAATGCAATATTTTTAAATGAAATGGTGCGAGATCAAAAGGGGGAAAACAACCAGAGGAAATCACAGTTTGCTCTGCAATTTAATATTGTTGCTATCAAATAAGTATCTGTTTATCTGTCAACAGTTACCTGGGCTGATTTCATCCCTTAGCTTTCGTGAATTGTTGCCACCCATTTTTATAGTGTTTTGAAATACAGCAACACCCATTTTTCAAATGTATTACCTATGCCTGCTTTTATACTGTAAACCAGAGTTAAGTAGTTGCAACACAGACTCAATACTGAAAAGATTTACTGTTTGAATCTTTCCTGAAAAAGTTTGCTACCTCAAGTCTAGAGCAGGAATCTCTGAAGTGGGAGTATATACACCCTAAGGGGACAGGAGGAGAAGAATATTTAACTCTGCTTCCATGAACATTTGTCTTTTGATCTCAACTTTCAAAATTTCTATTTTGCTATGTATCTTATAATGTGCCTAATATTTAAGTACAGTAAATATGTATGTGATTTAAGTCCACACATATACATATATATATATATGAAAGCATATTCTCTTTTCTTTACTAGTACAGAGGACAGAATCAACAGTATTTGGTGGCCATTAGTTAAGAGATGTGAGTATTCTGGACAAAATACCCAAATGTCATCTACAAAATGATAGAAAATACACTGTGATTTCAACAAAGGCCAGGCCACAGAAGCTGCTTTCTGTTTCAGCAACAACAGTCAGAGAATTTCAGAAAGAAATCTGTACTATGATAATTTGAAAGTGATCATCTTCCATATACAGTTTAGAACAGTGCATCTCAAACTATCTTTGCAAAGGACTAGGGTTTTTTGTTTGTCTGTCTGTTTTTGCTGTTAACTTCAACCATTATAAACCTATATTTTCATCAGTACAATAAATGAATTACCTAAAAGATTAAATGAAAAAAATTTAAAGAAATGGGCAACTGAATTGAATAGACACTTCACAAAAGAAGAGATACAAATGGCCAATAGATACATGAAAAATTGTTCAACATCATTAGCAATTAGGGATTTGCAAATCTAAACTACACTGAGATTCCATCTAGCCCCAGTCAGAATGGCAATCATCAAGAAATCAAATAATAGTAAAAGTTGGCAAGGATGTGGGGAAATAGTAACTCTTCTACACTGTTGGTGGGATTGCAAATTAGTTCAGCCACTATGGAGATCAGTGTGGAGATTCCTTAGAAAACTAGGAATGGGTCCACCATATGATCCAGCTATACCACTCCTGGGTACCTTTCCAAAGAGGTTGAAACCAGAGAACTTCAGTAATCTATGCATATCCATGTTCACAGCAGCACAATTCACAAATTCATAATAGCCAAATTATGGAACCAACCCAGGTGTCCATCAATAGATGAATGGATTACAAAACTATGGGAAATACACACAATGGAATTCTACTCAGCAATCAAGAAGAATAAAATAATGTCATTAGCAAGAAAATGGAAGGACCTGGATAACATTATCTTTAAGTGAGATTAGCCAGTCACAGAAAGTTTTCTTTAATATGCACAAGCTAGGGAGTAACTGTGATACCAGAGAGACTCCATATAACAGAGGAGAAACCTCAATGGAGCCAGGGAAGTGGTCTAAGGTAAGGGAATGTCAACGTCAACATGATTTACATTATGATGTGAGACCATAATGCACCAATAAAAGCACAATAAATTTTTTAAAATCTCCATTTTTTATTATTAGATTTAACAGACATACAACTACTATGCAAATTGCTATAAAAGTTTCTAAGTGCTTACTCTCAGTAGTCTATATGTGGATAGTAACAAAAATGCTGTACACCAGGACTGGTTCGCTGCTATACTTAGAGTAGCTCTGGAGTAGAAAATTCAAGGGCTTCCAGTAAGAGGCTGGAATCTGGAATTGCTTCTATGTCATGATTTTTGGGGTGGTAGCTTAGTTTAATGGGTAGTTAAGGCAGCTGTATTTTAGCATATAGATATTTGTAAGTGAAAACGACATTTCTAAGTTCAGAGGACCAACTCACTTCAAATCACATTTCTTGGCCCATACACAAGGTAGTATGGTATCCCTATAAAGAATAAAAGATGAAGGAGGACTTGCTTTGTCCTCACAGAGCTTAAAGTCAAACAGGATAGTGTATTTTAAACTTTGTAGAAATATATTTTATATTATGATCTACTATATGGATACATTATGGAACTAAAGTATTATTAAATATATACTTATTATATGCAATTTGCCCTATTTTATTTGCTCTTACAGTTTATGTTATCTCATATTTCTAGTACTCTCTTTCGTGTTTTAAAAATGATGGTTGTTAGACACTAATTGATTTCATAACTCATCGTGGGCTGTCACCCAAAGTGTGAAAACTCTGAAATTGGGGGCGGGGTGGCAAAACGTCCAAAGACCCCTCCAGTTCAGGGAAGAATGTGCTATCAACAGCAATTTAAAATAAAACCCTACAAAATATCAAAGGAGATAGATACAATATTCGATTAAGGGATTCAGATATGCATCAAGATACGCAGAGATCAAGAAAGGCAAGGTGCACCTCGAAGGAAGCAGAAAGTTTGAAGGAAAAGTTATTTGTTCCACTGAGCAGAAATGGATGCAGTATTGTTTCCCAAAGAGGAAATTCAAAAAGAAGAGTCTGAGAAAGGGATGGAAAGGGCATGCTTGGGGGAAGAGTGCAAAGTGAACTAAAGACTTAGGAGACACTTCAGGTCAGAGGGTCTCTTAAGTGGCCAATAAGTGTATAAGATATTCAACTTTATCCATTATCAAGAAAAAGCAAATTAAAGCTGCAATGTGATGGAATCATATGCCGATCAAACTGGCTAAAATTAGAAAGTCAGAAAACATCAAAAGTTGGAGGAGATATGAAATAACTAGAACTCTCATATTGAAAATAAATTGATACAATCACTTGGGAGACAATTTGAGAAAATTTAACAGAATTGAACCTACACCTGACCCATAAATCAGCAATTCCACTGTTGAATATACACCTAAGAAAATGTACTATATGCCAACCTCCAGACACATATAAGAATGTTCATAGTGGAGCTATTGGTAATAGCTGGAAATTAGAAATTGCCCATCAATAGGAGAAACCAGGTTCAAAAATACACATACTTTCTATTTCCATTTATATCAAGAACTAAAATAATCAAAACTAATTTATGTAATATTGCATTTATCCTATTCTTTCCTCTTGGGGAGAGATTTTGGTGACAGGTGATGGGCATTTCAGGGGCTTTGGGGATGCTAGAAACTTCTGTTTCTTATCTGAATTCTTGTTTATAGGTATATTCAGTTCATAAAACTTAACTTCTCTATACGTATGTGCACCTATCTGTATGTATTTATAGTTAATAAGAGAGCTAAAAATTGAACACCTAAGATAATTAAGACTAATTTGAAGAATAAGATACCATATCAGATATCAAGATTTATAAAGTTATAGTAAATAATCAGTATGATAGTAATGTGTAGAAAGGTAATAAATCAGAATAGAACCCCCAAAACAGACCAATACATGAAAGAGACAATTACAGAAACATTACAAATCAGGACAAAAGAGATAAATTGTTCAATAAATACTGTTAGGAAAACTAATTTTCCATTAGAAAAACAAATTGGTCCTCTATATTATGTTATTTACAAAAATCAATTCCTGATGAGTTAAACTATACATGAAAGTCAAACTTAGAAGAATTTAGAAGAAAGTATAAGAGAATATCTTCATGGTTTTGGATCTTAGGAAGATAGTCTTAAGCAAAGTTCTAAAACACACAGTAAAGGAACATTGTTTAATTATAGCATATTAAGTTGAGGTATTCTGTACACCAAAATCCATGTCGCAAAAGAAAACAGACTAGAAGAAAATATTTTCAGAGGATATAACAGGCAAAATATCAATGTATATAATTTAAAAAGTATTTATCCAAGTCAATAAAAAAAATAGGCAAACATGATGTGTACGGAAGAGCAAGTCCACAACCCTAATATACATGAAAAGCTGCCCAATTTTCAGTTACCAGAGAGAATGACAATTAAACAAGGTACAATTCCATGCCCCTCGAATCACTAACATATAAAAGTCTGAAAATTCACACTGTTGGCAAGAGTGTTTAGAAATTAAAACCAGCTTATACTGCTGCTGGTATTGTAAACAGCCTTAACCACCTCGAAGAGCAATTTGGCAGCATCTAATAATGTCAAGCAATTTCACTCCTCGTTCTTCAGTCCAGCGTGCTTCTCAGAATGTGGTCCATGGACCAGCAGCCTCTTCAGCACCTGGGAGCTTGTTAAACCAGCAGCATCTCTGACCCCCTCCAGTTCTACTGATTTTGTTTTTTAATATGATCCCCAGGCGACTCGTGGGCACATTACAGGTTAAGAAGCACCAATCTGGAGGATTTCTCATACGAAGACTCAGGGAACATCTACAAGACAAAGCACTGACTATTGTAGAGAAAAAAGGGTTGATAACTCCAGTGTCCATTATCATGAGTATCCGGATTCTTCAGAGAGACAGAACCGTTAGAATATAGAGGAGGCTCCCCTGACCTTGGAGACCACTGTGAAGACCAGCGCTATTCCTGGAGTGTATGGAAAACTACCAGGGGTTTTGAGAAAAGGAAGAACATAATTTGAGTGATAGTACGCTTTTGGGGGGGGGCGTTATTTGTTTATTTGTATTGATGGTACTGGGGATGGAACCCATAGTTGTTCTATCACTGAACTACACCCCCAGCCCTATTTTATGTTTTTATTTTGAGATAGGATCTTGCTAAGTTGTGTAAGTGGACCTTCAACCTGCGATCCTACTGTCTTAGCCTCTCGAGTACAGGGATTACAGGTTTGTGCCCTAGAGCCTGGCTTGTTGAAAAGTATCACTCTGGCAGCTTTGTTGAGAGTGGACTGTAGGGAGTGCAGATGCAACAAGAAGACTTTGAAACAATTCAGACAAAAGAGGGTGGCAGTTGGTATCATGAAGGTAGTGGTGAGACATCATCAGATTATGGATATCTTATACAGGGGGAACCAACAGAATTTTCCAGCATATTTAATGTGGGTATAAGAAAATAAAGAGTCATTGATGACTCCAAACTGTTGACCTATGGAAGGCTTGGGTCATTGGAAAGATGGAATTGTCATTGACTGAGATGGGTAGGCTTGGAGTAAACATTTTAAAGATTTGGTTCTAGGAACTTGGAAATGGTAGTATCTATTAGACTTTCAAGTGGAAACATATATATACACATATATACACACACATATATACATATATATGAAACATATATATATAAATTTGGATTTCTGTTTGAGCTAGAAGTCTAAGCTTAGACATGTAAATGTGGAATTTATATTTCCTAAATTTGGAATTTACATTTCCTAAATTTTCTTTTATTCTTCATGATCATTGCTCTCATTGTTAGTCTACTTCATAATAGAAGTAGAGAAAAAGAGAGGGCGGGATTCTCATTTTCTTTGACCCTATTTTCCTAAACTGGCAGTTTGATTTAAGAAATAGCTGCTATTTTGACAAGAGCTGCTTTGCTGTAAAAAAAAAAAATACCTGTCTGGATACTGGATCATGAGATGGGAAATTAGAATTATTGGATGGTCACAGTGTATGTGACAAATGCCTTCCTGAAAGCATCAGCTAATTTGAAACTCAAGTCATTGAAGACTAGTCCAGGACAAAACTGACAGATACTTTTGCTCATCAGCTGGGGTGGTAGCTCCATGAAACAATAGTGTAGACAGTTTATAACTCACTTTGTCTACACCCTTCAAAATATTGTTTCCTTATAGTTAATATGAAGTAATTCACATTTTTTAATTCACACATCAGTTGAAATTTTAATTATACTTTCAAATTCAAATCTACATCAAACAAATCTGTTTTTATAAGCATTTACCTAAAGACATTAAGAAGAGATTTAGCTCATCCTGATTGGTGGGTGAGATGGCACTTGGTGTCCACTGATTCCTGGTCTTCCCTTGTCTCACAGGGAAGTTTGACGTTGGATGTTCAAAGTAAAGGTATTTCCCAGCGCGCTTTGAAGCTTAGGGGTGGCATGTGATTAAACCGTGGACAGCAGGATGTGAGTGGAAATGTTGTGTACATGTGCAGTTTTGGGATTGGGCTCATCTGTCTCCCTTCCTCTATCCTAGTTATTGGGTCCTGAGCATGGCGGTCATCTCTTTTCATTCCCTCAGAACAGGGAAATGGTATGGAATGAGGGATCAAGAAGATAGCAGGGGCCCGGGTCTAAAGATGATGCCTTCCAGCACAGCAGTCGGACAGATTAGCATCACCCATCTCCAACTGTTCCATGAAAGAGAAACAGCTTCAGTGGTTTCATTTAAGTCACTGGTATTTGGGGTTTGTAGAGCATGCAAACTACATTCTAATTAATAAAAGTAGGTGAAATATTCAACTCTCTGAAGTATAAAAAGAGCCCCAGGCTAGTTTCCTAGGGAAACACAGTTTCCCAAAAGTAGAATGAATTTGGGTTTGGCATTAGGCAAACTGGATTCAAATTCTAGCTTCTCCACCTACCAAATATATGAGCTTGACCAAGCTATTCAAAATCTTGACTGAGTTATTTACATCCCTGATGTTTATCTTTTAAGTGCTAAAACATAACAGAGATAAAATATCTACCACATAGACTTCTGTGGAATTTACTTTTTTTCTTTTTTGGCAGTACTGGAGATTGAACTCAGGGGCATTCTACCTCTGAGCTACACCCCCAGCCCTATTTTTTTATTCTTTATTTGGAAACCGAGTCTCACTAAGTTGCAGAGTGCCTCACTAGGTAGCTGAGGCTGACCTCGAACCCAGATCCTCCGGTCTCAGCCTCCCGAATGCTGGGATTACAAGCGTGTGCCACCACGCCCAGCTTTTCTGTGGAATTTAAATGGGGGAAATAAACAGAAAATCCCTGCAACTAGAGAGCCACACATTAAACAAATGTGGTCTTTTCCTTTTAGGTCTTTCCCTCTAGCTCTTTCTTTATATATTCACCTATGATAGTCCTCTATTGAGAAGTATAGTGGATTCTTTATGCTCAGCAGGTCCAAATAGAGTTCCCCTCTTCCCACAAATTTGCTGTACCCAAAGCCTTCTGCATCTTGCTTTACTTGTCCTTGGAGTCACCCTTTATGCTTCTGTCTTTCTCATAACCTACATCAAGTTATCATAAAATCCTACAGGTTCTATCTTCAAAATAGATTCAGAATCTAACATCCTCACCACATCTTCTGCTACTACCCTGGTCTGAGCCACCAGCATCCTACACAGCCTATGCTTCTTAGCTCACTAAGAATTTCATAGAGGAGGGGCAGTGGCTCATGCCTATAATCTCAGTAATGCAGGAGGCTGAAGCAGGAGGATAGCAAGTTCCAGGCCAGCTTCAACAACTTAGCAAGACCCTGTTTCAAAATTTAAAAAATAAATAAGTAAAAGGACTAGGGGTTTAGTTCAGTGATAGAACATTTAACTGGCATGTGCAAAATCCTGGGTTCAACCTCCAGCATCACACACACACACACACACACACACACACACACACACACAGAATTCTAGATATGGTCCTAATAACTTTGGTATACAGATGTTTACCAATTAGATTCGAAGGTGTGCATTGCATTATGAATGGCTTTTGTTCGAAGCACTATTGGAGACACATATTTGAGTATCTGAGAACCATAGTTGTGCCTCATAACTGAATATATAGGACACTCTGCAAATGCTCTGTTTTACTGAAACCCGGGTGGATGCTAAGTGGGATGGATTTTTATTGCGCTCTTGGCACACCCTGCACTTTGTAAATTAATTAGTCTGTTTTTCAGTTTTGTCTGCAAGAAGTAATCGTTTGCAGCTGTCTGCTGCAGCCCGAATCTCCTTTCTGAGGGAGAGGCTTCATTTTTTTAGTGCTTATAAAAATGGAACAGGCTGGAAAAAGGGCAGATTCCGTGTTCTGCCACTTCTCCAACCTAGAGAGAGTATTTAACAGGATTAGAGCAATGCATTCTTTTGTGCTCAGAGCGGAACACGAGTTATCTCTCCCTCCTTTCAGTCATTCTTCTTATTCTAGAAAGAGAAGCAATTCTGAGCAGGGTGCGTCACTTCCAGAGCCTCAGCTATTGATCAAGTAAATTTAAATAATTTAATCACCAGCATTCTACTCATTTTCTTTGACAAGAGTCAAATCCTGGCACAAACTCATTAGGAGTATACTACATTTTAAAAATGAATTTATTGGTGCGTTGTAATTATACAGCATGGTGAGAGTCAGAGTGACCCATTTATACATGCACACATCCCTTGGGGTACTTCCTTTTGTAAGCCACCCCACTCCCCTAACATACATGTTAGTGCAATTGGTAGTGATACCTTCATATATGAACATAACATTATTTGAGGTGTTTCTGTCTTCAAGCCTCCGTTTTCATTGAAGGTACCCAGCAGTTTGAACCAGCCTGTTCAAGTTCTGTTCATTTTCGTCTTTTCCTGGCCATCGATGAGTTGTTTCTTCATTTAGTTTCCCACCAGGAAAGACCAATGTTTCACTGTAATCTATAGTGTTCATCTAGAATGGAACTTCTCAAAACATGATTATCCAGAAGGGTGAAAGATGGCAGAAACCAAGAGCAATGTTAAAGTAGGTCCTGTGGTTCTTCTGGGGAGATTACCAAGTCGAGCAGCAGAAGACACCACCACCATCTCCTCTTGCCCTCTGAGAAATGAGAGCTTGCCCTGCCTTCCCTGAAGTTATTCCACAGGCAGTTCCAAATCGTCCCTGGTTTCCTCTTAGGAATGCTCTTCAAATAACATACTACCATTACTCATGGTCCAGCAGGGTCAAAGCAATGGGAACCCTGGGGCTAAGTGGATCTATGTGCCTGGCCAGGCCATAGGCAAGGCTATTTTCAACTCTCTAAGCCATAATTTTCTAATCTTTAATTTAGACCAATGATTTAATGTTACTCTCAATATTATGCATGATAATATATACAAAGTAGCGACAGTATAGTAGGTTTTCAACAATATTAATGACCTTCTCCACCAATACCAGTGTTTTTAGGTAGAAATATTATACTCTGGAAATATTGCAGGAGCAAACTTCTAGAATTGTTTAAATTGGAGAGTATATTATGCTATAGGAGTATTAAGAATTATATTTACACAGTTACTTTTATTATAATAATGGGCATCGGTTCTACAAGTCAAAATGTGCTACTCTAATATTTATCATGAAAAACGGTGGGGACTTATATCATCCCTCATTTCAGGAGTCTCAATTCCTGAGGCGTCTGGTCTGAATTCTTTATAGCTTTCTCCTCACATTGTCCTCCTTTTCCTCCTCCTCCTCCTCTTCCTTTTGATATTTTTAACTTTATCAATTACATATTCCCCATTTTCTGTGTAAACTCCCGTCTCCCATCTTCCAATATGGTTACATCAAAATGTATAGTCAAATTAAATGCACCGGGTGCTATATGCATGTACACTTCTATTACACTAAACCTCAATATGATGTATGGTTATAATGTACCAGTGAAAGTATATTTAAAAAATTTATAGTTATATTAACATTTTACATATTATTATAGCTTTGTAAATGTTGGTCATAGGGTTGCCATCAATTATCCTGTATTATATATCATTTCCCATACAAATTTTCAGTCCTTTCTAAGGCGAAAATCATTATTATGATTTTGTTATAAGCTATTTATTCTATGGATATAAATGAATTTTCGCTGCTGTAACCTAACAGCTCTCTCAGGATGATCATATTAATCAGTTCTCATGCTCTTGCTTTCTTCCATCTTTCTAGAACATTCTATCACCCCTGACAAGCTTGACTGGTTACTCTCTAGACCTGTTGCAAAGTTTTAAGTTCTGAGATTTCCCTCCATCATTATTCTAAGTATTTCTTTTCCTTCTCCTCTGTGAGGATCTTGCGTTTCCCAGACCCCACGTCTTCCTCTTTCTTAGTTTACACCATCATATCAATGGGCAGCATCTTTCCATAGTTTTCTAGGAAAGGGAGCAATGGGAAATAAATCTTTGGAGTCACTTCATATCTGAAAATTACTATTCTTTCTTCACATTTGATTGCGTTCTAGGTGGAGTGTCACTTTTCCCTCAAATTTTGTAAGTTTTTTAAATTTTTACCTCCCAGTGTTGCACTGAGAACCTTTTATTTTTTTTAACACTTTGGAAATTTTGTTTTGTTTTCCTGTTGTTATGCTATTTCAAGATAATGTATCTGGTGTGAAGTTTTCTACTTTTTTTTGTTGGACATTCAGTGTGCACTTTCAAATAGAAAGTTTTTTTCTTCAGAAGAGAGAACTGGTTATTTCTTTTACAACATCCCCCTCACTTTTTTTCTCATATCTTTTTAAGCATTTAGCAATAGAATAGTCAGCTTTCTGGATTGATTTTCTAACTGTTTTGGCCTTCTCTACTTCTTTAAAATCTTGTAATATTTTTGCTTTGATCGTTCTGTGATCACTGTCTGTTTCATCTCCTCCCCTCTTTTTCATGGTTGCCATATTTCTAACTTCAACTAACTTATTTTTTCTCTTTTCTTTTACATAAAAATTGTTCTTTCTTAGTGGGTGACTATTGTTAAACTACCTATAAATATCATTTCTTGAAAATTTTTCTAGTGTATCATCCTTATTCTTTTAAAATCATTTTATTCAGTGTGTGTGTGTGTGTGTGTGTGTGTGTGTGTGTGTGTGTCTGAGATTACTCAGTATCTGGAAATTAGAAAAGTCCAATTCTTTCATTCTTCTATAAAATGAATTCATTAAAAATAGTCACTCTCCTGAAAGACTAAATTTTCTAATCTCACTTACACATAGATGTATTTATGTGTTATATGTAACCAGCATTGTTTGTAGAAATTTTAGAGACTCTGCCTAAAGGGAGCTTATTCAACAGTGAACCTGTCCCTCCTGCCTTTCTTTCTCTTTTTCTCTCTAGTGCTTGGGACTGGGCATAGTGGCTGGAGTTCTAGTCGCTGTTTGGGGTCAGGAGGTTACTTGAGGTTGGAAGCAAAGCTCTAGGTTGATGAAAGTTTTTCTCTTATCTTCACAGAAAGAGCCTATGTCTCTGCTCACTCATACTTACCGTAACCATCCCCAAATGCCTACTTTTGGGCATATTTTACATAAAAATGATAACTTCTCTTAAATTCAAGGTATTGTTAATTTTTGGCAGTAATTACTTGTAACCAATCCAGTCTCAATCTTTGATTTTGAAATATTTTGCAAATATCAGGAATCCTTGGGAAAGCTAATCATAATCTATATGCAATACTAAGAAGCTGATTGGAAGCCCTGGATATGTGAGAATGTTTTTTTCAAATCATTGTGTTTCACTGAGGCTGAGTCAAGGAGCAAGCTGGCTTTTGCAATGGGGAGGTCAATAGATCTTTCTCTTGGGCTAATTTATTTCTACAGAAAATATTTCTAATCGGCTGCATAATACTTACAATCCCATAGGCGGGTGTGCTGTAAGCCAGGAGAGGAGGATGGGAGTCTGTCTGTTAATTACACAGGTGTTTTCTCAGTTCTCTGTTTTCAATATGATAGGTCACCATACAAGAACCAGAGCTGCCCCCATTCAGTTTCTTCAGAGAAAAAAATATCCCATCTCTTTCTTGGGTAGGAGAATGGTTGTAATTTAGTAGCTGAGGGTGCAGGAAGGAAGCTCTACTTTATACCAATGCTTCAGCTCTCTGCCTTACTCTTCTTCGCCTGGTAGCTCTGATTTCTGAATGGTTCTGAGTAAATATTTGCATATGACTGGCACCTGCCTTTGTAGATCTTTACCATTCTTATTTCTCTTCCTTATGAAGTCAATGCTCATCCATTATTTTCTCTCTCCCTCTAACATCGTCTTTCCCATTTTCTTTGTCTTCATAGATATATCCCCTATTTTTTTTCTTAAAATCACAATTGTATTTTTAGTTGATACATTAAAACATAACATTTGTACACATTAATGGAGAAATATGATATTTTGACACATGTATACATTACGTAATGTTTAATCATCTATTGTAAACTGGCTATAAAGACACTTTGTGTGTGTGTGTGTGGTACTGGGGATGGAATCCAGGGGTATTTTACCTTGAGCAAAATCCACAGCCCTATTTTATTTTATTTTTTTTTCAAATTTCCAAACAGGATCTTGCTAAGTTGCTGGGGGCCTCATTGAGTTTCCTGAGGTTGGCCTTGAACCTTCGATCTTCCTATCTCTGTCCCCAAGTGTGCCACCATGCCTGGCTCAGCTAGACCCTTCTAAAGGTCTCTTGCTTCTAAGTGCTACCAACCTCTGTCAGGTACTTCCTTTTTCTCTCTTGTATCTCATTTTTCTTGGAAGCTATCCTATTTTGCCAGCATGATTCCCCAGTTTATGTTCCATAATAGAAAAAATAATGTTGTTAGTTGTCTTAACCAGCATTCTCATGGGTCTTAGGGCGTGGCAGAGAGAGGGAGAGCCTGAGGCTTCAGTCTCACATCATGAAGACCAGAAGTAGAGAGAGAGGGACGGAGGGAGGGAGGGAGGGGGGCGGAAAAGAGAGAGGGGGGGGGAGGGAATTCGTGCTTAAGGGGAGGAGGAACCACAATATAATCACCAAGGCCACACCCCCAGGGACCCCTCCTTAGCAACCAAGCCTTGCTCCCAACATTGCTTCCTTGTTTCCATGAGGGCTAGGGGAACATTCCAAATCCAAATTATATTAGTCTTCTAGGCAGCTGCTCCTTGGAAACCAAAGATTTGTCCCTGTCTCAATAACCTGATTCTTGCAAACAGAAAGGACTGTATTGCCACTGGATGTATACATACCCATCCAGCGTATCATCCGATTTCTTTATTCTAGGCTCTGTTCTTTGTCATCTCCAAGAGTATTGCTTGCAGGGAGCCATCCCACCGAGCACTGGGAAAAGGCAATGGGAAAGGCTGCTAAGTCAGTTACCTGTGATACTCACCCAGCACCAGACAGTAACCACCGCCTTGGTAGTTCACAGACACACAAACTGGCTATGAGTCAACTGGTTTAGGCAGAGGTTGGCCAAGAGTGTCCTGCTCCAGGTTATTTCTGTTCCTTCCCCTGGGACCAGGTGGCTAATCCAGGGGAGTCTCCCTCCTGGCTGTGAGAGAAGAAGAGCGATCTCAAGCAGGCCAGCAGTGTGCATGGTTCCATTTGCACCATGTCTGCTAACTTCCCCTGGACCAAGTGCAGAACAAAACAGTGACATAAAACCTATCTACTGAAATGAGAAGGGAGGGAGGAGTTCTGAGTTTTTAGTCTACTTGTGTGGGGAAAAAAAAATTATTTTCCAATATCTCAAATATCCCATTTAGTTCAAACAGAAGGCAGACAACAGAGTTGGAATTAAGTCTGAACGCTTTCAGAACCCATTCTCTGTCCCTTATGCCATTGGTGGCAACTCATTCTGAGATTTTTAGAAGCAAAGTAATGTGAAAGAAAAGACAGTTTAATAGACCTTAGCCAAAATGTAACAGTCTTGTCTGAAATCCCTAAGCTAATTACTAGCAGCTTAAATGCTAAGAAAGTGAAAAAAGGAAATTTTTTTTTTTTTTGGTAGAAAAAGAATTCCTCTCCTACTCTTTCATCTCCTGCCTCAATACAAAGCAATCTACAAAGATAACATTTGCTAACATTTTGTTTAATTATCCAGGAGTTTGATGGGAGAGAATGCTTCATAATTTATAAGCCAATTCTTAGTTAGCCAAATTAGGTCCTTAATTCTTGCATATTATAGCAACTATAAAATACAAATACATGTTACATAGGAAACAAACCCATAAAACAAAATGAACCAATCAATATAGCTCATTCCCCATAGGATTCTGTTTGGTATTTTAATGAGCCAAACTCCCAAACTAAGAATCAATATCCATTATGATCCTTTCGGAAAGGAAGAGTGGTCACATCTCATTGCAACGAGTTTTATCAACACAGAGTTCCCTCTGGCCTTATTCTCTGTGGCCTGAGCAGTGGCCCATGGCAACGGTGCTTGGTTGATCTCATTCCTGTGATATTTGCTACTACAAATAATTTAGCAGGAGCACATTTATCTATGTCAAGAGCTTTCACTTTGATGGAAGGAAAGGATGAAGTTGGTAGAAAGACAGGCACAGCTTTCTGACTTACAAGACTGGGGCCTCTCCAGAGGGTGGCAGGAGAGTCAACAGTGAATGCTTGCCTAGGATTGTCACAGTGAGTGTGACTAGGAACGCACAACAAAGGCTTAGGTACCAAATCATGATAAGGAACCGGGAAACTTCCTGGAGATCTTTCTATTTGGGAGAATCAGAGAGAGAGAGGGTGGAAAGGGGAAGTGGAGGAGGGAGGGAGGGAGGAAGGGAGGAAGGAAGGAAGGAAGGAAAGAAGGAAGGAAGGAAGGAAGGAAGGGAGGGAGGGAAGGCGAAGGGTGACTAGGATTTCACCATTTGTATTTGTCTTCTAGGAGATCAGACTGAAGAGTTAAAGATCTGATACATGCATTTGAAGTTATTTGGGCCTTAGAGCATAAAAACTAGCCCCCACTTAGCATTTGGTAAGTGCTCAGGCTCTAGAACTTTCCATGGACATGGGCATTTCTGTATCTGTGCTGACCAATATGGTAGCCCATAGCCACACACAGCTATCAAGCACTTGAAAGATTTCTTGTTCTCCTTTCTCCCCAGCTTGTCAAGATCTGCTCTGGGGGCAAAAATCTGGTAACTGTTTTAATTTTCTATTTAGGCCTTCAGTAAGTATCTATTGGGATTTCCTTCAGTACTTGGTCCTGTGTGACATGTACTGGGACCCAGAGAGAAGTCAGCCCTTGCCAGCCCTGGAAGCCCATGACCTCGTGGAGACAAACACAGCAGGCATAGAGAAGGGGTCTCAGGGCCCTCTTTCCCATGTGACATGTAGTATAACCATGGAAACAAGTCAGCCCTCTCAATAGAGCACAGATGAGGTTCTAACATGGATTTCCAGGGAATGCCAGCCTGGGCAGCCCTGAGAGTACTCTGGAATCCTGCCTTTTACCTTCTGGAGCTGTAGGTACTGGGAGGCCAGGGCAGGAGAAGGAAGAGCATGAGGCTCAGGGGACTGCACATTTCCAAGGGTAGACTCAACCTTGCTCAGCTCACAGGGAAATTCAGAAGAGGTGTCACCTTGGGGGTAGACTTGGATGGTCTCTTGGGAGAAACCCAGTCTAGTTTCTTCTCAAACAGAGAGCAACCATAAAACTTATCATCCAAACCAGAATACTTTAAGAATCAATGAGGGAACTCTTACTAACTATAGTATAACAATGTTAGCAAGCCAGGACAGTTCTGGGGAAATTGGACGTACAGTCACTTCACCCTGAAATGTTAGATTTTTTTATGCCAGTGACTTTCCATCATCTACATGACATGAAGCAGTATGTGCTGATAATGGGATTCAGTGTGTTATCAAGTAAAACATACAGGTTCACAGAGGAGCTGCGAAAATGCAGATTCCTAGGCCCTGGCACCAGACTCGGATTCATGTGTCTGGGTGAAACCTAGAAATATGCATTTTAACAAATCTCACATGAGGCTCCAATGTTGTAGTCTGAGGTTCACACTTTGAGAAATGAGGGGCCTTGGAGTTGGGGCTGGATGTGGGGCAAGGCTTTTCCATAACGGGCTGGATGACCGTAGGAAAATAACCTTTCTAGTCCTTAATTTCCCATCTATGAAATGGGCTTAATGATATCCACTTTATAGGGAAGTTTTGTGGATTAGAACCACTGGTACCAAAAATAAATATTGGTAAAGTATTTAACACCATGCCTGATGCAGTGTAAGCACTCACTAAATGGTGGATATTATGTTGAAACTGAATTTTTTGTCATTCTAAACAGAACAGTGTTGATTTAATACATTTCAACTTAATAGGGAATTTTTCTCAAGAATTTTTTTTTCTTTTCTTTTTTCAGTGCTGGTAATTGAGCTAAGGGGCATTCTGCCACTGAGCTGCATCCCTAGGCTTTTTATTTTATTTTATTTTTTTTTATTGAGACAGGGTCTTGCTATGTTGCCCAGATTGGCCTGGAATTTGCCATCCTCCTGCCTCAGCATCCCGAGTAGCAGGGATCACGGGTATGTGCCACTGTGCTTGGCTCTCAAGTTTTCTTGAAGTTACCTGAAGTATTTGTCCTTGAGTAGTAGGCCATGAATATGACAAGTTCTTTGACAGAGGTGAAGGGAACTCTCAACTCTAAAGAGGAAGGGTGCTTCTCACTAAAGCCCTCAGGCTGCTGGGCTGATCCACGGTAACATTTTGCAAACTAGCGCACACACACAAATTATCTATGGCCCTTGTTACAATTCAGATGCAAACTCAGTGCTGGGGTGAGGACTGGGGTGCAACTCCAGGAAGCTCCCAGGTAATGCTGCTTCTAATGCTGTGGTCCATGGGCCCTTTGCTTCGAGAAGCATGGCTCTAAGAAGCTTAAAGGGAGATCAATTTATAAAGCTGTCTCCAAGGTCTCAACTGTCCTGTGAATAAAAATGAAGTGCTCATCTTCCTAAAACAAATGGCATGACTGAACACCTCGGGGGCATTATGGTGCCCTTAAGCTAATTGCTTTTTTTTGAAAGCATTTTAAGCAAAATTACTGTGCATTTATCTTAACCCAAATCCCAGAATTTGGATATATCCATATTTTGATAGATGAAGCAGCTTCCTATTCAAAAGGAGTTTCCTACTTTTTCTTATTACTATGCTGGGAAGTATGAAATCTTAGAGCTTAAGTGCGTTCATTCATTCATTAAACATTCTTTTAGGATAAATTCCATGTTCTGAATTTAGCTACATTGTGGAATAAAAGGAAAAAAAACAGAGGAGGCCCCCAAGAGAAGAGTTAGAGTAGATGCATGAGTAGATGGGAGAATTCCTGACCCCAGTGTGTCTTTCTTCTACCCGGGTCATACTGCAAGGTGGCAAAGTGATGTAACAATCCTTCTGAATGGCCGTTTGGAAACACAACATTCTGCAAGCCCAGATTCTATTTCCTCCATTCTTTTCCAATGTGTATATTGGAAACACACTCTAGTGTAGAAATAAATGACCAGAAGCTATGTAATCTTTCATTGATAACATCGTCACCTCTAACTATAAAATTCTACAATTCAGAGCAGACGGGAGCATTTCGGACTCACAAATCTACATTTCCTCACTGAACTTTTGGGACACTGTTTCAAGCTGAGACTTCATTCAGCTTTCCTTGCCCTCTGGCATGATGGTACCATCCTCTCTCCAGGAAAATGGACATAAAGGGATGCAGAACAACACATTCCTGCTTATCTGCTGTGTTGTTCTGGGGAGGGGGAGAGGAGGCTGAAGCTGAAGCCAAGAATCATACTCTTCATCTACTAAACTGCATCTAAATGTGACTCGAGAGCTACTTATCTGCCCCCCATGGAGGTATTTTGTAACTGAGAGGTCTATCACAATGGCCATTCCATGCAGTATGGACCAGAAGGACCGGAGCCTAATTGCTGATGGTGCATATCCCAGGCCTGAGGAGTTAGCATAGCCTGGCTCTTGAAGTACAATATGGCACTGCTGGTTTATTAGCTAAAGTGGACTACTTTGGGTTGCTGGGAGACCAGGACAGTTCCATCTGTCCTATCCATTTTTTCATCCCTATCTGAGGACACCTGTTCATTTGACTCATTGGCCTGCCATGAAAGCCAGCCAGTGGTCTGATTCTTTTGGAAGTCCTCGATACAATTTCCTTCATTGATTGATTCAGATCTGTATTTTCCAATCATTCATTTTATTTTAATTCATTTTCTCTATGATACTTTATCTAATGATATACAACTTTCTAAGAAGCCTGGATGGGTGAATGGATGGATGGATGGATGGATGGATGGATGGATGGATGGATGGATGAGTGGATGAATTCATGAATGGATAAGTATAGACAGAAGATAGAGAAACAGATAGATATAGATATATGAGATGGATGATAGGTGGATGGATGGATAGATAGATAGATAGATAGATAGTAGATAGAATACATTGCAATTTTTCCTTGTCTACCAACCTGAGTTTGAGTGATGACCTTTGCACAGGACTGCAGAAAACACCGCTGGCTCCATGGTGCTGTGCTCTTTATTAGACCTGAATTTTAACTCTGAAATGAACCTGTTCAAAACCACGTGCAAGGCAATGGGACTGTGATTCCCTGCTTGGGCTTCATTCACCCTCCAGGTGGCACACAGAACTGTTGCTGATTAGTCATCAGAGGGCAGAAAAACATCTGCTCTGTCAAGGCTCCCATAACACTCAGCGGAGCGTGGAGAGAACTTTTGACTCATACACACCTAGAGGTGGATGACTACTTACCGCGTGACTCCTGGTCCGAGGAGATTTGAACGGTCCCAGCTTCAGCAGGCGCCTTGCTGTTCATCCTAACCCATGCCCTCCACGTAAAGCTTTTCCTGTCTCTGCTGTGTTCTAGGAAGCTGAGCTCTTCCTAGCAGTGCCTCCTTCCCCCACAATGCGCCCACTGCACCAGCAAGCACACGAAACACTCTCCTTACTAACAGGTGTGTTTTCACAGCAAGCACACGAAACACTCTCCTCACTAACAGGTGTGTTTTCACAGTGCAGGTCACCTCTACCATCTTACCTACTCCCCCAAACCTTCAGATCTACATCTGCTTTACTTATACACACTCTATCATCTCGAGTTTTAAACTCTTGTTTGAGCCCCCAAATTGAACCCTGCTCCTGGCACCCTGGGTCACCTTGTGCTCATTAATTTTTTTCTCAACTTTTAAGATTTTAAGTTGGCCTTTCTTGTTCTCATGAATATTTCCAACTGCAGCTACTGACTGTTGGGTTGGTACTCCTAGTGAATTAGTCCTGGATAGACTTGGTGGGACATGTCAGCCCCTACAAACATCCTGCTGTCTGTACTTAATTCTTCAGTGAAGAAAATTAATTTTACCTTAGCAGAATTCTGTACCTGTACCTTTAAAACATCTTCCTATATTAGAAGTATACAAAAAAAAACTTCCTTTATTGAACCCAAATCTGACCCCACTTTAGTACTTTGCATAAGCCCAACTAACCCCACCTTTTCTGTCCACAGAGAACAATTCTGATCCCCCATTCCCACTTGAAATATTCTTAGGCAGAGAAGGCAGATTGTATTTTACAGAAATAGCTGTAATAATGCTCTGATCCCCAAGCTGTCTCAGAATCTTCCCTGTCAAGAGGCACAGTCTCTGGCCCCTCCCCGGGAAATTGGGCAGGCTTCTGATGAACTTAATCAAAGGTCACACTGTGTGGCTTCTAGGATAGGTTAGAAAGGCAATGCAGCTGCTCTAGGACTCTATCTATCTGTCTCATCTCTATCTCTATCTCTCTCTTATGAGAGATACATGCCTTTGAACCTTGAACCACCACACTAGGAATCCAGCAAGCTGGGTTTGGTGGTACACTTCTAATCCCCCTACTTGGGAGACTGAGACAGATTTGTGACCAGCTGCAGAACTTACTGAGGCCCTCCACAGCTTAGTGAGGCCCTGTTTCAAAATAAAAAAAAAAGAAAAGAAAGGGCTGGGATTGTAGCTCAGAGGTAGAATGTTCCTGGATTCAATCCCCAGTACCAAAAACAAAAACAAACAAACAACCCCCCCCCCAAACAAATCCAGCAATCCAGCGACCTTGACCCTGTCATGCTGGAGAAACACAGGAAGAAATACCCCAGAGATAGAGGGAGATGCCAAGGAGCTGCAGCTGCACCAGACATATGAGTAAGAAGCTTGGAGATGATTGCAGCGGTGGGGGCCAGCGCACACTACCCCAGAGTATGCACCCTGGCATTTGAGAAAGCAGGGGAAGCAAGAAGGTCGATGTCACTGTCCCCTTTTCTTCTCCCTGAAGCAGCTCACAAGACCCTCATCCCAGAGTGGCCCTCCTGATTTGTGAAGGAGAGGAAGATCCTTACCTCTGAAGATGCAGTGACACAGAGAAGAATCTGAACAAACAGGCCTTACTAAATTCTACCTAGTGTATTACCACTAGAGCACACACTTTGTCTACTTAGACTTCTGACTCCCCACTCCTCCATCAAACTCAGCTTAAAATAAATGGGTTTCCCTGTTTCCTTGAGTTTTCATTTCTGAAAGGTTTTATATTAAATAAATGTGTGTGTTTCTCTTTTTAAGCCTTTTTTTTTTACGAGCCTCAGCCATGAATCTAAGATGGATAAGAAGCATTGCACTATGAAAACTTGAGAGTTTGAGTGCGAATCATTCAGCTAAGTCCAGTCAGTTCCCAGAACCATGTGAAATAACAACAACAAATGCCCGTGACTATTTTAAGCCAGTATATGGTGGTGGTGGTGGGGGGGGGGGGGTTGTTACGTAGCAATAGGTAGCTGAAGCTGCAGAAACCATGAAACTTCTTTCGAGCTAAAGTCAGTCATTTAGCAAATGTTTACTAGACACCTGCTGTGACAGACCAACTTGCCTAGTCTGTCATTCTGTTATTTGGACCTCACATCACGTCCTTGTCTTCTCACCAGCCTGACCAATGACATTGTCATCTGCACACAAGCTAAGTTTTTCTGATGCTCTTTTAAGCAAGGTGTCCTGAACCGAACTCTGTCCTTGGCATTTCCTTGGACAAGCCCAGGGTCATGAGCACAAGCTTGCACCCCTAAACTGCAAAGCCCAATGGAGTTTCTTCCAATTCCCAGCTCTGAGATGTCAGCCAAATCATTGAGCTGCTCTGAACCCCAGATTCCCCCTGTAGGAAATGAGATTATTGACACTCGTATGGACAGGATTCTGTGGTTATTAAATGAGGTAAGGTGTGTGAAATATCTCGTAGGGCATCCGACCACAATAAATGCTTAGTAAATGGTAGATGTGGTTATTGTTTTTTATTTGTTCTTCTCTTCTGGAAAAGGCATGGTTTTAATGGACTCTAAGAACCAAGTTAGCACATCAAATGAACTTTGGCAGCCACTGACATTCTCGTCATAATGGAATTTCAGAAAGAGAAAATCTTGAGCCCATGCTTCCGAACGCACCATAGGTGGCAACTTTCAGAGGAATAGTCCCACCCTCGATGACCAGCAAGAGTCCCAAGAACACCTGAACCCTGGACAAACCTTTTCCCCCCATGCTGACTTTGATGGCTGGTTGATAATAAACACTGGCTCATAGTTGCAGCATCTGATTTATTTTTAGATGATAATTCTATCATCAAAGGCACTCCAAAATAGTCCTTTGGACCTTCTGAATCCTGGCAATTTGACCAGTGCATCATGCCTATTTTCACCTGTCATTAATAAAAAGCTAGGACACATTGGACAGAAGTCCTCCAGCCTTCCGCCGAGGAGCTGCCTCTGCCCAACGTGGCTATGAGCTATTCCTCCTGGGGATGCAGGCTCAGCCAGTCATAAATCTGCCTTGCTGTGCATTACCTCAGCCACAACTTCTTGCTCCTTTGTAAAGATCACCAGAGACTTTGATAAACACCCTGCTGAATCCTGAGGCCTTATATCTACAGGATCTCTCTAACACACGCGCCTGTCAGGAAGACATAATAAAGAGGGAAAACTCTTGAACAATCTTCCCTAAGAAGGGCTTGGTGATGTGAGCTTTCATTTTACTTTTACTTTTTCTTCTCCTTTATCTTTTCTTTGCTTTTTTCTTGGATACTGGTGCTTGAATCCAGGTGTACTCACCACTAGGCTATATCCCCAGCCAGCCTTTTAAAAAAATTTTATTTTGAGACAGAATCTTGCTAAGTTGCTGAGTCTGACTTGAACTTGCAATCCTTCTGCCTCAGCCTTCAAAATCACTGAGATTACAGGTGTGCCTTACTTTTTTTGTTGTTGTTTTGTTTTATTTTTATAGTTTACCTTCCATCACCTCAATAATATGTCTGAGCTAGAACATATCTGGTATTGAGATTGAAATCACAAGTTAGTTATCTGAACCTACGTTTTCATTTGCTTTATAAAACTTGGATGAGAGATTGCCCTTTCTGAGCCTTTTTCTCCTTCCTTCCTTCCTCCCTCCTTCCTTCTCTGTCCCTTCTTTCCTCCCTCCTCTCTTTTTCCTTTCTTCTTTGCTTACCTATTTCTTTACAACTTTGTATTTGAGAACTTTCAAACACATGGCAGTCAGAGAAACTAGCCCAGTGACCCCACCTTCCCAACACCCAGCTTCAAGCTCATCCCTCTGGCTCAAATGTTTTGTCTGTGTCCCATTTGCTCCTTCCTGAGTCTCCACTGGATTGCTTTGAATAATACCAGAATATTTTATTGTCAATATTTCAAAATTTCAGTATATATCTCTAAAAAACTTTTTTTTTTTTTTGCGGTATTGGGGATTGAACCCAGGGGCATTCTGCCTCCGAGCTACACCCCAGTCCTATTTTTTATTCTTTACTTTGAAAATCAGGGTCTCATTAAATTGCGGAGGGCCTCACTAAGTAGCTGAGGCTGGCCGAGAACCCAGATCCTCTGGACTCAGCCTCCCAAGTACTAGGATTACAAGCCAGCACCACCACATCTGGCTCTAAAAAACATTTTTTTAAAAAAACCCATAAGCACAATACCATATTAAAATTAAAATGATAATTCCTTAATATTGCCAGATATCCAGCTAGCAGTACAACTTTCTGGATGACACTCTTTTCTTTTTATATAATTTGTTCCAATTCGGATTTCAACAGGATCCACACATCACATTTGGCCACTGGGTCTCTTAAGTCTCCAAAGAGATTTTTCCATTCCCCCCTTTCCTTTTCACACATTGTTGAGGAAATCAAGTCATTTGTCTTAGAATTTCTTATATTCTGAATTTTCTACTTCCTGTGGGTATTGTTTAACATGTCCCTCTGTTCCTTTCTGTCTCCTCTAAACTGGTAACTTTACCTAGAAGTCCAATTATATTCAAGTACCCTTTTTGGCAAGAATAGTCTACATATGGTGCTTTGTGTACCTCCTATTACCTCACATCACAAGGTACACAATCCCTGGTTTTCTTTATGTAACACCAAGCAGTCTTTAAGAACCTTCTGTCCTTTTATTAAAAAAATCTATATTTTGTCTATGTTTGTGTATTTATACTTGCATTTATATTATATACTTTGTGCACCTCAGTCTCTGGATGACCTCTGACTACATTTCAGGGCTTTCACTTTCTTTTTATCTTGAATCCTTGAGTGAAATTTGCCTTTATTGGGACTTTAGGTCATATTTGAAGAATCCAGCTAAATCTCTTTGGAGTTTTTTAGGGACCACAGACTCTACAGCCTCCTTCAGAATGTCTTCACAGGGTCTACATTTTAATACGATCCCTGTGAGATTCATAGACATTCCAAAGTGTGAGAAGCTCCATACCTGAACACCAGACCCCTCCGCACAAGCAAAGAATCTTGAGTTTTCTATGCTTTAGGAATGCCGGGTAGATTTCAGTCTGTGAGGGAGGCCCATGGTCTACTGTCACGAATCTTGGTTTTCTGTGGATTGGAGCATTTATCACATGTCTCATTCAGTTTTCTTATCTCTCCCTGCCACTCTTTCTGTATTTTTTTGTACTGACCGCACCACTCCTTGGGTTTGAAATTTAGAGTCCGAGATGTCTCAACATTTAGAACTCCTGTGAAAACAAAGGTGCCCATCAGTTCTCATACTGTCAGTGTAGTGGAGGGAAAAGCCCCAAGCTGCCAGTCAGGAGACGGGAGTCCTGGTCCAGACTCCACCATTGAATGTAAGATGTTGGAAAAGTCATGGAAGTGTCTTGGGCTTGCTCAAGCATCCTCATCTGCAGGAAGAAGAGGTTGGACGTAAGACACTTTTGTGGTAACTGCCGTGATTTCATGACAGGCAGCAAAGCAGATGTTCCCACCCAGGCCCGAGGGTCAGACTGTGGGTCCTGCGGCTCACCAGCTCCACGTCCTTGGGTAAAGCAGGTAGGGCTTCATGGCTCAGCCCTTCCTGTGGAAAAGACAGATGGAATTCCTGCCGAGTTTATGGGGTGGTTAAGGGAATTAAATGGGTTATTTTTGTTAAGTAACTAGAACAGTACCAACCCATAGAAAGTGCTATATATAACAAGCATAAGCATAAAATATATTATTTATAAGTATATTTTAAACATAATATATACTTTAAAATATATGCTGTAAAATATATAGAGTATATATTAAAATGCAATATATTTTAAAGCATACATATTTGTTAATTTTTAAAAGTCTACATAGTGCTTTAAAGTATATATTATATTTTAAAATTCTTTAGTATATTTAAATATACTTAAATATTTTAGCATATCTTAATACATTTTAAGATAATATATTTGCCTATAAAATTTAACAAGTATCTTTATATAAATATATAAAGTATACATATATAAATGTACAAGATATATATGTAATATATAGAAATATATACTTTATATATTTTTAATTTTTAAGGCATGTATACTTTATTTGAACAGTTTTCTTCACTGAGTTCAAATAATGCTACGTACCTCTACAAAGTTATCAATACCAATCTCAATGACACGCGTGGGGAAGGGAGGGAGTGGAGTCAAAGTTATCAATACTAATCTCAATGACACTCACGGGGAAGGGCGGGAGTGGAGTGGGTTCTCTAGGTAAACCCGCTAGGTGCCCTGTGCATGGATGTTTCTCACTCTGAACCTCATTAGGATGTAAAATTCTAATGCGCCAATAAAAGCATATTTTAAAAGCATATATAGGCTGATTGTTGAGTTGAGATCTGGCTATATTTCGTTAAGTCCCTAGCTGGGAGACAGGATGAGAGTTAGAGATGTTTTCTTCGCATTTACATTGTTTTTTAGTTATACGCTATTTTCTTGAGTTCTGGTTCTGGGTGGGCTTTGGCTCGAGTCCACAGTGCCTACAAATATATTAAATATTTTAGTATTTTTAATGTAAATTATATTATGTATACTTTTAACAAAGTAATGGGGAATTAGGAACTCTTCTATACTGTTGGTAGGATTGCAAACTAGTTCAGCTGCTATGGAGATCAGTGTGGTGATTCCTTAGAAAACTGGGAATGGATCCACCATATGATCCAGCTATACCACTCCTAGGTATCTTTCCAAAGAGGTTGAAACCAGAGGACTACAGTAATCTATGCATACCCAACTAGCACACAGCCTGACCTCCAGTGGGTCTGTATGTTGGGAAGGACAGCATTTTGACCTTCCCTTCAAAAACAATTGATCCTGAAATGGTATATTGGTTCACTATTGTGCATTAAAAAGGAAGAAAGAATGCAACGAATTTAGTGCATTTTTGGTATCCCAGTTACTGTTCAGTAACAAAGGATTGTTCAATCCTTTGTTTAGCTCATGAGTTTTGAGGGTCAGTAATTTAACTGGGGCTCAGCTGGATGGTTTTAGACTTGGTTGGGCTTTCCCCACACCTGTCAGTAGCTACAGGCCAGGTAGATGAGTTTTCTGAGACTGGCTGGGCTTTTTCCTTGCTCTAAGGCTTTAACTGGGATAAATGGTCTAATTTGGTCTGGTCCAAGACATCTCTCATCTTGCAACATTAAGTTTGGGCTTAGTCACGTGGTAAAAGCAGGGACCTAAGAAGAGAGGGGAAGAGGATCCATGCTCAGAACTCCCCTTACCACGTTATCTCTGCCACATTCTCTCAGTCAAAGCAAGACTTAAGACTCAACGGGAAGTGAAATGAGCTACCTTTTTCCGAGAGAAGCTGCAGACACAGTGTAAAGGGCATGCATACAGGGAGGGAGAAAGGACTGTGGCCATTTTTGCAAATCGTATTCCATGCATTGTTTATGTGCATTCATATCCGAGGGGCTAGAAGTAGATACTTCTGGTGGTGTCCTCCTTACTGCCTTCTGCCTGCATCTAAATAAATGACCTATCCACCGACAAGTGACCGATCGCCAAGAATCAATCACTCAAGTGGGCCATTCTGAAATTCAAAATGCACAGAACCAATGTGAAGAGGATCTCAGGCTGAGGACTCAGAGCTGTAAATCCTCATCCTTGCCTCTCTAGGAGATTCCAGGCAAGGTTTTGGAGAGAAATGCAAGACACATTTCTTTGCATTGATCTTTGAATAATCTTAAGCAAGTCTCAGGGACTCCCGTATGTGCGGTCCCCAGGCAGCCCACCTCCCTGTGTGTATTATTTCCTTCTAACATAACATGCTTGTCAAAGCAGTGAGCTATTGCAGCAAAATGAGCCATGGAAATGCATGCAAAATAACATTTTATACTTTGATGCATTGAGAGTCAAAGTGAACATCATACGAACTATTTAATTTTGAAACCAGTTCTTGGGAAGCTGATTTTGTTGCTGTTCAGAATTCAATTGCCCTCCCTCTGAAAGTGGCTTCTCCGACCTAATGATTTTTCCTTGCTTAGTATATGGGGGGCTTATTTAGGGGAAGACAGGCATTATGAGCTGAGACAAAAATCTCTCCAGGTTGTGGAGGAATTGATCCTGCCCAAGAGCCTCGCTTTTATAGTGATCTTCTTGATGTCTGTCTATTTGATACCTCTTGATTGAGTTTAATGGCTATTTTATTATTTGCCATTCCAATTTGGCGGGAGATTGTACAAATTATGCCATTAGCTTACTTCTACTTTTCTCGTCCACAACCTTCAGCCCCTACCCAAATAAGTAGTCACATCTCATTCTGGGGGTGACTTTTATCTTATTTCCATCAGGAAATATCCTCACCTACAGGAGGTTTATTATTACTATTATTATTATTATTATTATTATTATTATTATTATTATTATTATTAAACAGCTTTTATTGATCAGGGAGTTAGGTCTCTTTCTTAAGGTTGCACTCCGCTATTCTGTGAGTCCTTTTGGACTTACCAGGCTACATAATTTCCTTAGGAAGTCAGCAGAGCATGGGGTTTTGAGTCTGGTATGGCTATGGAACAGTCTAATTTAGCAGCCCAGCTAAATTAGCTGCTGTTGATCATGGCAAGCTCTTCTGCCTCTCTGAGCTTCACTTTCTGGGTACAGAAACAGGGGCGTCGTCTGCTCCTTGGGTAAGTGTGGTGATTAAGGACATGCTGCCCACGAGAGGCTTCGCGTGGGGCCTGGTGCTTAACGGGAGCTCACTAAATGGCAGCTGTTGTTTGATGTTATTTCTATCCTGGTGGTGGTGGACTTATCCCTTCCACTTCCCCGAGTGAGGTCACTGTCTGGAGCAGTGACTCAACCAGGAGTCACCAGAAACCTTGTTTTTGGAGATATTCCCAATGTCAGATACACTTAATTTGGTTGACAAAATATCATAAAATGAATGGCCAAAGAGAGACAGAAAACACATTTCCTTCCTTTCTGCAATCCTCCCTTCTTCCTGTCTTCCTTTTCTCTCTTTTTGGTTTCTATTCTCTCTTCCCAGATATTATTTATTTGTTTTTATTTGGTACTAGGAATGGAACCCAGGGGCATTCTATTTTTGAGCTATACCTCCTCCAGCCCTTCTTATATTTATTTATTTATTAACTTATTAATTAATTAATTTATCTATTTATTGTGGTACTGGGAGTGGAACCCAAGAGTCTTCTAGCTCCAGCTCTATCCTATTTTTTATTTGGAAACAGGGTCTCGCTAAGTTGCTGAGGCTGGCCACGAACCTGTGATCCTCTCATCTCAACCTCCTCCTGAGTCGTTTCTTTCTTTCTTTTTTTTTTTTTCGTTTTTTGAAACCGTCTTGCTAAGTTTCTGAAGATCACTGAGTTGCTGAGGCTGGCTTGGAACCTGGGATTCTCCTGTCTCAGCCTCCCAAGTACTGGGATTACAGGCATGCACCACCACACCCCGCTCTTGCAGAGTTCTTGTGAGAATGAAGTGTGTGCTTGCCTGTGAAGTATGAAGCCCTAGGTAGCTACTGCATGCGTGACAGCTCTCATTGTTTTTATATTAACCATATAAAAAGCCAGAGCTGTCGTTCTTGGAGCTGGTAACTTCTTTTGCCTCCCACAATCACGTGGGAGGGAAAAGATATTGGAAGATCCAGATGGTTCTTCTTTCTTCCTTATAAAAGAAAGGATGTGTTTATAGAAGGACAATGTGTCTCTGTCTTCCCCTGTTTCCAAAGCACTATCTCAGAAACTGCTTATTAAGTTTCTATAACTTTAATGAATTCTTCTCTTGAAATGATAAAATTAAGAATGCCAGCACAGAGCACAATTCCAGACTGCTTGGACAATATTGTATTGAAAGCACTTGGGCGATTTCATCTCTGGTTTATGGCTGCATGTGAGAGAAGTCACGCATTTAAGCAAATGATTGCAATTGGATTTCTTAGACTTTATGAGCTGTAGCAAAATACTGCTTTCCAGAACCAACATTCTAATTTTTAGAAAGGTAATATAAAAACCTCAAGGGCTCTCCTAATGCAGCGACACATCTTGAAAGACCTGTTTGATTTAGTTCAGTTGCTTTTAGTCTAACAAATATTTGACTCAAATAAATGACTGAATAGTCTTAAAAGTTTTTTTTTTTTTTTTTTTTTTTTTTTTTTTGCAGTGCTGGGGGGATTGAACTCAGGGGCATTCTACCTCCGAGTAATATCCCCAGCCCTATTTTTTATTTTTGAAACAGGGTCTCACTAAGTTGCAGAGGGCCTCACTAAGTAGCTGAGGCTGGCCAAGAACCGGGATCCTCCAGTCTCAGTCTCCCAAGTACGGGGATGACAAGCGTACGCCACCCCACCCAGCGGCTTCTTAAAGTTGATTCCTGAGAAGTATGTGAATGATTTATGAGGGAAGTGCTCTCTGTGCTGGCCAGTGCGGAAGTGGGGAAGCAGGACAGGACAGGGGAAGCCAGGCAGAGGGTGACCTCTGGCGTGGTCCCCGGGAGACCACACAGAGCCATCTGAACACGGGAGGAACTGGAGTGTTCATGCTTTTGCACTGGGGGGACACCCGAAAACATGGACTCCAGCTGGTGCAGAGGAGTCCTCAGAGGCAAAAGTGTTGTAGGTGAAAGCACATCAGTGTCCCTCGGGGGAAGTGGAGGAGAAAGCGCACACATTAGAAAAAAAAATAATAATAACAATAGCGAAATAAATACTAGAAAGGAATTTGAAGGGATCTGGCTGAGTTGGGACATTTTCTTTACCTCCATTTCTTCTTTGTTCTCCATTTCTTCCCAACTAGCCTTAGCATGAAACTAGTCGACTTTGGAAAGCCAAGGATCTTCCCTTCCCTCTCGTCCTTTTTTTTTTTTTTGTACTAGAAGTCAAAACCAGAGGCATTCTACCTCTGAGCTACCTCCTCAGCTCCATTTTATTTTTTTTTTAAATTTTGAAATAGGGTCTTGCTAAATTGCTGAGGGTCTCTCACTAAATTGCTGAGGCTGGCCTCCAACCTGGGATCCTCCTGTCTTAGCCTCCCAAGTACTGGGAATACAGGCATGTGCCACCACGCCCTGCTAAAGCTGAGGATCTTGATAAGGATTTTGTTTTGTTTTATTCTTAGAGTGTTGGAGATAGAACACAGGGCTTCTCATCTGCCAGGCAAGCACTGTACCACTGAGCTACACCCCAGCCCAATAAGGACTTGGAAATTCAATACAAGGAAATGTGTACACAGTTGATAAATAAAATAAGGAGGCCATTGAAAAATCAGAAAGTCACTAACAAGTGAACTGAAAATGTGTCTTTTGCACATAGGAGGTAGGCAGTAGTTGTTAACTTAGAGCATTTTCCACTGAGTGGTGGAAACCAGGAGATAGGAGTTAAGAAATTGTAGCCAGTTATGTAGATCACTACAGCAGAGATAGGTGCTTTTCTACTCCATAGACATTCTTCCTTTTTATAAGAGAACCCCAATACTATTAGAATGAACAAAAGTCCTGGATTTAAAAACAAAACATTTTTTTTCCAATCTTCTTTAAAGTTAGGGGTGGCCTAAAGTCTGGCGAAAAAGATGTAAGAAATGGTTGGGTAGAACTATTGGGAAAGGTCCTTGATGAAAGGGATCATCCAGGTAGCTGTGGGTCTTTGGCTTCGTGTTCATCTAGCCCCATTTTCCTTGTTCAAACCTGAAGATGGTACTGGAAGGGGCAGTCCTCCTTTCTGGACCATACGGTTTCTTCATGATACGATTCTTTTTCAAGAACCTTAGCAGGGAAGGAGAGGAGTAAAAGGTACGATCACTACATGTGAGTGGAGAGTTTGTCTTGGTTTAGGTTTTCCCAGGAGCTGTCTTTGGAACAGAATTTCCAGTGCCTGTCATTTATTTTGGAGGAAATCCCAGGAAATACTTCTGGAGAAATACTAAAATGAGACAGGGAAGGGAAGCATTAAAAAAAAAAAAAACTATTTTGAAGCAAGTTACTATTTTGGGGCAACTAGAGTTGAGTCTCATTGAGGAACTGTTGGCAGTAACTCAGAATGTATGCCTTGGAGTTGATCACACCTAGTGGCTGGAGTATTTAGATTCCAATTACACTAATCGCTGATCACTAGTGGAAAGCTATTCTGGAGGTAGAGGAAGCTCATGGAACCCATGGAACTTTTCAGCTTGCAAAATGGAAGCAGAATTGGCTCTGGGGACCAGAGAAAGCTTCAGACAAAGACACAGATATGGGCAGCTTGAAGTCTGGCTGGTGTGTCTACAATGGAAGGCATTAGGAAGTGTGGGTAGCAGCCTCGTGGTATCCATTACATAAGGGCTGTGTTTGGGTTTGGAGCAAGAGACACTGGGAGAGGGGCCACTAGAGAGGGGTGGTTTAAGATTTAGGAGTGAGAGAGAGAGAGAGTGGAACTGATTCATGTGGTGGGGGCTCAGATGACAGGTGACGTACTAGAGTTGGGATGGCAGGATGTGACAGCTGTACAATAGATGGTCCACGTTAAGAGGCGAGAAAGGCAGGGGAGAAGGATGGAGGTGGATGTAGTCAGTTCTTGAGATTGAGGGTTGAGAGACTGAAATCTACCCATAACGATTTCTAATTGATAACACACTAGGGTGTGGTATTTTAGTAGGGGAATGAATTGAATTATTTAGGTAATTTGAGGCTGGCTCTGAAGGTCTGGAATAACTAATGAGGAAATGAGAAAGGCTGCTGTATAGTATAGCTGCACGTGTAGCACTATGCACCTTCCTTCCTTCCTTCCTTCCTTCCTTCCTTCC
>PVLC010000683.1:0-175781 GCA_004027655.1 Graphiurus murinus
GGCTGAGACCGGAGGATCCGGGTTCCCGGCCAGCCTCAGCTACCTAGTGAGGCACTCCGCAACTTAGTGAGACTCGGTTTCAAAATAAAAGAATAAAAAATAGGGCTGGAGGTATAGCTCGGAGGTAGAATGCCCCTGGGTTCCATCCCCAGTATCGAAAAAAAAAAAATTAATTTTCTAAGAGTGTTCTGATTATGACTCTAAATAACTTAATCAGATATATGGAGTAAATTTTTAGATAAAAATCTATGTTGGTATATCTGATTTATTTTATCCTTATATCAGAAAATATAATAATAAGCTAGGACTTGATGAATGACTTTTTTCTTCCACAATAGCAAATGATTTCAGAAAGACTAAAAGATGCAAGGGAATTGTATTTTTCTTGCCAACAAAATTCTTATGAAGATAAAAATATCTTTAAAAGTTTTAAATTTTGACTAAAAACATAAATGGTTATTAAAACGTTAGAAAAACAATTTTATGCATATACTTGAATGTTAGTCTAAGGAATTTAAATTAGAGGAAGGCTAAAACTGCAATCAATGGAGCATTTTGGAGTTTAGCTATTTGGAAGTAGTTTTAGGTTTTGAATTAGAGGTGTATGGTTTAAAGTAGAAGTTCTCATAGTGGCTTTGGGGATCCTTGAGACTCCATTAGGGAGATAGTGATTTCATAACTATTTTCGTAATAATGCTATCTTTACAGATGGTGCAAAAACAATGGTAGGGAAATGTGTTTGCGATTTAGTATATTCAAGGAAATAGCAACAGATTTATACCAGCAATCATTGTGTTTTTCAATGCTACATGATCGTGAAAAAAAAGTCAGTTTCATTAATAATGCACTTGATGAAGCACAAAAATTAATTACATTAAATCCTAACCATTGAGTACATTTTAAAAAATATTCTTTGTGACAAAATGGTTAGTACACATAAATCATGTCTGCTTCATACTTCAATATGATATTCATTTTTGTTGTAAGTTAAATTAATTGTTTTTTTCTCATGTACCATAGTTTTACTAAAAAAAAAAGAGTTTAATTAAGGAGACATGGTCTGAAAAATGAAATGAGTCTACCATACCAAGGTAAGCAAATATATTCTGTAATGAAAATCAAACTCTTAAAGAAAATTAGAATTTTCTAAAACTTGCATTGGCTACCCTGCGATTGGCAGCTTCTGAAAACTTATTTATAGATTTGATTATCAGCGGTACTAACAAATACTTTTTTGATATTGTATCATGAAAAAGTCAACATTTTATAAGTTATTTGGCACTTATAGACCAATATTTTCCAAAGGATAATTTACAATTATATGAGATCATGAATGGGCAAAAAAACCTATTCAGAATATACAATAAAACATGAGTGGCTTTGCAGTAATATATTCTATATAATCACTATAATGATGAATAAAAAAATACAAATATAATTTTTAATATACAGTAGCATTTCACTGATGCTCTATCTTTATAGACACAGTTCCTTTAAGTATCTCTTTTATATCTTAATGGTGACAGTATGCTTCATTAGTAGTGGGCACTGGGGTTACATATCAGGAAGAAGGGACCATCTCTGCTATTTCGGTTTGCCTTGTAGTGGGTCAATGGTATGAGAGGTGAGGATATCTCATGGAGCTTTTCTCCAGTCAGCCCCTTGAACACACAGTCCCTCTGCAACTTTGCAGGGACAGACCTGGCAACAACATTGCAGGGCCTTCTACATAGGAAACTCCCTTGGCTAAAGACTTCCTGTCTGTGTGTGGATTCTTTTGCAGGACCCCTAGAAGCTATCTTGTGTAGGGATAGCTTTTATTCTTGGGCTCGTGCTGACTTTACAGACTCTGCTATTCACCTTCACCTGGGGGCCTTCACCCCATGCCTTCTCATACCACCAGGTTCTGATTGCCTCACCTTGTCCTCCAAAGTTTTTTACTTGTTCTCTTCCTATTTGCCCAAGTACAACAGACTAGTTTGAGATTCAGTTGGTTAAAAGACACCTTTTTTAACCAGGTCTGTCACCCATCCATAGGAAGGGTTTCCCAGATTGTCTTTCCTTAGGCACTCTCTTCCAGTATTAGAGTATAAACACCTTCTCAACATCTTGCATTTACTGTTTTTTTTTCTCATAGTTTAATAACAAAACTTTACTTAAATCTAACTTGCTATGTAGTTTCTCTCTTCTGATCAGATGCACATGGAAACCTACAATTATATCTTGGCATATACATGTAAAAAATGTGTCTGCAAGTCATTGTTGAAGAAATGTTATCCATAATTAAACAACTTTGATATGCACATGTTCTGTCATTTACTTATATGAAGAAATTTTCAGTTATTTTTAACATGTTACAACCCACATAGAGAGAGAAGTGGGCCCTGTTGAAGTTATATATCACAAAACCAATTTGGAGATTGTAGATTATGTGATCAGTGTGAGGTTGGAATTGATCTAGACATACTGACCTATACCAAAGTGCCTGAACAGCTCAGGCCACTAATATCTGTTAAGGGGGAGAGGACATCACATAACTGAAAAAGGATTTAAAGTGAGAGAATAATTTTTAATTTAGAGATAAGTCTAAGTTAATCACTATAAAATTTTTTATTTTTTAATATCTGTCAAATAGCGTTGTCAAAAACATGCACTGTATATTATGACCTAGAAATTGAGAATATCCTCATAGTCTTCATTATACTCTGAGTTGCTTTAATTCTGATTCCAAAGTATTGATTAATTTAATAAACCTTATATAGAAATTTATTCAGTTATAAAGTTTGTCAAAAATTTAAAGTATTTCAGATATCCTCCGAGTTTGGGAAGTTTAATCTGTAAATTATAAATGCAATACAAGTATAGAATATCTACTGTTTTAAATTAAAATAGTTGTATAAATTCTTGATTAACAGTCATGTTGAAATGATTAAAAGGCATGCTATTGTTATAAAAATATATGGAAAATACAGATGAAAAATTTTAAGTCTCAATCATTTAGTCTATTTTCCATCATAAGATATAACGGAGTAAATGACAAATTTATAATTATAAAATGATTTAGGCAACATTTATACAAAATAGATTAGCTAAAATGACAATGTTCTATTCTTTTAATGTCCCACAACAAAGTGCAATATCACTTTCCCTGAAAAGAAATGAACACATTGATTTCCTCAAATATTCCATTTACTCACACCACAAAAAGAATTGGATATTAATAGGGAAGTGATGTGTGTGTGAGTATGTGTGAGAGAGGGTGTGTGAGAAAGTGTGTGTGTGTGTGTGTGTGTGTATGTGTGTGTGTGTGTATGTGTGTGTATGGGAACAAAGAAGTATAAGTGTACGGATGTGTCTTTGAATACAGTGTGCATTTTGAAAGCTAACTATACACATGCTACATATGCAGTTACTAAAAGACTATGTAGACCTTTTGGAGACCAGAGAACAATACAGAGAAGTCATGTCAAAGATATTCTAAAAAGACATAGCAAGATATGTGTGAATACTTTATGGTAGAAACAATACAGGAAGAAAATAACAGGGGTCCAGAAGCTCCGTGTCACTTTGTATAAATTTTTTTTTTTTTTTTTTTTTTTTTTTTTTTTTTTTGCGGTACTGGGGATTGAACCCAGAGGCATTCTACCTTTGAGCTACACCCCCAGCCCTATTTTTTATTCTTTATTTTGAAACAGGGTCTCACTAAGTTGCGGAGTGCCTCACTAGGTAGTTGAGGCTGGCCGCGAATCCGGATCAGCCTCCCAAATGCTGGGATTACAAGCGTGCGCCACCACGCCCGGCACTTTGTATAAATTTTGAAGAGGTTCTCTGAAATGAATTAGACTTTATCAAAGAAAAAAAAGGGTGATAGTTAGTTTTGGTTAAATAGGATAGGTGGATAAGCTTTAACGTAAAAGAATATGAAAGATCATGGACCAGATCAAAGAAATAAAGAACAGGAATTCCTTTGTCTCCAACATCTTAGGTTCTTCCTATTCTGATCTCTGCTTCAGAGCAACTCTACACACATCAAAATATTTATTTTAAGATGAAAGACAGCTGGGCATGATGACACATCTCTATCTACCAGTATTTGGGAGGCTGGGACAGGAGGATCACAGGCCCCAGGGCAGTCTCAGCAACTTAGAACCTGTTTCAAAACTTAAAAAATAGATTTGGAGGTGTATCTCAGAAGTAAAACTCCCTTGGGTTGAATCTCCAGCCCCCCCCCCAGGAATAAATGATGTGCTCAAATGTGGAAAAATTTAAATAATATTTATATATTGAAAAGGACTCTAAATAGTAAGGCAGACAATTACCAAGACTATGAAAGGTGATATAACTGAAGTCTAAAATTTTCAAGCATTCCCTAGAGAATAACTAAAGTAAATCATGAAGCAGAGGAAGGGAAAGAAAATAAAGAGAAAAAAGAAAGACAATAATAAATTCAATTTAAATCTACGGTTTTTTTTTTTTTTTTTTTTTTTTTTTTTTTTTTTTGCGGTACTGGGGATTGAACTCAGGGGCATTCTACATCCGAGCTACACCCCCAGCCCTATTTTTTATTCTTTATTTTGAAACTGGGTCTCACTAAGTTGCAGAGTGCTTCACTAGGTAGCTGAGGCTGGCCTCGAACCCGGATCCTCCGGTCTCAGCCTCCCGAATGCTGGGATTACAAGCGTGCGCCACCACGCCCAGCTTAAATCTATGTATTGAGAATCTTAGAATAAGAATAACATCACAAATAAAACATTTTGATGTTGAGATATTGTATATTGGTCTCATTCATTAATTGTACTGTCAACACTAGCATTATAGTTGCTAAAGATGTGTTAAATTGTATGACTAGATAAAAGAGCTATGAATCATGAACATTTTGTGTATTGTCCTAAATACTTACAAAAATCGAAAGATGCTCTACTTTCTTCATTCTGTGCCTTTTTTTCTTGGCTAGCATATTTAAAATATTCTGATTCTTTTTTATTTTTATATTTTCATCAGTGCATCATATTCTTACATCATAATGTAGTTTATAGTGATAGTGATATACATGCATATAGCACTAAATGTTTTGATTATTTTTTTAAAGTCTTAAATACCCTGACTGCAAATTCTCTTCTACAAGTTTTAAAAGCTAGAAAAAAATCTTGAAGACATATTTAGAGTTTTAATAAATTAAAAAGGGAAAATTATCTTGATGTTTATAGCTTTCCTAGAGTAACGTGGCCTTTGAACAAATTATATGTAATTATGCCACGGTGCACATTCATTAAGTTTAGAATCATTATTCTGTGTTCATAGAGTTAAAATTTTACTTTCATTCTTAGTTTTGGAAAATGGTTCATCTAGCATGATAATTTACTTGATTTATTTAGGTAAGTACAGTAGTTTTAAAATCAAAATGATAGACCTACTGTAGAAAATGAAGAGTCAATTTAGCCATTAACATTCTTATGAAAATGGTGGATTTAAAACAATACCTACAATACACATAAAATTAGTGAATAATGCTGAAATGTTTTTGAAAGTAAAAAATGTACAGTTTCATTTAAAATGTCAATGTATTTTTATGTCAGAGTAAGAGCCTGTGAGACAAGATATAGAGGATAGTAAATCAATGGTTTAATTCCGTAAGATATAAAAGATAAATGTCTGGAAGTTGCTATTTTCAGGTAGTAGAACTATGTACAATTTTAAAATGAAGTACTTGTACCTCTAAGAGTAGAAAAAAAAAGTAAAAGAAAGGAAAGCAAAAGACGGAATTTATTCAAGGAGGCATACAATCATAAATAGTATCATGTGAATAGAATTTCCTGCACTGAGGATCGAACCCAGGACCTTCTGCATGCTGAGCATGTGTTCTTTCACTGAATTATGCCCTCAGCAGTATTTCTTTATAGTAATCGTAGTGTTTTTGCAAATGTATAGGGAAACAAATTTTAATAAATAAATTCATATGTTTTAATTTTTTATAAGTAACTCCAGGCTTAAGACATAAATGTTAATTCAGACCAGAGATATAATAATAGCCCAGATTACTTTAGGAAATTCACATAGCAGGTAAGTGGAGAAATGATCTTTGTGACTGATTTTACTCAGTACAATGCTATCTGTTCAGTATTCAAGAAATAGTGATTTTCTTCATTAATAGCATATGTATATCATTCGCTAAAGTATTATTATTAGACATGGTATTTGACAACAATGTTTAAAATATTCTTCTAATTCTGAAAGATTATGAGAGTGGTCACTCTTAAATATCACTCACATTGGAGTGTTGAAAGCAGTTTCCTATGTACAAAATGCTCCCAGCAGGAAAGAAACAAGATCCTGTGTTCAATGTGTATCCTTGGACATTTCTGTCAAGTAGAAAGAAACTCAAATACCAACAGAGTGTTTCCACAAAGTGGCTATATACAAACATTTCTGCTCAAGAACAAAGTTGCATCCCATATTCAGGGCCTACTTGTGCCAGTTAACTTTGTTCAACTGCAATTTGCTCTTACAAAAATTTTAGCCCTGCCATTTTACAAGTCATTGGACCCTTGAATGTTTCATTTTCTGGGAGCCCATTGTTAAAATGAAACTATCTGCCTTTCTAGAATAGTTTCTGGTAATCATGACTTGGGTCAGAAAACAACAATAATAAATAACATCCCATTTTTCTTATTCCCACTATTGTTTTTTGTCCACTATGTCTCAGAAGTGGACACAACACTGCCATTTCCCCATGAAACATACATTTAATCTTTACTACCAGGCATTTCTTCTTACTTGTCCAGAGAAAACATGTATTTCACGTGTATTCTGAAAGTAAGTTATAATAATATCTGTAGGGGAGCTGCATAGTTTCAATTACTAATAATAATGTCCTGAGTGGGAAGGAATTTACTTTTTAGACTTAGATAATTTATGTTCTCAGTTTGCTACACACACGATTTGGGGGTTGTTTGGGGTTATATTTTACTGTTGTGTTTTTGTTTTTTCCTTAGGAAAAAATTTCTTGTGGAATTTAAAGTGTTCAAAATGTAAAGCTCAGCAGTTTAGAAGTCATATTTAATCCTCATAATTCAAAGATGAAAAACACTTATCTCTCCACAAAGCAGTCATCTTACCAAAGCATATTTCATCAGATATAAATGTGTTTATAACTCAGTGCTCCTTTCCAAACACCAGTGAATTCATTGTCAGTTACTATGCTGTCCTCCTCCTCTCCTTTCCTCCTCCTCTATGATTACCACTTTTTTTTTTAAGTACATAGTTTATAAATGATGTGTCTTTGTTTGCTAGGAGATTTTTAACTAACAAAGCAAACAGAAAGCTTCTGAATGTGTTCCTCTCACCATTATTCACCTCAGGCCAAGCCCAGGGAATGTCTTCTCAGGAGGGGGTGACCACTCCTTCCCCTGGGAAACACTAAGCTAAGGGTGTGAATAGACTGAGGGAACTTCAATCCACTGAGACAACAAATACCACTGAATCATTTATGTGTTGACTGGTTCTCTTTTACCTCCCACTCTCTTCCCTGTACAATAAGAAAGTCATTATGGTTCCTAGGTTCATAGGTACAACGATAATGTAACTTATTAAGGTCAAGAACAAATGATCTAATAATAATTGAAAAGAGTCAAATATATTATCAAATAGTCCAAGAATATGGTAGTCCTAAGGGTGGGATCCATGGATTGATACAACTTTTGGACTTGAGCCACAAAGGAAGTCCTTTACCAAGATGTTGGTACCTCAAACAAGGACAAATGTGATATCTATTCAACGAGAAAAAATTGTTCTTTCCAGATGAAAGTTACCTTATACCGGGAGAGGTCAGGAATTATGCATGTTGTCAAAAATAAAGTTAGGCAAGACAAATAAAGCATAATAAATAAGCAAAAATAAAGAAAAGTATTAAAACACAGGATTCCCAGCAGATAATATGATCCATTATGGTCAAATCAATTACTTAGAATATATCAGAATTATAATTAGTTTAAAATATATCAGAATCACAATTAATGAGTATTCCATAATTTTCTCAGATACTTCACACTTTATTTGAATGTAGGAAAAACTGGGCATGAGACTAGTCAACAGTTAAATGTAGTTAACGTTCCCAGACATCAGTATGAATTTATTCATGAAAACACTGTAAATGCAGTATATACTCACAATGGAATCCTACTTAGCAATTAAGAAGAAAAATTGTGTCATTTTCAGGAAAATGGATGGAACTAGAGAATATTATGCTAAGTGAGATCAGCCAATTTCAGAAAGTCAGAGTTTTACGTTATCTCTCATATGTGCAAGCTACAGAGAAAATAGGAAACAAAAGGAGTTTAATGTGGAAAGTATGCATATTTTATAAACATATCATTTGACCTTTTCAAAGGTAATTTATTGCAAGAAAAAGTAAAAAAAAATCCTTGAAAAAATATATAAGGTCCTTCCTTGTCTCATCTTATTTTACTTTTTTTCTAATTTTGACATAATAAGTTATAGTCACATCAAATAGTTAATCTGCAAATAAATCATTCATTTAAAAACATTTTCCTTCTCTCAAAAATACCCTGCTCATTCATCTACTCTCACATCTCTTTTTTATTTTCCTGCTTGAATACGTCTACATAATATGAATACTACTTAAAGTTTCTTTCCAGTACAAATTTCTTCTTACATACTTTGGTAACATGTCCTGCAAGTTATTACAGTCTTTATCATGTTGTCAATTAACTTGACATGTGTGACTTTGCCTAAAGTGTGTAACCCAGAAATTACATTTTGTTCATTTTAGTGTTTATAATATTATTCACCATACTGAAAACCAAAAGATTTTGATGACATTGTTAAGTGATGAAAACAAGTGAGGCATAAATGCTTGGCTACCTTTTCCGCAGTTCAGATTTTCCAGAAAGAACTACCTAAATTAATTATTCTAGATTCAAAATCTCATTGATAAGAAAAAAATTACAGTAAATATTTATCTTGATTAAAATTTAAATTATCTGTGCAAGAAGATTTATTAATATCAACTCATTTTCCTGACAGTTGTCAAGCCCCAAATTCAAATAATTTATTTCTTTTATTAGTGATAAAAGAAAATATGTTTCCTTTGGCAATACTACAGCATTTACAACTATGCAGTACTTAATTAAATGCTCAGGAGATACTAGAATGCTTTGGAATTCATTAGTGGGCCGCCAATTAGGAAATGATAATGCATTAGAAATATTTGTGTTTCAACTATTTTATCAAATAAAAATACATAGAAGATTTGAAAATGTATGTATACTTAAGATCTACTCACAGCACACAAAAACTTGAATATAAATATTTTCAACAATTTTATTTATAATCTTCAAAAGTGGAAGCAATGAAAGATGTCCTTCAATAAATGAATGGATAAATAAACTATTATACATTTATATAGTGGGACACCATATAGTTATAAATTAATGAGCTATCAAGCCATATGTTAGCGGATACATTTTAGAAGAATAATTCTAGATATAAAAGCCAGTCTGAAAAGGTCGTATGCTAAACAATTCTATTTGCATGACATTCTATAAAAGGCAAAACTGTAGAACTTATAAAGAAATCAGTGTTTTGGGGGGGGCAGGAAGTAAGAGGAAGACATTGAATACAGATTTTTTTTTATTGGGAGACATTATTACTGTTCTGTAAGGTACTATAATGGTACATACATGACACTATTCCTTTGTTAAATTTAAAGCACATGGAGTAAAACTTAATGTATGCAAATTTTTAAAAATTATTTGGGAAATTGTGAGAGTTCATGGCATAAATGCAAATTGTGACAAAAGGAACAAATTTTACCACATATGTACAAAACAAAACTTCACAGAGGAGATGCGGAAAGTACATTGATCAAGGAAATTTTGTAAATGAGTAAAATCTGGAGGACTAAATGCAGGAGGAACTGTGAATAAGTACTGTACTCTGGTTATTAAAGTTAGATCACACAAGAGGACAAGTTAATAATTCTGAAACAAGAACATTGAATATTTAAGTAAATGGTTGATGATAGGTTTCTTATTATGTAACTAGGTTACAGATAAGCAAGGAGAATTCATGTTTCGCTTAAAATAGATAGGCATGGTTGTATATACAGAAACATTTATAGATATATACATATGTACACACACTAGTATACACACATCTGGGAGGACTTAGAAGTAATGACACCCCAAAGCAATGAGCACACCAAATGCTCAGATCTTGGTATCCATATCATTGGCCAATTAAAGAAACCAGTGTTTTTTGAAGAAGTGGTTTATTCTAGAACTAGAGAAGGAACTATACCAGGTAGGCACGGAGCATCTTTTTTTACTGCCAAAAAATATGGAGATGCTAAAAATGATTTTAATGAGGAAAGAAATAAAAGAAGAGTAAAAAGAAGGAAAGCTACAAAGTATAACAAAAGGACATAGGAGCCAACTGAAAGAGCTTCCAATGCCCAAAGCTGCCACAATTTAGCAGTAAAATAAAGTAGCAATGGATTGTCACCCAAAGTATAAAATAAATGTTCATTTTATGTGTGTGTGCATGTATATATATATATATATATATATATATATACACATACATATATGTACATATATATATGATAAAGTGAGGGTTTATAATAATGTATCAATATTGAAAAAAAAACTTGGTTAGCTGGCACTTTTTCATTTTTACCCACACATATATAATATACGCACATGCAATACATACATGTGCTGTGACTCACTACACAGAAACTGACATTGGATGACATGTTATTGTTTATTTATTTTTGTTTGTTTGTGTGTGTGTGTGTGTGTGTGTGTGTGTGTGTGTGTGATACTAGGAATTGAACCCAGGGGCATTCTACCTCCATGTTACACCCCTAGCCCTACTATTTTTTACTTTGAAACAGCATCTTACTAAGATGCTGAAGGCTGGCAGCAAACTTGAGATTCTCCTATCTCAGCCTCCCAACTACAGGAATTACAAGTGTGCCTACCATGCCTGGCTTGTTTATTTATTTTGAGTAGCCACTCCATATTTATTTAACTTCAAAGACATAACTAAGAAGAATTTTGTGTTAATCTAACTTGTATTCTATAATAAAGAAAGATCATCTCTAAACTTCATTTCCAAGTATTAGAATCCCAAATACAAAAAAGCATAAAAACAATCGAAGTTTTATTGTCTCTACATAGTTTCTTGATGTGTCTTTTCAAGTAAATAGGATTTTGTATTATTTTTAAAATTAGTGTATAGTAATCACAAATGAATTTTCTTACATTCCTATCCGATACAAAGGTACATTTGAATATAGACTGCATTATTCATTCTCAATATATCTCCTTTATGAATGAGTATTCATGCATTGACTAAATTGTTTCGATGTGTGGAAGAAAGGTCTAAAGAATATAGCTTCATAAAATTATTTTGGGGTGCTTTTAATAAAAAAAAATTTAGGCTAACAACTCAGCCAGTAGATGAGCTGAGTTTTCTGCAAAAGTTTAATTCTTTGTATTTCTCCAATGTTATGTGTCCGCTTCAGAAGAACTCGATGCACTGGACAGAGGAAGCAGGTACAGGCCATATTATATTAAAACTCAATTAACTCAAAATTATTAACTGTAGCCTCAAAGAGACTAGTTAACTATGTCATTATTAATAAGCATGTAACTAAGGTTATGTCAAATTAAGCTTTGGCTCAATGTTCCTAAACACTGAGCAAAAATATTATGGGGTTGGGACACCATTGAATTTAGTGCTGAGCTTTCACTATGGTAGAACAGATGAAATTCCATAATATCTTAATGTATTTAAGCTGTATTGATGTGACCTAAGAAGTAATAAATGATTACTTATACAATTTTATTTGTTTGAGGCTTCCTTTAAATTTGTCATTAGGTCAGTATTTTTAGGACAAAATAACTTACACGGGTATATGTGTATGTGCATGTGTGTGTGAATGTGTTTGTGTGTGTGTGTGTGTGTCTGTGTGTGTGTCTGTGTGTGAGTGTGTACCTGTGTGCATGAAGAGTGCATGAAGAATATTAGAACATTATCTCTCTATTTCTCAAATTTAAACTGCAAAATGTAGAAATTATTTTCACAATAACATCTTTTATGCATTTATTACCCCACTTATTTTCACTTATAACAAAAGAAATTTAAAATCTTTTGTTATAATTGGCAAATAAAAAGACCTGTCACCAAAATAGATAAGCTTTGATATTTGGCTGCTTTTTAATTTACAAGCTCTGAAAGTACTTTTGTAATCAGATATATGCATGGAATAATGTCATTGTCTTCAAAACTGTGAAAAAGTATTATCACATTTCTCTAACAAAAAAAAAATACCATTTGGGACAAAAATAGACGGTATTTAAAAGTTTTGTTTCAGTTTCTTGATATACTAACAGCCAGTATGACAGTCTAATCTTTAATACTTGACTAGGTAAAGAAATAATATGTAGCTTTCATTTTTCATCATTAAATGTAACAAAATTTCAAAGTAAAGTTTCTGATTTATTTGATATTTTTATTTCAATATGAATATATAAAAAAGAAGACTACTTTGAAAATGCCATGATGCAAATGAAAAATGTAAATGACTTATCAAATCATTGCCAGTGCAATTACATCTGTATGTTATTAAAACTGAAATTGAGTCACTCATATTATGGTAAAATTGTTATAAATTGCTATGAATGCTAATTTATTGTGTTGTTTATTGATTTTATTTTGAAAGTCCAATTTGTTTTAGGTTTTATAAATTAAACATTTATGTCGTATGAGTCAGATATGGTTCCCAGCACTACACACATCTCTGTAAAATAGAGATTATCCATTGAATTTTGTAGATAGTAAACTGGATATCAGAGACCAGGCAATTCATCCATCACAGTGCATACCCATTGGAGTGATGGAGCCAGGATTAAGATCCCATTAGCCTGGTTCTAGAGTATGTTTTTACTACTATTTCCCACCATCTCAATTGTCAAAGCCTTATTGGTGGTGTAAATTAAATATAGGAAAGCAGATTATTTCTCTATATTCCTATAAATGACAACTAAAGAACAGAATGCTTGATGATATTGCTAAAAATGAGCACTTAACTTTGGGAACCCAGAAGGTGGAGGCTAAAAATTCATAACAAAGACCATTTCTGTTACTGTTTGAACATCACACATCACAGTACTTTTGAACATGTTGCATATAAACTGGAAAACTATTAAACTACTTATTGTGTTGTTTTTGTTTTTCTTATGTTTCAAGATAAAAAATCTAGTAGTAAGTTATTATTACTAACAAGTAATTATATATGGCAAAATAATTCTTACTGTTGTCTATGGAATTATAGTGAAGTTCTAAAATTTGCTCTTATAGGCTCAGTGATCAATTGCTAATATAAGTAAAACAGTGACCAATTAATTATATTTATGTAATCTCTAGCTAGTCAAGTAAGTACATGTGCAAAGCAAAGTGGCAAAGCCTCTCTTTTCTATCCTACTTAGCATAGAGAGATAAGAGAAGTTTTCCTTTCATAAGCAGTTTTTGTGTGTGTGTGGTACTTGGAATTGAACTCAGGGGCATTCTACCTCCGAGCTATACCCCCAGCCCTATTTTTTATTCTTTATTTTGAAACCGAGTCTCACTAACTTGCGGAGTGCCTCACTAAGAAGCTGAGGCTGGCTGCGAACCCAGATCCTCTGGTCTCAGCCTCCCGAATGCTGGGATTACAAGCGTGCGCCACCACACCCGGCTTCATAACCAGTTTTAATTTTGCTCCAAAAAAAAAAAAAAAAGGCAAGAGAGTGCCTGGGAGTGTAGCTCAGAGGCAAAGCACTTGCCTAACATGCCCCAGACCTTGGGTTCAATCCCCTGGGGGAGAAGCAATGGAATGGGGAAATTTATCAATAATTTATTTTTCCATTGTCTTTAGTTTTCATGTATTTAAAAATTAATTATGATGAATTTACTAATTATCACTATTACATAATTAATCTCAATGTATCAATGTATGTGTGATATTTATAAAGATCAATCTATTAAATGTCATCATTGAAAGGTGATATTACAAAAATGTACATTTCAATGTTTTATTAATTACCATCTTAAAATCTATTTTCATGAACAAAATTTCTGAAAATATGATATCTGTTCCCCCAAGTAAAATAATATAATTAAATTATTTTAAACATTCATTAATATTTAAAATCAGCACTGCTTTCTTCCTACTGCTTGATAGGCTCATCACAAAACATTTGGTCATAATAGCAGATGAAAATGTTAACTGACACTCCATTCCTTTCTTGTGGAAATGGTTACAGAGAGAGGTTACCTTCGAAGGTTAAGGAATAAAGAAAGTAGATTTAGGCATATTTTATCTGACATTCAGATGAAAAATCTGGAAGGGATAGAAGATAGTAATTGAGAGTCAGAGGCATTATTCCCTTTTGAAAGTTATATTAGAGCCATTTCCCATGTTTGTGGATCCACACTGACTACAAGAGTTAGTGTCCCAATTTTATTTTTACCTTTCTAAAAATCAAAATTGATTTTTACAAAATAACTAATCTATTTTGAGTCTTTCTAATGAAAATAAATCAATAAAAGACAGTTTCCCTATTTAACTTGTTCATAATCTACCTATCTCAATTCCAATTTGTAGTCCAACATATAGGATACAATTAGCTTTAGAAATATCATCAGGGGTTAAATAAATAAGTTCCTTTGAAAAGACACTAATATATTCAACATTTCTACCTGATTTTACCTTTTTCCCATGACTTTGAAACCTAAAATAATAATAATTATTATTATTTGGCACCGGAGATTGAATCCAGAGACATTCTATATCCAAGCTACACCCCCAGCCAGATTTTATTTCTTATTTTCAAACAGAGTTTGACTAGAGTGCTGAGAGTCTCACTAAGATGCCAAGGCTGGTCTTGATCCTGTGATCCTCCTGTCTTAGTTTCCCAAGTACTGGTATTAGAAGCATGCACCACTAAGCCTAGCTTATAATGTACCAATTATACAAGAATATCAACAACAGGTCCTCTCTTTGAAGAGTTCCTTGTTTTACTTCAAGTTTTCAAGCTCCTCCTCAAATTCTTTATTTCTTCAGTCATGATAAATCCAAAAGAAAACACACCAAAAAACAAAAGTCAAGTTTTACTTTAAAGCAAAGGCTCACTTTAAGACTGTGTCCAAATTGTTTTCTTTAAACTTCTGACCTGGTGAAAGAAGTAGGGCCTCTTTCCAACAGGATAGTTTATTTTTTTTCTTAGATGGGGGAGCATGAGTAGTCGAAAAAAAAAAAAAGCAGGCTTCATTTAATTTGTCTCTTTCCATGGGCTTGGGACCAGAAAATCAGCATGTTCCATGTTAAAAAAGAGCCAAAAGTGTCATAAAGCATGTTTCCACCTTTCTGCCCTTTTTGAGTTGAAAACAGGATAAATTGTCTGTCTTGGCAGTTTCCAAAATTAATCACAAAAATATACAAGAAGACTCAGAAAATCCTTACACTACAGAAGGAGGCAGAATTTAATAGCATGTAATTCTGTAGCTTTATGGAAATACTGTTTCTTGGAAAGGGAAGAGGGCCAAACTGGGCTTCACAAATTTTAAGCACACTCGAAAGTGGAGAGTAAACTTTGGACACCCTTCCCCCACAGTGCAGTACTAGTTTCTGAAATGTATTAATTTCACTAGCCTTAATGGCACATTCAGTAGAGTGTATCATTCAATTAAACAGAATTCCATTTGCCTTGTTTAGTTTTACCAAAAGGCAAATTGACTTTTGCACAAACAAGTAAATTGCAAAGGCATTTAGTCCGTGGGAGTTTATCAATACCTACCAGAGAACTGGGTTCCTTGTGTAGCAACTTAATATAAAACAAAACACATTTTATGCTATTTTTCTGTGCCTACCAACTTCATTTCAATCTGTGTGTAATTGATTTATGTTTCAGCACAATAAAAAAAGTGACATTATGTTATGACTCTTCAAATTAGAAAAGCAGAAAATAGAGTTATGACTTCCAAATCAGGATGACTTTCTTAGTGATCATTGTATCATATGACAAAATGTACAGGGAATATGTGATAAAAATGAATTTAAGTCATCTAGAATTAAAGAAGAATTATAGAAGAATAATATCTCTTCAAATGAGTCAGTGATCTAAGGTGTAATACATTACAACAAAACTTTCTCATCTCAACTAAAATGTTACATAGCAAATGTTTTAAAATCACAATCATTGGCTCCCATATATTGTGGTCCTTGTTTTTTTTTTTTTTTTTTTTTTGCCATAAAGAATGTAAACTATTCTTCCAATAGCATATTCTATCCTTTTTGCCCTTGTGATTTCCTCTTCACTTTTATTTCATGATTATATATGTTTCAAATCCAAGTCATTTCCTAATCTTGCTTCAGGGCCACCTTTGGCTGAAACTCCACCTGAGATTAAATAATGAAACCTGGTTAGTAAGGTTCACCAATTGCATTGGGTATGAGCAAAAACTTTCTTTGGCAAAATATCAGAAAATATTTAAGTTTAGTATATCAAGTAGCATAATTTGAAATCAAAATACTTCTTGGTTTTCAGCATAATTACAGATTTCAGAATTATAATTTTCTTTCTTTGTTTTATGATCGTTAATGTTCAAAGCAGAACTTTGTGGTGTCAGGAAAAGTTTTTAGAACATTACTTATCAAATACCTCACATCAAATTTCTAAATTGGGATTGAAAGACATTTTAGAAATGTATGACTTTTGATGCAGAACCACAGATAGCTCCAGAAAAAACAGAACTGTGTGTGTGTGTGTGTTCATCAGTTTCCAGCGAGGGGTGTGTGTGTGTGTGTGTGTGTGTGTGTGTGTGTGTGTGTGTGTGTTCATCAGCTTCCAGCGAGGGGTGGGTGATATCTTTTGGATGGGTTCTGAAGAAATAGAATTTGAACCAATTCTTGGAAAAAGGAAATTTGAAAATGAAAAAAATATTTAAAGTTTAAGCTTACCTTTAACTTGAAAGTGTGTATTCTGTATGATATGCATGATCATTTTATATAAAGCCATGGTTTTTCTTCAGTGATGAAAATTCTCCATTCCAATCTCTAAACTTCCAGTAAAAGTGGTGTTTTACATTTATTTGTGTCTTCAAATATCCTTTTGGCATATGGCCATATACCCTGAAAGTATTACCATTTATATTTTCAAACTCTAGTAAAATATGCAATACAATATATAGTAGCTTATTTTCTTATACATATATCCACACAGCCCAAGGAATTACCTAAATTATGTAACCATCACTCTCGTGAAGAATGGAACAGCATCAAGAATTCATAAGCCACCTCATGCCCTTTCCTAACACTAGCCATTTTTGAAAACCACTGTCCTGATCCTGATCATAATGAGACTTGCTTGCGTGTGTGTGTGTGTGTGTGTGTGTGTGTGTGTGTGTGTGTGTATGTGTGTTTTGTGGTACTAGGAATTGAACCAAGAGTTGTTCTATCTCTGAGCCACCCCTCAACTCATTTTTTTTTTTTTTTGAAACAGGGTCTTGCTGAGTTGCTGAGGGCTTTGCTAAATTGTTGAAACTGGCCTTGAACCTGCTTCTCCTGTCTCAACTGTCCAAGTGCTGGTATTATACGTGTGCACCACCATGCCCAACTACTTTTGTGTTTCACATGTGTCTTTAACCACTAAGTTTATTTTTTATTCACTCTGCTCTTTCATTTTACCTATCTTTTGAGGGATTTTGTTTTGTTTTGTTTTTTAGTGTTTTACTTTATGGTGCCAGATATATGCTAAACATGCACTCTACCACTGAGCTACACCCCAGCATTATCTCTTCAGTTTTTGTAAGTGGAATCAAACATGTATTTTTTGTTTATCTAATATATTTTGCTCAATTTTAACTTTGTGAGCTAAATCATAATGCTGTGTGTAATGATTTGTTCACTTTCATTGCTGAATAAAATTCTATTACATAAATATAGCAAAGTGTTATAACCATTTCAATGATAATGAACATTTGGATTATTTTCAGTTTTCAGTTAATAAGAAAAAAAACCACAAGGAAAAATCTCACATATCTCTCATGGTATCCAAATATACATATTTCTGCTGTAACAAACCTGATGAATTATAGGTATTGCTTTTAGAATATGATACTAAGTGATCCAAAGTGATTCCAAAAATTTATCCTTTTACCAGACTGAATGAGAGTTGTCTCCCTTTCTTGGTATTTTTAGTAGTGTTAATATCATTATTGTCAGAGAGTGCCTACTAGTACTTCATTGTGTTTTTTTAATATTTATTTATTTTAATTTTTTGTGGTACTGGGGATTGAACTCGGGACATTCTCCTCTGAGCTACACCCCCTGGCCTATTTTTTATTCTTTGTTTTGAAACAGGGTATCACTAAGTTGCAGAGGGCCTCACTAAGTACCTGACAGCGAACCTGGATCCTCTGGTCTCAGTCTCCCAAGTATTGGGATTACAAGCATGAGCCACTATGCCTGGTTTTCATTGTGGTTTTAATTCCAGTTTTTCTGGTTATTTATTGTGTTGAATAATTTTATATATGTTATATTTGGAGACTATATTTGTGATGTGCATGTTCTAGTTTCTTATGCACTTATTGAATTTCTTATAATTTGTAGGAATTCTTTATAATTATTGATATAAGTCATTTGTTTGTTACTTATTTCAAATAGCATCTCCCACACTGCAGCATTTTCCAGGTAGAGGTTAGAATGGAGTTAACTTTGTTAATCATTTCCTTTATGGTTCGTTCTGTTTTGTTACCTGCTGAGGAAATATTATCTTACCCTGAGGATATGGATTTGTTCTCCAGCAGTATCTTATACAAGCTATTTAAACCTTCAATCTAACTGAAACTGACTTTTGTGTATGACATGGTGTTGATCTTCTGTTTCACTTTCTAAATATACTTTATTCCAATTTCCTGTAGATAATTTGTCAAAAGACTACCTTTAAAGCTCTTCATCATATATCAAGTATCAAAATATTTATGGGACTGTATATGAAATTGACAGTGTATTGTGTTCCTATATCAGTCTCTTCTTAAGCCAGTCACAACACTCCTAAATCAATGTAGCTCTAAAATAACTCTCGACATCTGATAGCAGTACCCCTCTGGGTTATTGGCCTTTAAGATACTTTGCTTGTTCTTGGAATTGTTATATGAATTTTAGTATTAGCTTATGCAGTTCTGTAGAGATGTACACAAACTCACATGCAAGCCACACACATTGTTAATAGGGATTGCTTTGAAACAATAAAAATGAGAATAATTGACTTCTTTATAGGGTCAGTTATTCAAATCTACAAATAGGATATATCTCTTAGTTTGACTCTATTTTCCTTTAATTATTCAGTACAATCTTATAATAATGTATTAGATTATTCCTATAAGATTTTGGAGATTTGGGATTGGAAAATTTTGTTTCTTGTATTTTATGCTATTAAGTATCATCCTTTCATCTCATTTTCTATTTGCTGAAGTTTCCAATTGGTATATCTTTTATTTCTTTTTCTTACCTATAAACACTAAAAATTATTCCCAGAGCAATGTTAAAGTGCTAGGAGCAGATATTCTTGCCTTGTTTCTGATTTTTGGTAGAAAGTATTAAATCTTTTTTAAGTAAGGTTAACTATAGATTTTTGTAGATGCCCTTCATCAGGTGAAACATTCTGCTTTTATTCCTGGTGTGCAGAGAGTTTATGTACTAAAAAATATTGAATTTTGTCATTTTTGCATCTATAGAAATAATAAAAGCTCTTTTATTTTGTTAATATGCTGAATTACATTAACTGATTTTCACATATTAAACAAAACTTGAATTTGAGGAATGAATTCCACCTACTGAGGTCAAGTTTTCTCCTGTAAATATTATTGCATTCAACTTGTAAATATTTTTCTAAGGGATTTTGCATTTATGTTTTAAGGAATATTGGTATGTAGTTGTCTTTTATTGTGCCAACTCTTATTTTGGAATTAGGTCAATACCTCCTAGATTGTTCTCTATTACTCTATTTTATTAAAATGTTTGTCCATATTGGTGGCATTGCACCTTACCTTTTTTATAGAATTCACCACTAAACCTATCTGGCCCTGGAATTTTCTTTAGGGAAAGTAATTCAGTTACAAAGTCAATGTATTTCACTTGCTTAAGTATGTTCAAGTTTTTCTATTTATTCCTAGAGCAGATTTCTTAATTTGCTTTATTTTAGAAATTTGTCCATTTCATGCATATTTTCAAATTTATTGGTATAAAGTTGTTCTTAATAGTCCCTTATCATTTTAAAGTCCAAAGAGTCTGTAGTGATGTCCTTTCTTTCCTTCTTGATAATAGTAATTCAGATCCTTCTCTTTAATTTCAACCAACTTGAATAGAAATTCATCAGTTTTATTATATTTTTTAAAAATAAATAAAAAATTAAAAAGTATATAAAAATAATCAAATTACAGTTTCATTGATTTTCCCCCTCCATCAAGCTTCTGTTTTCTCTTTCATTTGTTTTTAATCTTCTCTTAATATTTACTGTTATCTATTTGAGTTTTATTTTCAGTTTTCCTTTTAGTTTTTTAAAATAGAAGAATAAAATAATCTATTTGAGACTTTTCTAAAGATAGCATTCTAAACGATCAGCCTTTGTAAAATCACTGTGTTATCTGTACCCCCCAAATTTTTATATAAGTTAATTTCATTCTTACTTGTTTCACAATAATATAATTGATTCTAATTTAGTTTTTTATAAATCTAAATTCTGATTTCTTCATTGTTTCAATAACTATTTGAAATATATGCTTAGTTTCCAAATATTTGTAATTTTTCTTATTATCTTCTTATCATTATTTCTAATTTAATCTAATTACTGTAAACATTTTCTATTATTTCAGACATTTGAAATTTACTACAACTAGTTAGTGAAGACTCACTTAGAAAAATAAGGATTAATTAAATCACTGAAATTGATACCACTGTTTAGATCTTTCTTTTTCTTTATCTTATGAGCAGTCTTTTCAATTGTTGTGAAAGCAACTATTATTGTGAAATTGCTTTTTTCTCTCTTTACTGTTGTCAAGATTTGCTCCAGGTACTTTGAAGTTCTATTATTGAAATTATGCACTTTCATATTTATGTTTTATTGTTGCATTGACATTTCCTCATTATAAAATACTTTCATTTATCTCCTAATAAATTTTACTTTGAAGTCTGTTTTATCTGATAGTAATATAGTCCCTACAGCCTTGCTAATATTATTCTTTGTATGATATATTTTTCTGATCCATTCACTTTCACTCTTTGTGTATTTATATTCCAAATGTGTTTTCTTGATACAGCACCTGGTTGTAACTTCTTTTTTTTTTTTTTTTTTTGCGGTATAGGGGATTGAAGCAGCATTCTACCTCCAAGCTATACCCCCAGCCCTATTTTTTACTCTTTATTTTGAAACAGGGTCTCACTAAATTGCGGAGTGCCTCACTAGGTAGCTGAGGCTGGCCGCAAACCCAGACACTCCGGTCCCAGCCTCCCAAATGCTGGGATTACAAGCGTGCGCCACCATGCCCGGCTTGTAACTTCTTATTGTTTCAATTCATTTGTTCATTTGGTTTTTTTGTTGTTGTTGTTGTTTTGTTGTTGTTTTTGTTTTTGTTTGCGGTACTAGGGATTGAACTCGGGGCGTTCTACCTCCGAGCTACACTCCCCAGCCCTATTTTTTATTCTTTATTTTGAAACCAGGTCTCACTAAGTTGTGGAGTGCCTCACTAAGTAGCTGAGCCTGGCTGCGAACCTGGATCCTCTGGTCTCAGCCTCCCAAATGCTGGGATTACAAGCGTGCGCCACCACGCCCGGCCATTTGTCATTCAGCTAGTCTCTTTTTTAGTTGGAATGTTTAGTAAATTAATACTAATGCAGTTTTTAAAGTTACTGGGTATAGATTTACCACTTTTTGTTTTCTACTTGTGTTTCATTGATCAGTCATAATAGCCGACTTAAAATTTGTGACTACTATTTAAAACACTTGTTTCATCTTAGTTGTCTTTTTTCCTGAAATTGTGTTCCATTTTTTAGTTCTATCTCTATCAGATAATTTTGAACTTTATTTTGGACATTTACAATGGTAAATTATGAAACTTCTAGACTTTGTTATTTTAATCCATTGAGCAATTTTGGTTGTATTGTTTTCATAGATAATTTTCTTGGCTGATATTGAACTGAAACACTTTGTTTGTTGTACAATAAGCCTAATCTTTGTCTTGGCAGTTTTTGCCTTAATTGGCCTTTTTTAGTCTATTTTGTAAATGCATATTTTAGGGGTTAGTCAGATATGTGTGTAGCCAGATTTAGAGATTCCACTCTTAAACTCTTTCCTTTCTGGTATTCCTGGCTTCACTTTTTTGATTCCACTGCCAGAAAATGGTGAGGATTTTCTGGAAGTGCCCATCCTCACCATCATCCCTCTGTTTTGCATGTTGCAAGGACTATAATTATATCTAAAAGCTAAAGAGAGGGGAAATTATATGTATATCCAGTGGCTCAATATCTCAAATGAAATCTGCACTCCCCTCTAGAATCTGCCATTGTTCTCAATAGGCAAGGCAACAGATCTGGTTTCATTTAGTTTTTATCTTTATATCAGTGCTTTGCATGTCATAAGTTTCATAAGATAGTGTTATAATTATAATTTTTCAGTAGATATGTATTTTATATAGAAATCAAGATACAAAATAAAAAATAAATAGACTTTTGCTTTTACTCAGATTTAAGTCAGCTATATAATATGCAGGGCCCAAGAAAAAGTGAAAATGTGGGACACAGTTGTTCAGAAGGCAGTAATAACTGATCTTTTCTGACACAATCTATTTTTCCTTATCATAGTGTTTTTGTTTGCTACTTAATATTAAGCTTCCTCTGGCTTGGCAGAATTCACTGGGAGAATGTAAATCCTCAACGATGCCTGATATCCCACTCATTTTAGTGTGTAGATTTCCGACACCTGACCCTGACTCTTTTTGCACTGTTACCCAGATTTACACTGTGGTAGAGGACAACAGTCATCACTGGAAGTAGATGCAGAGTGGATTTCAGAAAATCCATCCTGGGTTCTCAAGAGAGTTTTAGGAAATGGAAGCAGAAGCATGTGGAAGTTGAAACTTATGTTAACCACAGTTCATGTAAAATAGAGAAATTCTAGCATGATATTATTAAGATTTTCCAGGTGTCAATCATAGAGTATTAAACCACAACACAGGGACTCTTCCTGAGTGAGTGAGTGAGTGAGTGTGTGTGTGTGTGTGTGTGTGTGTGTGTTGCAATGCAATTACATTGTTTGCATGCCCATGAATGTCATCCTAACCCTGGTATTTACTGTTTTAAATGCTCCCAATTATTTTTGAGTGAATAATTTTTCTTCTAGTAATGTGTCCCTTCATCCTACAGAACTTCATTTAGAATCATTGTTCAGGAATGCTAGCAATAGATTTTCTTACTTACAAAGCTCACTGCCTCGACTTATCCAAGCCAGGGTAAACTCCCTACCAGAATCTGACTACTTCTGTGAATTCATCCCAGTAACTTCAGGTCATTCCTTTTCAGACTTTAGGTTTTCTTTTTTTTTTTTTTTTTTTATGGTGCTGGGGGTTGAACTCGGGGTCATTCTACCCCTGAGCTACACCCTCATCCCTATTTTTTTTATTCTTTATTTTGAAACAGGGTCTCACTAAGTTGCAGAGTGCCTCGCTAGGTAGCTGAGGCTGGCCGTGAACTCGCATCCTCCTGTCTAAGCCTCCCAAATGCTGGGATTAGAAGCATGTGTCACCACTCCCAGCTTCAAATTTTCTAGATAACCTCAATAAAGACGTCAATATGAATCTCATTATTTTCCATTTTTAGAATCTGAAGCCTTTTAATGGCAACAATGAGAACAAAAACAACAAATTTAATGCTTTCCTTGCATTGAATGTGTTTACTTTCTAATTTTTGTTTTCCTTAGTATACAACTATTTTTGGGGGAAACCATGTCTTTATGCCTTTAAATTAAGACCAAATATATTACTTAGAAACCATGAAGATTATGTGGCTGTAACCTGATCAATCAAATTTCTCTAGGCTCTTAATTCATTAATTAAGAGATTGGTAGAAAACCCAAGCTGAGGTAACTGGGGGGAAATTTTTCTTTTTTTGAAAGAATCAGTAATTGGAAAAATAATATATGACTTGAAAAAAGGTAGCTGCTACTGCTGACACTCAGTGAAGGCCTGTGCAAAGAATAAAATCAGCAGACAGGGAAATAAGATTTATAGGAGCTTAAGAGAATCTCCATTTATTGAAACATAAATTTTCTTCTTACTTGAACTTCTTGATATAGCTGTACAAAAGACCGAATCACAGCTCAAACTCCCCAAATATATGAAATAACAAACTCACTTTATTTGTTTAAGGTAGAAACATTGAGGTTCTGTCACATGACACAAAATAAACTCTGACTAATGAATTCTTTTTACCAGTTGATGTATGTGGAAATCTGTACCTCAAACTGAGAGATGAAATCAAGTCAATTAGGCTTTGAAGATGTATGCTTAAAAGTTCTTTCTTATATACGTATTTTAGAGGAATGATACTATGTGTAAACGAATTTTCAATCTATCCAATGCATTATGGATGTCTGACAGTATATATATATATTTTTTTTTTTAAATGAAAAATAGAATTGTAATGGTTTGGATTTGGGATGTCTCCCAACCCTCATGAAAATGAGGTGGTGATGTTGGAAGTGGGGCTTGCTTGTAATTTCAGCAGTGGATAAATCCTTTACAATGGGTGGTGGCCGAGGCCGGTAGAATATGACTGCAGAAGGTAGGTTCCGGGGCTTTATGTATGTATCCTCCTCCCCCTGAGCTCTCTCTCGTTTCCGGCCTCCATGATGTGAGGCACAAAGTCTCATGCTTTTCCTTTCTACACTTCCCACTGCCACCATGGCCCCCAGCCTTGTGTGAACTGAACCCCCATATCTCCAAGGAAAATTTTGAGCAAATAAATCTTCCTTTTCCTATATTATGTGGTCAGTTTTTTAGATTATACTGTGAAAATGCTGACAATACAAGGATAAAATATTTGATTTATTGCTGTATTGTCAACATATGAGTTTTTCTGGGAGACATTACATATCCAAACCATAACATTACCCCGGGAATAATACCCAGTATTTCTTACCCTAGGTATACATATCCAAACCATAACATTACCCCGGGAATAATACCCAGTATTTCTTACCCTAGGTATGTACCAAAAAGAAAAAAAAAACTTCAAACTTATGTCCATCCAAATTCTTGTACACAAATATTCCTAGCAGCAGCATTCATAATAGTCACAAACTAGAAACATCTATCCATCAACTGCATAAGCAAAATGTAGCATATCCATAGCACTGAAACATGATTTGGTGATAAAAAGAAATGAAGGTAGCCACCTTTGTCACTGAAGTACGTGTTCCGAGATTCCCAGCCGTTAATGATGAATAGTATCAAACCCCATAAAAATTATTTTTCTTTGCATACATAACTGTGATAAAGTGTGTTATAGTTTGAATCTAGAATGTTTCCCAAGAACTCATATACTGAAAGCCTGGCATCCAATTCAGCAAGGTTCAGAGGTGGGATATGGCTGGAGTGGGTGGGTCACTTGTGTCTGAGCCTTGAGGACCTTATCTATCCCAGGATCTTTCCTGTCTCCCCTTCTTTGCTTCCAGGCTGTCATGAACTAAGCATCTTTCTTCCACTATAACCTGCCAGTTAGGATGCTTCTGCCTTGGACTGAACCTCTAAACCATGAGCCAAATAAACTTTCCTCCTCTACGTTGTTCTTGTCAGGCATTTTGGCACAGTGATGAAAAATCTGACGAACATAAAGCACAATTCATAAATTTGGTGCAATAAGAGATTAATAAAAATAACTAGTAAGAAAATAGAATAATTTAACAATATACTTTTGTAATATATATATATATATATATATATATATATACAATCTCTCTCTCTCTCTCTCTCTCTCTCTCTCTCTCTCTCTCTCTCTCTCTTTCTCTCTCTCAAAATATCTCATTGGACTTTCAGCTTTCTTTTAAAAGAATCATTGTATGGCTTCTCTTTAGTTTATCTGTATTTCCAGCACTATTACTCTTGTACTTCAGAGCTATTTTAAGTGGAATAAGTGTTACTTGAACACAAGCACTGTGATATAAGAATTGATATGATAATGGAGGTGTAAATTGATATGATAATGGAGATGTATGCAAAAGAACTACTGAGTGGGTGGTATATACAGAGTGGGTACACTGAGCAACAGTATATCCACAGATAAGGGGGATCACAGATAAGGGGGTACTAATGTGCTAAAGTATGCTGCAACATGGATCAAACTTAATATTTTGGTAACTAAAAGGAGCCTCACACAAAAAGCCTCATACATTATGATTCAATTGTTATAATATGCCCCAGAATAGGCAATTCACAGAGACAGAAAGTAAGTGGGTGGATTCCAGTAGGTTGCAGCAGAGGAGAGAGAGAAGTGTTAGCTCTTCTAAGGGGCCTCTTTGGGAGTGATGAAATGTTTTTAAATTAGAGAATAGCGTTGGTTGCATAACTTTGTGAATATACAAAAAATTAACTAAATTGCATATTATGAATGAATGAGTTTTATGGCACATGAGTTATGAATCAACAAAGCTGTTATTTTAAAAGTATAGGGAAAAAGTGATAAGATGAAAGAATCCCATCCTTATGTGTACATTACACAACTATTGAGGGTTCTTTCTTCGAATATCTGAAAATAATGTACAGCTCTTTAACAGCTGTTGCAGAGACCATCAGTTGTTCAATAATCCAATTTCTTCATGGTTTTTGATAAAGAAGAAAGTATTATTTGAGACTATATTGAGTGAGTTCTGACCAGTCTTGGGAAATAACATAGTGACACCTACATTTTCCCATTCTGGCCCAGATAAACTGCTTGTGCAAGATTCTTCAGTCTTTCCCATTCATTGTTTTAATACAGACAAACAAAATAGAAACCCATGTCCTGAAGATGACATAGATATAAGGGAAAAGGCTGGCTTGCTGAAACAATTAGAAAAAATAACTCTCATAAATCAATAACATCTACTTTCATATTTAAATAAGTTAGAACCAAAATTGTGTTAGCTTCTGATACTGAATAAAGATGTTGGAGTTTATGTTACTTTAGGAAATGGTTTTGTCTGTTTATCTTTGCTAGAGAGACTCCATAATTGGTAAAATAATTACATGAAATCAGAAAAGTCAGAAATAAAGTCAGAAACATCTCATTGAAATAATTATTTTGCTTCTGTTAGCAGAATCTGTATTCTAGAAAAAAAGTGAGACTAACTCAAAATAGTCTTAAAGTGTTACCTAGCATTCACTACACAATCTACAAGTCTGTAAGTAACTTGTCCATTTATATGCAGAGTTCATAAATCAAACTTCTTGGGAGAAAGCCTATTTTTTAAAATATTTTAAATGTGTTTAGTGGGATGATTCCCCACTCATCTTGATTCGGGGTGCTATTAGTGATGCTTCCTCCTGAAGGAACATTCTTCTGTCAACCTTTGTTTTTTTTCCTTCTGTAGGCTGGCAGAGGAAACTGGAGCAGCCAACACACCAAACTGCCATTTGTTTCTGGCCTCCCACCACAGTGATTTTATAGCTTTTCACATCCATGAAGTAGGAATTGGACCAGGTGTTTCTTCTTGTGTTTCCTCTTCTCTTCTTGGAGAGGGATGAAGGAATCCTTTGGCTTGGTGGCATGTTTTCATGGGGAGGTCATCACTTCTAGAAAAGGAGGAGAAAGACTTTTAAAATAAAGAGTTTGGCTGGGCATGGTGGCACACACGTGTAATCCCAGTACATGGGAGGCTGAGACAGGAGGATCACAGGTTTGAGGACAGCCTCAGCAAGTAGTGAGACTATCATCAAGCTAGTCAGACCCTGTTTCAAAATAAAAATTCAATTGCGCTAGAGGTGTAGGTTGGAGGAAGAATGCCCCTGGGTTCAATCCCCAGAACCAATAAGTAAGTAAATAAATAAATAAATAAATAAATAAATAAATAAATAAATAAATAAATAAATATAAAAAGTTTTATAGGCAACAACTAGGTAGTAATATCAGCTTTCCTATTGCCTTAATTATCTGATAGGAGAAATTATAAAAAAAAAACTAACGTGAAATATTTGAAGCCAGGTTTATAAGTTATTTCTTCCTAAATTCTTTTTTCCTTCAAAATTTAAAGATTTTATGTTTAGTTCGGTAAGTTCAAACTATAAAAAGAAAAAATAAATTGCTATACCTATTTCCTTCACACAGGCAATTTTCAAAATTATGGTTCAATATATTTAATTACTTAAAATTACTCTGAAATTATTCTTCAAAAATAAAATGCATTATTATAATAGAAACTCATACTTCAAATTTGAGAATGAAAATTACACTCAGAGATACCTACAGTTTATATTTGATTTATTCTAGTACTAAACTGTTAACCCAAATTACACATCACATATCATAAAAATTGAGGTCCATTGGCCTAATTCTCTTCAACTCTTTTGGATGTTTATCATGAAAGACATGGGGCAATTTTTTTGCAGTCTCAAAAAGGAATACAATTTATTAAACGATGAACAAAGGAACTTGATAGGCACATTTCAGCGCAACTTTATTGATCCTATAAAAATATTAATGTGAAAAACAAAAAGTGCTTTTACTTCATTGTTAATTATTAAAACATGTAAGTATCAAATTTCAATGGCCCACATCCTGTCAGTGACAACTTCTTAACTCTTTACCTTAAGGTTAAGACTTCAGCACAGAGTCAGGATTTTATTCAGTGTTGAACAGAGGGAGAGTGATATAAGGATGTTATCTATTCATATTATTTGTTAATAAGAATGCCAAATATCTAGTTACCAACCACATCTGTTCACTAATCTTGGAAGCTCTACTTGTGAACATTTTCCATATATTTCTGCTATACTGTTCTTGATCTAGTGTCCATATGTTCTTTCCTGACCTCCTCTGAAAACATCCATTGTCTTACTTATTTTACAACCTATAACAAGTCAACATGGAGCATCCTTTAAATACATAAATTAATTTTCGTCTCTTTAACAATCCATTGACTTCTAATAAACTTACAGAGAAGTCCAACTCTGATGAGATGAGAAGGTTTCGGTGATTATGGGATAAAGCTGCTAGCCCTACCTCTGAACACACCTTCCATGGATGTTATTTTTGTTTGTTTGTTGTTGTTTTTTTTATTTTTAATGCATTTATTGTTGCACTTTAGTCTCACATCATAATGGAGTTCATAGGGATAGTGACATACTATCGTACTATACATGCACGCAGCACTTGGTGGGCTTTCCCCTGACTCCCTCCCCATTCCACCTCTCCCATACAGGATATCGAGATTGTCATTGGTATTCTCATGTATGTACAATAATATTCATGGAAGTGATTCATTTATTGATCTTCCTCTGCCTGCTCCTTCCCCTAGATCATTTCCCTGGCTCCACTGGAGTTTCTCCTCCATTATCTGAAATCTCTCTGGTATCCCGATTACTCCCTGGCTTCTGCATATGAGAGAACGCATATGACCCTTCACTTTCAGTGACTGGCTAATCTCACTTAACATAATGTTCTCCAAGTCCATTTATTTTCCTGCAAACGACATTATTTTGTTCTTTATTGCTGAGTAGAATTCCATTGTGTGGATCTCCCACAATTGTGTATCTGTTGATGAAAACCTAAGGTGGTTCCATAATTTGAGATTTTTTGTTTTTGTTTTATAACTGAAAGCCACACTGGTCTCATTTTTTCTTTTCCTTTTCTTAAAAAAAAAAAAAAAAAAACGGCTTTATTGAAACATGAGTTACATACCACAAAATCCACCCATTGTAAGTACACATTTCTATTTGAGTAAATTTATGCCACTATGCAACTCTTAATACTATCTAGTCTTAGACTATTTCCTATATCTTAAAATAGTCATATTTTACTCATTTTTATTCAATTTCTACTCCCACTCTTGGTTCCAAGAGACAACCAATTTGCTTTTTGTATCTATAGTTTCATCTTTTCTGCTAATTAGATATAAATGAATCCTACAATACAAAAAAGCCTCTTATGAGCCAGGCGTGATGGCACATGCTTGTAATCCCAGTGCCTGGGAGAACGAAACCAGAGGATCTGGATTCTTGGCCAGCCTCAGCTACTTAGTGAGGCCCAACTTAGTGAGACCCTGTTTCAAAATAAAGAATAAAAATAGAGCTGGGGGTGTAGCTTGGAGGTAGAATGCCCCTGGGTTCAATCCCCAGTATCAAAAAAAAAAAAAAAAAAAAGCCTCTTATGTCTGGATTTTTTTTCACTTATAATAGTGTTGAGGACAATGTATGTTGAAGTATTTATTAATAATGCATCCAATTTTATTACTGACTAGTGTTCCATTGTATAGCTCTACTACTTTTGTACAGCCATTTACCACACCATGCACATTTGGATTCTTTTTTTCTAATTCTTGGCTATTTTTTTTCTATTCTGAGTAATGCAATTATGAACATTAATGTCTAAGTGTGAACATATGTCTTATTTTTTTTGGAAGATGATCAGGAATGAAATTACTGGGTTATTTAAGTGTATGTTAACTTCCTAAGAAATGCTCAACTGTTTCTCAAAGTACCCATAGCATTTTACATTCCCCCCCAGTAATGTTTGAGAGTCTGGTTTCTCCACATCCTTGAAACACTTGATATTGTCGGTTGATTTCATTGTATCTCATCTACTGCTTGCAAATTGTATCTCATTGAGACTTAATTTGCATTTCCCTAATGATTAATTATGTTTAAAATATCCTTTATTTATTCAGTTACCATTCATGTATCTTGTCTGGTGAAGTATCTCAAATATTTTCCTCATATTTTGAAAATGAGGTTGTTTTCTTTTTATTAACTTGTTTTTTTAACTCTTAATTTTTTATAATAATTGGTGCATTGTAATCATACATCTTTGTTAGGTACAAGCTGATAAAGGCATATATGCGCACATATCTCATTTAACCCCTTCCCCAATTCCCACTCCACACCTTCGCCCTCCCTCCTTCTCAAGTTCAGTTTAGTGATTGACTTTGATATATTTGTGAAAGTACATCATGTGCATTAGGGTATCTCCCCCCCCACACCACCACCCTTGTCCATCACCTTCAGTTAAGTCAACTTCTTTGCTTATCCAGGGTTTCTCTTTTTTCATCTGGAGTCCCTCTTATGCCCCATCTTCTCCCTAGAATCAGCTTATTAGGGAGAACATATGCTTTTTTATTCTTTGTGATTGACCAATCTCACTTAACATAATGTTTTCCAGTTGCATTCATTTCCCTGCAAATAACATGATTTTGTTCTCTTTCATGGCTGAGTAAAATTCCATTGTGTACAATCCCATAGTTTTGTAATCCATTCATTTGTCAATGGACATCTTGGCTGTTTCCATAGTTTAGCAGTTGTGAATAGTGCAGCTATAAACATAGACACACATGCACCTGAATCGGTCTGATAGTTTGGTTTCCATTCTTTTGGGTAGATACCCAGAAGTGGTATTGCTGGATCATATAGTAGGTTCATTCCCATTTGTCTGAGGATCCTCCATACTGTTTTCCAAAGTGGTTGCACTAATTTGCAATCCCACTAACAATGTATTAGGGTTCCCATTTCTCCAAACCCTTGCCAACATTTGTTGTTGTTCCTGTTTTTATGATTGCCATTCTGATTGGAGTTAGGTGAAATCTCAAGGGAGTTTTGATTTGCATCTCTCTGATTGCCAATGATGTGGAACATTTCCTCATATATTTATTAGCCATTTGTATTTCTTCTTTTGTGAAGTATCTATTTAGTTCCTTTGCCCATTTTTGATTATTTGTTTTCTTAGCTGTGAGTTTCTTGAGTTCTCTGTATATACTAGATATTAGACCTCTATCAGAACAGTAGCTGGCAAAAAATTTCTCTCACTCTGTAGGCTCTCTGTTGAGGTTCTTGATAGTTTCCTTTGCTGCACAGAAGCTCTTCAGTTTAATGCAATCCCACATATTGATTTCCTTTGAGTTGCTTGTGCTTTTTGGCAGTCTTATTGAGAAAGTTTTTACCTGTGCCTATGTGTTGTAGTGTTGGTCTTATGCCCTCTTCAAGTAGCTGCAAGGTCTCTGGCATAACTTCCAAGTCTTTGATCCACCTTGAGTTGACTCTTGTGCAGGGATAGAAAGTGGGGTTTATTTCCATTTTCCTGCATATGGTTAACCAGTTTTGCCAACACATTTGGTAAAGAGGCTATCTTTTTCCCAGTGTATATTTCTGGATCCTTTGTCAAAAATCAATTCACTGTAAGTATGTGGGTCTCTTTCTGAATCTTCTATTCTGCTCTATTGGTCTACGTATCTGTTTTTGTGCCAATACCATGCTGTTTTTATTACTGTGGCTTTGTAAGTAGAGTTTGAAGTCAGGTATTATGATACCTCCTGCATGGCTCTTGCTGCTAATAACTACCTTGACTATTCTGGGCTTTCTGTTGTTTCAAATGAAATTAAGGACTGATTTTTCTATGTCTGTGAGGAGTTACCTTGGTAATTTCATGGATATTGCACTGAATCTGTAGATCAATTTTGGGAGGATGCCCATTTTTATGATATTTATTCTGTCTATCCAAGAGCATGGAAGATCTTTCCATCTTCTAAGGTCTTCATCAATTTCCTTTTTCAACTTTTTGTAGTTTTCCTTATAGAATTCCTTTACATTTTGGTTAGGTTTATCCCTAAATATTTTATTTTTGGGAGTACTATTGTGAGTGGAATTGTTTTCTAGATTTCTTTTTCAGTGGATTTATGGTTGGCATACAGGAACACTTCTGATTTTTTAAGATTGATTTTGTATTTAGACACTTTGCTGAATTTGTTGATCAGTTCTATAAGTTTTTTGGTTGACTTTGTTGGGTCTTCTAAGTATAGTATCATGTCATCTGCAAAAAGGGATAGTTTTAGTTCTTCTTTTCCTATTTTTACCCCTGTGATTTCGTTCTCTTGTCTTATTGCTCTGGCTAGAGTCTCAAGTACTATATGGAACAGAAGAGGTGATAATGTACATCTTTGTCTTGTTCCTGTTTTTAGTGGGAACTCTTGCAGTTTTTCTCCTTTTAATATGGTGTTGGCTGTGGGCCTATTGTATATTGCTTTTATGATGTTGAGGTATGTTCCTTCTATTCCAATTCTCTGAAGTACTTTTAGCATGAATGGATGTTGGATCTTGTCAATGCTTTTTTCAGCATCAATTGAGATGGTAATGTGATTTTTGTCTGTTATTCTGTTTATGTGGTGAATTACGTGGATTGTTTTTCATATACTGAACCAGCCTTACATAACCCTGGGATGTGATCATGGTGTATAATTTTCTTGATGTGGTTTTGAATGAGCATTGCTAGTATTTTGTTTAGCAGTTTTGCATCTAAGTTCATCAATGATATAGGCCTATAGTTTTCTTTTCTTGAGCTGTCTTTATTTGACTTTGGTATTAATGTGATGTTGCCTTCATAGAATGTGTTTAGGAGAGTCCGGCCTGGATTAGCTCTTCTATAAATGTTTTATAAAATTCACTTGGAAAACCATCTGGCCCTGGGCTTTTATTTGATGGTAAGCTCTTTATTGCTTTTTCTATCTCTTTGATTGTTATTGGTTGGTTTAAGTTTCCTATATCTTCTTGACTCAATTTAGGAAGGTTATATGTGTGTAGAAATTTGTCAATTTCTTCTAAATTTTCCTTTTTGTTAGAGTATAGTTTTTCAAAATAGTCTCTAATGATCCTCTGTATTTCCATACTGTCGGTGGTAATATCACCTTTTTCGTCTCTTATTTTGGTAATTTGGGTTGATTCTCTCTTTCTTTTGGTTAGGTTGACCAATGGTTTATCTATCTTGTTTATTTTTTCAAGAAATCAGCTTTTGGTTTGTTGATTTTCTTTATTGTTATTTTATTCTCTATTTCATTAATTTCTGCTCTGATTTTCATAATTTCCTGTCTTCTACTAGCTTTGAGGTTGAACTGTTCTTGTTTTTCGAGGGCTTTGAGCTGTGTCATTAGGTTATTTACTTGGTGATTTTCTGTTCTTCCTATGTGGGCACTCAGTGCTATAAATTTTCCTCTTAGTACTGCCTTCAAAGTGTACCAGAGATTTTGATATGTTGCATCTCTGTTTTCATTGGTTTCTAGGAATTTTTCAGTTTCTCCCCTTACTTCTTCTATGACCCAATCCTCATTCAGCAATGTGGTGTTCAGTCTCCATGTGTTTACATGGTTACTCTGGGTCTTCTTAGAGTTGATTTCTAGTTTCACTCCATTGTGGTCTGAAAAGATGCAGGGAATTATGTTACATTTTTTTTAATTTGCCAGTGCTTGCTTTGTGGCCCAGAATGTGGTCTATTTTAAAGAAGGTTGGGCAGCTGAGAAAAATGTGAATTCAGCTGCAGTTGGGTGAAAGAGTCTATACATGTCTAATAGGTCCATTTCGTTTATGGTATTCTTTAGGTCTGAGGCATCTCTACTGACCTTTTGTTTAGAAGTTCAGTCTAGTGATGTGAGAAGAGTATTGAAGTCTCCCAGTATTAGTGTATTGGGATCTATGTTTGTCTTTATATCATACAGAGTTTGTTTTATGAATGTGACTGCACCTATATTTAGGACATAGATGTTGATAATTGTTATTTCCTCTTGCTAGATTTTTCCTTTTACTAGTAAAAAATGATCTCCTGTGCCTCTTCTGATAAGCTTAGGCTTGAAGTCTAATTTATCTGATATCATGGTTGCTACTCCTGCTTGTCTTCAGGTTCCACTGGCATGGATTACCATACTCCAGCCCTTCACCTTTAGTTTGTGGGAATCTTTGTTGTAAGGTGTGTTTCATGCAGGCAGTATGTAGATGGATTCTGGGTTTTGATCCAGTTTGCCACCTTGTGCCTTTTTATTGGGGAATTGAGATCATTTATATTCAGTGTGATTATTGAGAGTTGATTTTTAATTCCTAACATTTTGTGTTTTGACTTCTGTTTTTGGCAGTGTTTGTTTTGCTTTGCTTAGTTGTTTGCTTCCTGGAAATTATTGTTTTTTTGTTTCTGATGCTTACTTGTTAGTTCTTCTTTGTAATTAATCTCTGAGTAGTTTCTCTAGTGCTGGTTTGGAAGACATAAATTCTTTCAGTTTCTGTTTGTCATGGAAGGTTTTTATATCCCTGTCAATTTTGAGAGAGAGTTTTGCTGGGTAGGAGAATCTTGGCTGCACGTTATTTTCTTTGAGAGTTTGGAATATCTTACTCCAGCCCCTCCTGGCTTTCATGACTTGATTTGGGAGGTTTGGAGTGATTCTAATTGGTTTGCCTCTAAATGTCACTTGGCCTTTTACTTTTGTTGCCTTTAGAATTCTCTCCGTAGCCTCTACATTAATCAACTTGATTATTATGTGGTGTGTTGAAGCTCTTCTTTTGTCTTGTCTTGAGGGAGTTCTATATGTTTCCTGTACCTGTGTGTCAACTTCCCTTTCAATGTTTGGAAAATTCTCTGATATTACTTCTTTGAAAAGGTTGTTTATTCCATTAGTTTCAACTTCTAATACCTTTTCTATGCCTATTATTCTTAGGTTAGCTCTTTTAAAATTGGCCCAAATCTCTTCAATGTCCCATTCATACTGTCAAATTTTTTTCTAGATTATGTACAATGGATTCATTTTTGGAATGGTCATCTTCTAAGAGTGATATTCTCTTTTCCATGTGGTTTAATCTACTGTTTGTAGTTTGTATTGATACCTTCACTTCAGTTATTGCATCTTTCACTTCCTTCAATGCTTCTCTTTGGTTCCTGTTCGGGGTGTCAGATTCTGTTTATTTGTTTCTTTATTTCTTTCTAAGTCTCCCTGCATTCTTTCTGGAAATCTTGTATTGATTCTAGTATTAAAGATCTGAATTGTTCTGGTAATCTCTGCCATTCTGGCTTGGTGAAATCTGTTATTGAGGGGTTATGGTAGCTCATTATTTTTCCTTCCCGTGGTTCCCCTATTCTTAAATTTTTATCTTTGCTGCTCTTGCAAACTTTCTTGTCCAATTTCTGCAGTGGGAGTTTAGAGGTGTCAGCTGGTATATACAGGGACAAGTTGTGTTCAGTGGTAAAGGTTGGGTGAGAAGTCATAGTGATGAATGCAAGGATAGGGTAAAGTAGAGCATATGGTCCAGTGGAATAAGAGGTTGAGTGTATTGAGGTGATATATTGTAAAGATTAGAGATAGTGGGTATGTCAGGGGATTCTGTGTAGTCAATGTAGAGTTTTCGGTGTGGTAGTATGAGATGGTCTTGATTTGAGACAGGGAAAAAAGGAAAAAGAAAAGAGAAAAAGTGTTGAGGAGAAAAATATAGATGTGAGAGAAGGAGGGAAGCATGTAAAAGGGGTAAGGAGGAGAGTCAACAGACTAGGCAAAAAATAACAAAGCGACCAATCATCCAAACAAACATAGATAAATCAAGGCAATACAAAATGAAAACAGAGTAAAAACAAATAAAACATAATACACACACAAAAACAAAATAAAAAAAAAAAACCCAAAACCAAAAAACAACCACCTCAACAAGAAACAAAAACAAAAACCATGCTAATTTGTAAGTACAGAGCTAAGTTGGCCTCTGCACCTCTTTTGGATTTGCATGGATATTTTCAACTTTTAAATGTCTGCTCACTCTATTAAATTTTCCAGTATGTCTCTGGCATTCTTATTTGCTCTGTCAGTGCAGGCAGGGGGTCTGCTGATGCCTCTCCCACTGTAAGCTTGTGCCTCTGAGCTCTCCACATGGCCTGTCTGTGTCTCTTTCTCTGCCTTTGCTGGTGGCAGGAGTGCAATCTATATGCTGGGCATTTTCCAGGGTGCCTGGAAGTTCTCTATGCCCTGTGTGCACTGGGTCCCTCCCACACTTCTGCTCTTAGCCAATCACTTGCAGGGTGGGTAACTGAGTCTGTACTTTGCATAAGGGCTCCTGCACGCTGGGGGTTCAATTTAACTTACAGATTCCTGCTGCTCTGGTTCCAGTTGGAGGGGTGATATGGGGTATCCTCGCTGCAGGCTTAAGATGGTTGTCCCAGGTGTTCTTGATCACTGTTGATCCTGCAGGGATATGCCGCCTGGTTAAGATGTGGAGTTCTGGAGTCCCTTATTCCATGCCTGGTCACTGGGTATGGAACAGTGTTAGTAGACCCCCATGTCGGGCTGAGGCTTAATGGCAGCTGCCGCTCCATGGCGTGGCGCTGCTCTCCTTGGTTGGCTTTCTGGAGTCTCTTCAGCTGTATTTCAATTCTCATTGCTTTGTTTGCTTTTTTTTTATTCCTTTTTTTCTTCCATCAAGAAGCTGCTTTTATGGCAGATTTTATTCGAGCTCACAGTGCCTGAGGAGAGGTGTTTCACTCAGACACCATCTTGGGCTCTCCTCTTTTTATTAAGTTGTAATGATTTATTGTATATTGTGGATACATTGTCTTTTTGCCTGATATATAATGAGCAATGATTTTCCATTTCTAGCTTCTCTTTTCATGCTCTTAAATTTTATTGTGTGTCTTTTATCTTTAAGAAGATTTCTACTCTTTTAACAAACCAACTATGCTTTAACTTCTTTATTCTTCTTTTTGCCAGAAATACTATATTCAGTTCTCATTTCCTCATGACCTCTGGTCTCAGCTCACATACCACTTCTTCAGAGTTCTTTATCTGACATTCTTTGTCAGTGCTTGAGGTTGTCTATCAAATACATTTAGATGTCCTTGTTCCTACCTACTCTGTAAGTTTAGGTGGGCCACTGGAATAGTCTGGGACAAGGCATTATAAGTGGAGGTCACATGTGTTATAGTCACTGATTCCAGTCCTTCAAAATTCTCTTAGTCATCCAGCTATACCACTCCTGGGTATCTTTCCAAGGGATTGAATTCAGGATATTAGAGGGATGCATGCATACTCATGTTTATAGCAGCATAATTCACAATAGCCAAAGTGAGGAACCAGCCTAGGTGTCTTTCAACAAATGAATGGATTATGAAACTGTGGTATATGTGCACAACAGACTTCTACTCAGCAATAAAGAGAAACAAAATTATGTCATTTGCAAGAAAATGAATAGATCTAGAGATTATGCTGAGATTAGCCAGTCACAGAAAGCAAAGGGTCATATGTCATATGTTTTCTCTCACATGTGGTACCTAGGGAGAAATCAGGGTATCAGAGACACTCCAAATAAGGAAGGAGAAATCCCAGTGAAGTGACAAAAGGGGTCTAGAGGAGGTAAATGGGGGGAGGGAGACAGAGGATTGATAGGAAACACTTCAAATGATGCTAAGTACATATATAAAATTATTAATGCTAATCTTAATAGCATATATAGGGAAGGGGAGAGAGTAGGATGAGGCGCAGGGGAAGCTCACCAAGTGCTGTGTGCATGTATTTCCCTATCATTTTGAACTTTATTATGATGTGTGATTACAATGCACCAATAAAAGCATATTTTAAAAAAGAACAAGTAACCTAACATATTAATATAATATGCAGAACCACTTTTCTAAAATTGGGCACTATATGCTAAATTATGACTTGCAAGCACATTTCATTTGCTTGTTCCAATAAATATGAACCTAAAAAACAAAGCAAAACCTGATGTCAGCCCACAATGTACATGCTGCATGAGCAGGAAAGAAAGCTGTTTTTAAAGCCACTAAAAGTTGGAGGTTTATTTGTGACTGAAGCATATTCCGATTGATATTCTTTCCCAAAGATCCATCTCATGGAAATTATCCACTTACTTTCCGTTATTTTTCTTTATAGCACTTAGTACCTGACATACCTTGTCCACTAGCACATAAACTCTACCAAACTAGGGATATAGTTTGATTCATAGCTATATCTATAGCATCTAGAACAGAGCTTTGCACATAGAAGGTACTTGTGAAATATATATTGAATGAAGACTGTGTCCTCACATAAACAGGTGCACTAGATTGGACATATCAAAATATAACATATTCTCCAAAACAGCATCTGAAAAGGTTGCCAGATTTTTATTCTAACTGTTTTTTCAAAGTAGCAAAGTTTGAATGCTTATAAATAAAATGTTTAATCAATCGAGAATTGTTTAATTCTTCTGATACTATTACACTCTGCATTTTATACACTGTGTATTAAGCAGAGATCTTGGGTCAATGCTTTCAAATGTAAATACATGTTAGTCTTGTGATATATTTTAGTCACCTCTCACTAAGGAATTCCATCCTTAGCTACATATGGCAGGGCACTTTATTTTACCTTGATGCTCCTTGATCGTTTCTTTCTTTGTTTCTCCATAGTCTGCTGATCCCCCACCTGGGACCCATGTTAGTCTGCAGTAGATTGACTGTGTCAACTATCCTTTTCTTTTTCAGTATAAATGAGTGTGTTTATTAGGTCACTGAAGGAACATGGAATTCACTGTTCTATGGAATTTAGACCTCAGCTCTATGTCAACTCCTGCCAAAGCCACTCAAGACACTTCTTCCCCAGGATTGTACCCTTTTGGCTCTCTTCTTGCATTGATATTATCCCACATATCTTGACTCAATTCCTCAGTTTCTCTGCATTGACTCAAATGTATCCTTCAAATGCAGGTAATACCTAATTACTCCCAGTAAAACTGAAAAACATTATTAGCCCTACCATAACCTAGTCCCCATTTATTTTTCACTTTAGCACCTATTTTTAAAATTTATTTACTTTTACATTTTTATGTGTTTCTTTATTTTGTTGTAGAGAATTCTACCTTGGAGCTACATTCTCAATACCCTCTTTCTTTTATTTTAAACAGTCTCTTTAGGTTGCTGAGGGTTTCACCAAGTTGTTGAAGCTGGCCTTGAACCTGCAATCCTCTTGACTCATCCTCTTAAGTACTGGGATTATAGGTGTGTGCTACCACATCCAAGTCTTTAGTAACTATTATTATATGAGACTATTATTATTATTATTATTATTATTATTATTATTATTATTATTATTTGACTTATTTGTTTAGTCTATCATCACTGTGAAAAACAAGCTATATGAGTTCACACATTTTTGTCTTTTTTGTTTCTATGCCTAAAATTTCACCTGGCATACCATAAACAAAGAATATGTATTTGTTGAATGGAGAAGTGAATATATTCAAATAAAGACTAAGAATCTTCCTGAAGAATTGGACAGAGAAGGTGGGAACTGATGGCTTCCACAGTGGTGTTCAGACATACACAGATTTAATAGAACAAGATATCCTGACAGAGGAAAAAATGTAGTATCTACCAAGAGAGAAGTCATTTTGAACAGTGAAAAGGACTGAGATCATGATTCAGAGCTAATAACAGAGTATAACTTTGAGTCGTGGCTCTGCCCCAACATGAATCCCACCCTTGGGTAAAGGTAACAGCAAGTGGCATATTAAAAGAGGTTATCATATTTATATCTGTAACACTTGGAACTTTGCTTTGAGAGTTGAAGCCTCTGTCTCATATCATTAGAGTAATTATGAGGAGGAGAGGCCTTCATACTCATAGGCAATATGTTAGTTTCCCAATGCTGTAGCAAAATACTTGATAAAATCAACTTATAAAGGGAAGAGCTTTATTTTGGCCCATGGTTTCAAAGGTTTCAGTCTATGTCCCATGGGCCCCAATTGCTTTTGGGTCTGTGACAAGGTAACATTTCATGGCTGGGAATGTTGGCAGAGTAGAACTTCTCACCGCATGACAGTGAGAGAGTAAGGAAAAGAAAAAGAAGGGGTAGCATTCCACTATCCCTTTCAAGGGCCTGTCCCCAATGACAAGGAACCTCTCACTGGACTCTACCACTTAAACTTTCCACCACCTTTCAGTAGTGCCAACATGGAGATTAAGCCTTTGATATATGAGTCTTTAGGGGACCTTTCAGATCCATACTCTAGTAAGGTGAAGTTCTGTGTCAAGGACAAGGGGCTGACTTGACTTCCATCAGTGCCATCTCCGAAGGCTATAGCAGACTTATAATCTACCACTACTTGGGTTTTGGTTCATAAATATAGGAATGCCATGTCTTGGAGCTATATTTGTGTAGAATTGGGAGTATAATGTACATACTTGACTGACGAAAAAATTCATCATTAAGCACTGGCACATTGAGGCTGAGCAATCCTGCTTTTCAAGGCCGTGGAGAAGAGTAACAGAGAGGTCAAGTTCCCCTTCCAACTTCTCAGCAGTGACGACACAAATATATGTGGCTAGGCACAAGTGTCAGTGTTCAGTTTACATGCCATTAAGGGTGGTTGATTTCAAGGTACGCCCATCTGTACAAGGTGGGGACATCAGCGGTGATATTCGTAGTACTGGTTGTGTCAACAACATCGTAGCTGAGAGCTCCTCTGTGAGACTCCCAACATAATTATCTGTTCTCAACAACCAAAGCAAAACTGTAGGCACTTGAATTCCAGAAATTATTTGGTAATGGTAGGGAGTCTTAAAAAAAAATCAATATTCCTTCAATCTTGGGAAAAAATGGCAAAGAACATTTTATATTTTTAGATAAAAACTGTAGCCACCAACCATTGGAAACACAGGCAATACACACTAGAAATCAGAATAAATTTTAGGAATATATTATTTATATGTTTATAGTTTATATTTTTAATATACTTTATTGGTGCATTGAAATTATACATCATGATGAGGTTAACAGTGATAGGAACATACATGTACATTTTAAGCATAGTATTTCTATTTACTGAAATTTTATAACCTACCTGCTACCAACAAGAGATTTTAAATGCACACATGCAAGCAATGAAAATTATAAGGAAGTATGCTCTTTCATTTTTGTATTTGACTATTTTTGGTGTACCTATCTATTTTTTCAAGACTGGTTGCAAAATCTTTCCTCCTATAGCATAAAGAGCTGAGCTGGGGGCATTCAAAATACTTAGTTTTTGCTTGAGAATTAAAACTACTAGGCAGGCAACATTATTTAGCCTTCCTCACTGAGCACAAATTATTACTGCAATCAGTTTTAAGTCATTCCTTATCAAATGGTGTTGCTAAGTGGTATAGTCCTTAATTTTTGTTGTTATTCAATTCTCCCCATGTTTGTTAGGCAACAGAGATGAACAAACCAAAATAGCGTTACCTCACTCATCCCTCACTTTGGATTTCTCCCCATACTAAAAACTATATAACACTATTAGCAATTGTGCCAATAAAAAGTTAAGTACAGTCAACGCACAGTTGCCCTTACATGGATACTTTACCTTAAATATAACATGGAGTATATTTAAACCCTTTGGCTAATCTCTATTGTTTCTAAGTATACAGTTTATTTCTTTATTTCTCTTTATTTCTACTCCTGTATCTTTAAGTTTCAATCCCATGTCAGTGGGGTCAGGAGTAAAGATGAAGTTGCATGACACATTGGAATGAGACTCAAATGTAGATTACAAAAGACTCGGAATTCAAATGATTGGGTAATTATAAAGGTAAATACCAAATATCCAGAGTCTAAAATACTGGAGGGAGGGTCCTGTACTCACTAAATCTGACTCACCTCCAAGGAGAGGAAAAATAGATTTTGCATCTTTTCTAGTAATTCAGATAAAGAGTAAATATGTGTTTTCACTGCTATGAGCTGCCTTTTCAATTTGATTTCATTGAGATTGGGCTACTGGTGTGTATATAAAGATAAAAAAATGTACTAAGGATAACTTAAAAGAAGAATATGACTATGGCAATTAATATCACAGAATTAATATCACAGAATATATTTCAGTGTGTTGTATCATACATTCTTTTGTTCACATGGAAGTAATAATCAAGAGCTGGTACTTTGCATCTGTCCTACACTACTACACTTTTATGAGAGAAATGTTTCTAAATGAATAAACAGCAAAACTTTCATTTGTAGATTCTGTAATAGTTTTATAGAAGGCTGTCAATTTAGCTAGAAATTATAAAAACTCATAATTTTAAAAATTATTTTCCATTTAAAATCTTTCCATCAAAAATAATTTTAAATGATGGGAGAGATATCAGTGAGATAATTGACCAGGGGTGCCTAGCATGTTTCGATCCTAATAAAGGATTGAAACAAGGAAAAAAAGCAACAGATATTCCACTGGAAGGTCTGAGGTACAGTGCAGAATTGCAACAGGAATGTGGCTGAGATTGTGTGAAACACAGAGTCATGCAATGGCCTTAGAAAAAAGGAAACTAAAAGCATGGCATCTTCCATCCTATTGAGGATAAACTTTGATCCAAGAAAAGCTTCACTCAGTGGAAACAGGGTAAGTAGGAGGTCCCACCAATGTCAAGAACGAATGAAATATTTACTGCTGGAGAACTTTTTGAACCCTCATAGGACCTAAGCCTAGTTTGCAATGCTGCCAATAAAGTCAAGCTGGTGCAATTTTCAAGAGAAAAAGCCCAGCTTCTGCCATGTCTTCCTTTACCCAGCTTAATTTACTACAGCATAATTCTAACTTGAGACACAACCCACTTGGGGTTATCTGAAGCAGCCTGGTAGGCACCTGCAGCAGCTTGGCTGGCCAGACCTGCAAATCAGCCAGGGACCCCACCATAAACTCTCCTGGCCCTGATAACCAACCAGGCACCTCTGATACCAAAATCAGACAAGACCAGAAATAAAAAGAAAACTATGGACCAATATCCCAGATGAAGATAATGCAAAAATTCTCAATAAAATACTAGCAAGTCAAAACCGACAGCACATCATAAATGTTATATTCCATGCTTTAGTGGTATTTATCCCTCAGATGCTAGGACAGCTCAACACACACAAATAAATAAATGTAATACATCACATCAATAAATGAAAGAGATAAGTATGATCAATTGATGCAGAAAATAATTTGGTAAATTTGAATAAATTTAAATGTCATAAGATTCAACATTCTTTCCTCTGTCCTCAGAAAATTAGGCACAGAATAAATGCACCTCCATATAATAAAATACATATATGTCTGTATATAAAAAGATCATAGCCATTATTATAATGAATGGGGGATATCTGAAATTTCTTCTGAGATTAGGAACAAGACAGGAATGCCCACTTTTTCCAGTCTTATCCAACAAAATATTAGAAATCTTAGAATAATAAAGCAAGATGAGGAATAAAGGGTATTCAAATAGAAAAGAAGAAATCAAGTTATCCCTATTTACACATAACATCACTTTATATGAAGAAAAGCTGAAGACTCCATAAAAAAACTCTTAGAACAGACAAACAAATTCAGAAAATTACAGAATACAAAATCAACATATGAAAATCAGTAACATTTTTATACACCAATAACAAACTTGCTGAGAAAGAAATCAAGAAAGCAATTCAATTTGAAATAGCTATAAAAGCTAAACAAAAAAATCTAAGAATAAATATAAATGAAGAAGTAAACAATCTCTAGATCTCTACATTGAAAATTTTAAAACACTGAAAAAATTAAAGACAAACTAAAAACAAAAATGGAAATAAATTCATGAATTTTTAAAAAACTTAATATTTTTGAATTGCCCATATTTCTCAAAGTGAGCAACAGATTCAATGCAATTCTCATCAAAATACCAATGGCATTCTTCAGACTTCTAAAACCCGTCTCCTATGGAGCCACAAAAGATCCTGAACAGTCAAAATCACCTTGAGAAAAAGGAATTTAGAGATATTATACTCCATGAGTTCAAATTTTACTATAAAGCTATAGTAACTAAAACAACATAGTATTGACTAACACACACACATAGAACAATGAGACAGAACAGAGAGCCTAGAAATCAATCCAAGTGTTTATAGTCAAGTGATTTGTGACAAAGGGTCCAAGAACACACAGTGAGGAAAAGACAGGTATTTCAATAAATGATAAAACTGGATATATATATATATATATATATATATATATATATATATATGTAGAAGAAGGAAACTAGATCCCCCATCTCTCAGCATATACAAAATCAACTCAAAATGAATCAAAGATTTCATTGTGAGACCTGATGCTATGAACCTACTAGAAGAAAACTTGGGGGACTTATATTGCTTATAAGTCCAGCAATATAAGTAATTCTTGTTTTTAGATAAGACCTCAAGAACACAACAACAAAACAAAAATAGATTAAAGGTATTATATCAAACTAAGAAGCTTCTGCACAGGAGACAATCAATAAAGTGAAGAGACAACTTGAAAAATAGGAGAGATCATTTGCAAATGATGCATACAATAAGGGATTAAAATCTAGAATACACAAAGGACTCAAAATCAATAGCAAGAAATAATCAGATTAAAGAAGGGAAATTATTTGAGCAGACATTTCTCAAAAGAAGATATTCAATGGCCTAAATATATGAAAAACCCTAGTGTCACTAATCACCAGGGAAATGCACATCAAAATCATTATGTGATATTCCTTTGATAGAACGTCTATAACAAAAAAAACATGAGAAATAACAAATGTTGCTGAGAATACCAGGAAATGGCTGGGAATGTAAATTAGTATAGCTATTATGGAAAACAATATGATAATCTGAAAAAAAATAAAATGGAAAGTACCATATGATCTAGTTATTCCACTCTGGGTATGTATATGTTAAAGAAAATAAAGTCAATGTATCAATGAAGAACCTATACTACCAAGTTTATTGTGGCATTATTTATAGTAACCAACATATGTAATCAACCAAGGTGTCTATAGATTGATAAAAAAGAAAATGTAGTTGTATATATAATTAAATATTATTAAGTCACAAAAAATTAAACTGTATCATTGCAGGAAACATGGATAGAATTAGAGTACATTATGTTAAGTGAAATAAATCAGGCACAGTAAAACAAATACGGAAACTGAAAAATGTTGATTTCATAGTAATAGTAGAATAGAGAGTCACTAGATATTAGAAAGGGCAGAGAGGAAGGGGGATAGAAAAAGATTGGATAACTAGTATCAAAATACAGTTACACAGAAGGAGTAAGTTTTAATGTTCTAAAACACTGAAGGGTGACTATAGTTCACAACAATTAATTATATATTTATAAAAACCTAGAAGAGAGGAGATTGAAGTTCCCAACACAAAGAAATGGGAAATGTTTAAAAAGATGAAAATGCTAACGACCCTGATTTGATCATTACCTAATAATATATGAGCCAAAGTAACACACTGTGCCTCATAAATAGGTACAATTATTTTAAGTTAATTTAAAAAATTAAGCTGGCCTCAGCAACACATACCTATAATCCCACAGGAGGACTGCAAGTTCAAGACCAGCTTGGGACACATAGGCACCATCTCAAAAAGAAAAAAAAAAAAAAGAAATGAAAAAGTTTTCAAATATTTGAAATGTTTGAGCATTCTCAGGTTAAAAAAGTTGTGCACTCATTTTTTTTCTATTAAACAACTAAATTGTTTATCTGCTTTAAAACTCAAAACAATGGTTAATTTCAGCTCACATGACAAAAATAACCATATTTTTGGATCTGGACATATATATTTTTTTAATTCCAAGAATCATTTAAAATCTTATCCCAGGCAGCTGCCATTTTACCAAATTTGATTGTGTTCACTCCCACAAATATTTACCGTGTTGATAATGAGGAGAGGTGACACTCTGCAAATGGAAATGATGAGTACCACAGTTTCATGTCACCCTTTAAAAGTGCAGAAGTGGAGATATAGTCACCATTAGAAGTCACCAAATGCCATCATCGTTGAATACTTAAGTCAGCACTTTAATGTGACATTAGCCCTTCTCTGTGATTTAAATTCTGTGAATGATTACGGGAGAAGAGAACTTCTCAGCAAACGGGATTGCTGCTTTCATTCCTGTCATCTCACTATAATCTACTAAAATGAATTCACAGTAAAGATTCATAAGAGATGTATATCAGCTGCCCTTTCAACCTAGAAGGCTCCATGCTTAAAAATTCTAGAATATTAGAAATGATAAAATTATGTTCTTATCAAACATCACAAAACTGATCATAATGATTTGGATTGATTAAAAAAACACAGATATTATTTTTCCAATTTTCACTCTTAAAATTTCAACTAAAAAGCCGGGCATGGTGGCGCATGCTTGTAATCCCAGCATTCGGGAGGCTGAGACCAGAGGATCTGGGTTCGCAGCCAGCCTCAGCTACCTAGTGAGGCACTCCGCAACTTAGTGAGACTCGGTTTCAAAATAAAGAATAAAAAATAGGGCTGGGGGTGTAGCTCGGAGGTAGAATGCCCTTGAGTTCAATCCCCAGTACCGCAAAAAAAAAAAAAAAAAAAAAAAAAAATTTCAACTAAAACATTCAAAAGGAGAAGAAAGCCCTATCCGTGATTCTGATTTACATAGCATTAACTCACTAAATGTAAACTATAGGGAAAATTTGTTCATGAATTTTTTCTATTGCCTCTTTATTTCTCAAAATTATGACTTTTCTTTGGAAAAAAGCTAATTTTAATTCCATACTGTGAGCTATGGAGGATATTGATGTTGCCATTAAAACTTTAAAGGAATATGAATTTTGATAGTACATACTTGGGTCAATTACTTCCAAGGTGTTTGTTATAACCTTGAGGTTTCTGAATCATTAAGTTATAAAAATAATTTTCTATATACTTTTTTCTCTAAACTGCATATAAGTATTAAATAGAATCAGTAAAGATAAAAGATTAGTTTCTAATCTTGGCCAGTGATCTTTTATCAATATTTCTTCAAAAGGGTTCAAAACTAATATGTCATCAATGGATATATTTTGTCACTTAATAAATGTGATCATGTGTTTAGTCATGTACTTTCCCAATTATCGGGAACCCCAGGCTGAACCCTCAACCATAAGGCCCCAGTAAAGATGCTGCCTGAATGTTGCTGATTCAAACCTCTCTTTATTATAACTCTCTCTCTGGGATCGAGGGCACTACACAAGCAGTAACAAACACAGCACAGAAGCCGTCTCTCCAAATAGTGCCTTTCCAACAGACTCCCAATAACCCCTCTTTCCAGCAATCCACCTTCCACTAGCAACCAACAACCTTTCCTCCCAGAACTTCTCCAGCAACCCACTCCAGCAACAATCCAGTCAGCCTCTCCCCAGCAACTCCTCTCTTGGGTGAGATGTGGAGGCTCTTAAAGCCACACAGGGCCTAAGCCACGAGGCGTCTCATACAGCTCTCACCTGGGCCGGCCATGAGCCGGGCGTGCTGGTGCATGCGCTCTGGCGTGGTGCAGCCCTAGAATGATACCACCTGCAGCCACTTCTGGCACTCTGCCTGGCGCCATCTAGAAGCGGGGTCTTTCCAGCCGGGCTAGGCCCCCGACAACCAAAGAACTACTGCTTGGTTATTAAGATAAAAACTCTGAATAGTTATATACCAAAAGGTGAATGGCGACTGTTTCTTAATTGTTTGCTTTTCTTTCTATATTGTCTCAATTCCTTTGCTTCTAAGTTGAAGATATACAACATAATTAATAGATAAAAATTTAAAACTCATTTAGTCATTTACATATTAAAGTAGCCTAAAGGAACTAGTTTAAAGATTATAATATATCCTTTGGGATACAGTAAATAGGTAAATAAATAGCAAAGCCCTCCAGACTTCTGCTAGCTGAAAACTCTTAACAGTCCAACTTTTTTTTTTTTTTTTTTTGCTGTACTGGGGATTGAACTCAGGGGCATTCTACCTCCGAGCTACACCCCCAGCCCTTTTTTTTTTTTTTATTCTTTATTTTGAAACCGAGTCTCACTAAGTTGCGGAGTGCCTCACTAGGTAGCTGAGGCTAGCTGCGAACCCAGATCCTCTGGTCTCAGCCTCCCGAATGCTGGGATTACAAGCGTGCGCCACCACGCCCGGCTCAGTCCAACTTTTTTTTTATGTAAAATGTTTCAAATTCATTTGAAAATTTCAAAATAAGAAACTGTAAAATAACTATCAAAAAGTGTGAACAATACATTTAAGATAGATTTCTGTAGCCTCCACACTTTCCTGTCTTGTACTTTGTACCCCTATTTCTTCCTGCACAGAGAATTTAGAATTTTGTGCCAATGTACAAACATTTCAGACTTTATCACCTATGCCTTTTGCTGCATTACTTTTAAGTAAATGTGAAACTATAAAAACAGAAAATAATGTTTTGTTCCAGTGATGAAAGTTATGTCTTTTGAACTTAATATAATTGAGATAAAGATTTCCATACTCAGGTATGCCAAATGTGAAAATCATTAGGTGTGAAAAGAATTCAGACAGTCATAAGACTTATGCTTGTCAAATGTGGATTTAAATATGAATTAGAAGAACAAAATTAAAGCATAGGTATAAAAGCCTGGATATAGCACCAAAGATCCTGAGAAGTAAGGTATAATTAAGGAAATTATAATATTTTTAGTCATCTCAGTAAAGAATCTTCTTTGTATAATGTAAATATATTTTATGACATATTTAAATTTATAGACTCAATGTAATTCTGCTGTATAAAATGTGGTAAGCATTAAATTATCCCACTACTTTCTTTCAAGTTATGTATTTGTCAATTCTACAAACAAACTGAGGAGTCTTGCTCAAAACACATGATAATAGATGTATTATGATTCTGATCCTTTCTGGTTCCAAAAAGTGAACTCTTTACATTATAGCACTCTTTCTTCTAAACAAACAAATAAACCAAAAGTATTATTCAAGATCAAAATTCTACGATTATAGCCAATTTTAAGAACAACAGATTAAAGTAGGAGTAAGCACACAGAATCTCAAATTTGAACGGATTTTGGAAGTCTTCTCATCCATATGTTTCATTTTGTGGCTAGCAAAAAGAGTTAATATAAAACATCAAAAGACATGAAGGATAGGGTAAGGACATCTTTTTTACTGTCAATCTGGTCCCCCCATTGCAACTGCTTGTATTTTCTCCTTGATGAAGGTGCAATTGAAATATGATATACTTTCAAGTTTTGATTTCCTTTATTTTACTTGCCTCTATCCTTTGAGTCCAGGGAATCCAGCATCTGTTGCCAATTAGGCTCATCAGCACTCTACCAGGGAGTCCCTGCTGATCCACTAACAAGAGTGAGTGGATCAGCAGGGGCATATGGCTGCTTGGAATGGGATTTTAACCTCCGCCCTGCCAGGGTCCATGCAGGATCTGTTCATCCCACCGCAGTGATCTGTGAGACAAAGCACATATGCACATCAAGATTTGGATGCCATGGCAACCAGTGGGTAAAGGAGTCATTAAGAATACAGAGCTGTAGTTAGAACTTCACATTTTCATGGCTGCCAGCTGAGAGATGCAAATACTGTTTTCCAAACAACACTTACAGCTATTAGGTATCATTAGGATGTAGTATTTCATCAGGATGTACTATTTCAGATAGAGCCGGGAAAGACCTTTTAGATTGCATTTTTATAATTATTTGAGAAATAATCCTTCATCAGCTTCTCTGAGTTTTGTTACCTGTGCTTTCTGGAACATTTAGACATTCTCTTGCAGTGATATTTAAATATATATGTTATAGGACACATATATTTCTAATTTGTCAATATTATATTTGTTAATATATACATGATAAGCAGAATATAAACTGGAAATATTTTTAAATGTTCACATAATTTCTTTAAATTCAATTCTAGATTATTTTACTAACCCATGAACATCCCAATCTATTATTTTTGAAATTGACATAAAAGAAAGAGAACATTGACTACGTATTATCCAAACATGTTGGAGCAAGATTATAATTATTTTCAGTATTTTCTAGATAATAACTTTTATAAAAATTATCTTTTTTTTCTAAATAATGCTATGTTTGATGTTGATAGTGAAGTATAAATATGTAATCATGTAAAGAAATATTCAGTACTTTTTTTTGTGTGTGGTACTGAGAATGGAACCTAGGGGCATTCAATCTCCAAACTACACCCCCATTTCTATTTTTTTTATTCTTTATTTTAAAACAGGGTCTCACTAAGTTGTGGAGAGCCTCACTAAGTAGCTGAGGCTGGCTGCAAACCCGGCTCCTCTGGTCTCAGCCTCCCAAGTACTGGGATTACAAGTGTGCCCAGCTCCTCAGTACTTTTCAATTCGCATATACATTTGTATACATATATTCATCTAAACTGTTATTCTGAGTGAGCGGGGCGGTGCACACTTCTCCTTCCAGTACATGGGAAGCTGACACAGAAGGATAGAAAGTTCACAGCCAGCCTCAGCAACTTAGCAAGACCCTCCTAACTTAGTGAGACTCTTGTTTCCAAATACAAAATAAAATACGGATGGAGTGTAGCTCAGAGGTAGAATGCCCCTGGATTTAATCCTCAGTATGAAACACACACACACACAAAAAAAAAAAAAAAAAAAAAAGAGGAAAAAATCTGTTATTTGGGTAGAATACATTTATATATGTATGCAATCTAATATAATATCTTAATAAAAACTATAAAAAGGTTTGATGATAAATAAATCAAATATAGAGAAAGGTTTTTATTAGTGCTATGGCTTTCTGAAGAATTATATGTATTGCTTTTATATTTGACAATAACAAGTATTGCATTAATGGTTCTCCTATATTTTCTAAAACTACATTTGACCAGTGCTCTGCAATCTTGTGAATCTTTTTTGGGGATGAAGCAGGTAACAAATAAGTTTATGAATATAATAGCCAATATTACTATTAGATTAATTGGATACATGTTGACTTCAAGAAAAAAATCAAAAGTTAGAATATCATGTTAGAAAATGATTTATCTTAATTAAAAACTACACTTCGTCTTAGTCAATGTCAATGGGCCTTTAAAATAAAGAATAAGTCAAGGATGCCCACTATCGCCACTCCTTTTCAACATAGTACTGGAAACTCTAGCCAGAGTGATAAGGCAAGAGAAAGAAATCAAAGTAATACAAGTAGGAAAAGAAGAACTGAAATTATATATATTTGCAGATGACAAGATCCTATACTTGGAAGACAAAAAAAAAAAAAAATCAACCAAAAGACTTCTAGAACTGATTATCAAATTCAGCAAAATAGCAGAATACAAAATCAATCTACAAAAATCAGTAGCTTTCCTATACTCCAACCATGAATTCGCTGAAAAAAAATCCAGAAAACAGTTTTTTTCATTCACAATAAAATGATAAAATAACATATCTAGGAATAAATCTAAGGAGGTAAAAGACTTCTACAATGAAAATTATAAAACACTAAAGAAAGAAATTGAAGAAGATCTTGGAAGATAGAAAGATCTCCCATGCTCTTAGAGAGGCAGAATAAATATTATCAAAACTGTCATTCTACCAAAAGTCATCTATAGAGTCAAAACTTATTAAAACATCAATGTCATTCTTCACAGAGCTAGAAAATTAAGTCCTAAAATTTCTATGGAAAAAAAAAAAAGACCCAGAATAGAGAACACAGTTCTTGGCAATAAGAATCAGGTGGAGGCATCACCATGCCTGATTTCAAACTATACTGCAGAGCTATAGCTATAAAACAGCATGACAGTGGCACAAAACAGACAATCAAACCAATGGAACAGAATAGAAGATACAGAAACTAATCAACACACCTGTAGCCAATTGAGGTTTTTGTTTTTTTGTGTTTTTTTTTTTTTTTTTTTTTTTTTGTGTGTGGTACTGGGGATTGAACTCAGGGGCATTCTACCTCCGAGCTGTACCCCCAGCCCTATTTTTTATGCTTTATTTTGAAACCGGGTCTTACTAAGTTGCAGAGTGCCTCACTAGGTAGCTGAGGCTAGCCTCGAACCCGGATCCCCGGTCTCAGCCTCCTGAATGCTGGGATTACAAGCGTGCGCCACCACGACTGGCTGCCAATTGATTTTTAATGAAGGCGACAAAAAAAAAAAAAAAAGATGTTGGAGAAAACATAGCCTTTTTAATAAATAGTGTTGGGAAAACTGGTTATTCATTTGAAGAAAAATGGAATTAAAACTCCAGCCTCTCACCATGCACAAGTCAATTCAAGACTGATCAAAGATCTGGACATTTTGCCAGAAATTTTGAAATTACTAGAGGAAGGCACAGGACAAATACTCCAACATATAGGCACAGCAGAAACTTCCTCAGTAAGAACCCCAAAGTTCAAGGAATTAAAACTAGAATTGAAAAATTGGATGGTATTAAGTTAAAAATTTTCTGTTCAGCAAAGGAAACTATCAGGTATCTACAGAGAGAGAATACAGTATGGGAGAAGATCTTTGCCAGTTACTCCTTTATTCATCTAGACTAACATCTAGAATATACAAAGAACTTAAAAGACTTATCACTAAAAAACAAATAACCCAATCAAGAAATGGGAGAGTTAACTAAATGGGAAAGTTAACTTCACAGAAGATGTACAAATTTCTGATAATATATGAAAAAATGTTTAACATCAGTGACAATCAGGGAGATGCAAATCAAAACTACACTGAGATTCTATCTAACCTCAATGAGAATGGCAATCATCAAGAAGTCAAACAACAATAAATGCTGGCAAGGGAGTGGGAAATGGAAACACTTCTACAATGTTGGTGAGATTGCAAATTAGTGCAGCCACTATGGAGATCAGTGTGGAGATTCCTCAGAAAACTAAGAATGGATCTATCATACTATCCAGCGATACCACTCCTGGGTATCTTTCCAAAGGGGCTGAAACCAGAATACATGCACATCCATGTTTATAGCAGCACAATTTACAGTAGTCAAATTATTAAACCAATCTAGATGTTCATCAATAGATGAATGGATTACAAAATTATGGGAAATACACACAACAGAATTCTACTCAGCAATAAAGAAGAACAAAATTATGTCATTTGCAAGAGAATGGAATGACCTGGAGAACATTATGTTAAGTGAGATTAGTCAATCACTGAAAGTGAAGGGTCATATGTTTTCTCTAATATGTGGAAGGCAAGAAGTAATTGGAATACCAGAGGTATTCCAAATAATGGAGGAAAAACCCCAGTGGAACAATGAAAGAGGTCTAGGGGAGGAATGTGGGGAAAGGATTATGAACAAAACACTTTCACTGGCATTATGCACCTATGTAAAATTACCAATGCCAATCTCAATATCATACATGTGGAAGGGGAAGGAGTGGGGAGGGAAGCAGAGGAAGCCCACCAAGTGTTGTGTGCATGTATGTACCTACCATTCTGAATTGCATTATGAGATGAAATTACACTACACCATTAAAAATATATAAAATTTAAGCCGGGCGTGGTGGCTCATGCTTGTAATCCCAGTTCTTAGGAGGCTGAGATCAGAAGATCCTGGTTCATGGCCAGCCTCAGCTACTTAATGAGGCTCTTCGAAACTTAATGAGACCCTATTTCAAAATAAAGAATAAAAAATAGGACTGATGGCGTAGCTCGGAGATAGAATGTCCTTGGGTTCAATTCCCAGTACCACAATATAATACATAATTAAAAACTAAATGTAGCCTTTACAAATTAATCACTTTCAGAAAAAAAAAAAACACTGCTAAATCTCTATCACCTTTGTTAAATATTAGCCATTTCTAAGTATATATAAATAAATCACTTAAGAGACCCATCAGTATCTTGTTCCATGAGAGGTAAATATCCTATAGTCTTATAATAATGACTTTATAATGACTAAAGCAAGTTTAGTAAGCCCTGAATTTAAATTCTAGTATCTGCACTGAATTATGATTGCCTAAGTGTTTGAGATAAAGTAACATTTATTTTTGAGAGAAGTTTGTCCTCTTTTAGTTACATCTACTGCCTACACCTATGCAGATTTGGGATGGTATCTTATTTGTAACTGAAAGCAATTTGGTCATTTTAATATGTCACTCTTAAAATGAGTGATTCTCTTTTAACCAATTTCACTGTAGTCAATGCCAAAGAACTCAACAATGCACTGACTGACTTTCACCACATGCTCTTTATGATATTTGAGAGTACCCATCTAAAATATATTTTAGATTTCCATATCTCTAAGCCTAAACCAGATTCCTATGTTATTACATCTGGTTTATATTATTTCATCTCTCCCACAGTTATGCTTTCACAGTTAAGATGTAAAGCTATGTCTTTGGCTCTGCTTTCATTCTCTTTCACTAGAAATATCAATTTAAAATGTTCATATCTTTTGCAATCCTGCTGTCAAAGATATTTGGATATTAAATTATGATATATTTCTTGTAGAACCAGCCACTGATTGATTTCTCTTGAAGCTCAGTACTTGAAAAAAGTCTTTCTCTGCAAACGAAATCAAATTTATTTACTGAGCAAGAATTATACATAGCTTTTGTGTGTGTGTGTGTGTGTGTGTGTGTGTGTGTGTTTTACTTTGGCTTCCAGGACTTTGAGAGCTAAATTCAATATTTTATGAATGTAAATAACCACTCTGTGTAACTGGTAAAATGATCATTCTTTCTTCTTTTTATAAAATAGTTATTCCTACCATTTCTGGGACTACTACTCCTTTAGGGATATGATTAAAATCATGAAGCCACTTCTTAAATTAATGTATACATACACATAAACTAAACATCAACTTTCAGGGGTTTCAATAATTCTAGTAATGAGCACAAGATTAAGAATTTTTATTTTAAGGAATTTTTAATCTATATTTTTTCTTTTAACTTTACCATGGTGGTATTTAATCTTGTAATGTTATTTAGAACTTCTTTACTAGAAAGCAAGGTGTGAATTATCAATTCAAAGTAATTTGATATTAATAAAATAATAGAAATAATAATAAAGCAGTAATATGAACAATAATAAAATAAATTGCACAAATAACCTATGTTTTATTTATCTAAAGTAAAATTCAACATTTAAGTCATGTTTGTACCATTTTTATTCTTTCTGGTAATAGTGAACAATTATAGGGCAATGAAAAAAAAAATAAAAATCAAGTTTTTATACACTACATTCTAAATATTATCATTAGATTTCTCCACAACCACTTCACAAAAAGCCTTATTTCAAGCTGCAGAACTCTAGTTATGCTACACAATAAGCTTTGAATTCCTTGGTTGCTCACTTTGTACCTTGATATAGAGGGAATCCTATGAATCATTTTGAATTATTTCCCAGGGCTCAGACCTAAAAAAAAAAGTGTTTGCTTATAAACAAAATCAGATGTGTCTCATATTGTACTTCATTATTACATCCAAATCTGAAATGCTCTGAAGTCACAGGGATTTATTACCACCTTCTGTTTCTCAATTAGAAACATCATGGTAAATGGTGTTTGCTTTTTTTATAAACCAATCCTTGATTTAAATATTGTCTATAGAGTCCAATTCATATTCTTAATAGCATTTGCTTGCCATTTTGGATTTAAGGAAAGTAGAATATATATTTTCCAAGAGAGAATACAAATGAAGTTTCCCTAGTGCATCCAGAATGCTTGCAATACAGTGTGTGAGGGCACAGCAAAAGTGTGCAAAACAACACTCAAATATTAGTTATCTCCCTTGTTTTTTTCTGCACATGCAGCACAAAGATATTAAAGCAAATCATTTTTACAAGGCCCTCTTGTATTGTCATAATTATTCTATTATCATTTTGTAGAGTCAGTATTTATGTTCTTAAATGCACCTTAAACATTGCAATGTAAATCTAAAGTAGAGACTGATTATCCAACCTAGGTGCTTTTGTCTATTACCAATCTACTAGCTTCCTAAGATTGCTGCAACAAAGTACCACAATTCTAGAGGTTTAAATCAAGAAAGACTGGCTGGGGACATAGCTCAGTTGTAGAGCACTTGCCTAGCATGTATGAAGACCTGGATTTGATCCCTAGCATTGTGTAAACAAAAAGTAGAAGAAGTTAATTTTCTCACAGTTCTGGCAGAGCAAAGTCCAACAACAAGGTGAAAAATGTATCCCTTGTCTCTCTTAGTTTTTGATGGCTGCATGTAACCTTTGGTGTTCCTTGATTTAGGATTTTACAACTCAACTTGGTCTCTGCCTTCCTCTTTATCAGATTTTTTCTCTGTGTTTCCATGTGCCTCAACTCTCTTCTTCCTTCTATAAGGACAACAGCAATGAATTTGAGGATTATTTGAACCTAGGTTGATCTCACCTTAAGGGACTTAACTTTACTATGTCTGCAAATACGCTAATTACAAATAATGGCACATTTGTATTCTCCAACTGAACATGAATTTCGGGAAGATATTAAGCCCTATACAATCACCTTAGACATTATTTCTAAAATAAATTTAAATCTACCTCTTCTTTTCCTTTCTTGTGCAGTTTCTACCTATATTAGACATCAGGATGATAGTCAACGTTTTAAAAATGTCTTTGCCTTTTTACTTTAAAAATATTTAAAATGTCATTTTTAAACTATAGAATTCATTCCTGTTCTTTCCTTCCAAAATAAGAAATATTTTCATTTTAGAAAATTTTAAAAATACAGAAAATCACAAAGGAAAATATTTTTAAAAACTTTAAATCTCACAACTCAGAGCTAAATATTTTTACTATATTCATATAAGTGTTTTTACTGGGACTGGGACCTGCAAGAAATTTGCAAAAGGATGGGAAAAGAAGGTACAACTGAAGCTATTTAAAGCATTAAGAGTAGCAATATTTCCTAACTGTATCCTTCCATTTCAATTTATTCAGTGACCAATTTTATTTTTGTTTATTCCCCTTCAAACTTGTAAGTTATTTTAGAATTAATATACCAAAATAAAGAGTGTTCTATGGTGATTTGGAATATTTTTCTTTGCTTTTAAGAGATTTTCTTGTAAATCTTCTAGAAACAAATTCAGTTATCTATAATAGGCTAACTAAAATTAGCATAAGTGGACATGTCTCTTCTTTCTCTAGCATCATGGTCATACTCAGCTTGGGTTCTAATTTTTATGTCATTCTACATGTTTTCCTGCCTTAGAACAACTTCTATTACTACAAATATTTCATCATCAGTTAAGTTATGTGCAATGATCTGGTCATTGGCTGATAAAAAATAGGTTATTTTCAAATTTTCTGGCCTAATTTCCAGGTCTTGATTCGTTAATACAGAATATGGAAATATTTTCCCACTAAATTTTATCCATTTTTCAACTAACATTTATTTTGTACTTACTCTGAGAGAATCATTCAATCAGATTTTAATGATTCTGAAGTCAGTAAACTACTACTCTGAAAAGATATAATAAGGGAAGCAAATATAAAAAGAACTACATATAATTGAAAGCAAATGTTTTGAACGCAATAGACAAGAAGAGGATGAGGAAGAAGCAGCTGATTTTGATTGAAGGATGTCTAGCAAATTTAAAAATATGATTTGGGAGTGTTCAGAGACCGTGAAGATTCATCTTTTCAGCCTATCTAGATAGGTGACCTACAAAATGACAGGTACAATAATTTTTACATTATTTCTGCCACTATGACGAAGAAACAACCTAGAAATAATTTTTAATTTTGAATTTATTTATAGACTCCAATGTACAAGACATTTTCTTCAGAGATATTCCTTATGCACTGTCTGCTCGTTCTTTGGTTAAAACTTTGTTTCACGACATATCACCACTTTTGATATTTAACTTGAGCCTAGAGTAGTAGGTAGAAAAATATTTCCTCCAATAGAACTTGGGAAAAATAAATAATTTTGTACATAGTTTCATTTGGAGAGATGAAACATGGTGTACATTATTTGCAAAGCAGTGAAAATAAAACCTTTGTGTGCCTCTCTGTTCTTGGAGGGTATTACGGATACCAAAGCTGTTTTTAAAAGTACCTGTAACCAATTCATTTTGAATATAACCCAGAGACTGTAAAACATTTAGTCTACTAAGAAATATTTTGTCTTAGACTCAAAAGCTGGTAAACTTCTTAAAAAAGTAGAAATGTTATTGATGACATGTTAAAATGTTAAGCACATGGCAATATTTTCCCATAGTTTACTTTTGAAATTACATTTCTAAAAGTGACTGCTTTTAGAAGGTACTTTCATTCCACTGTAAAAGGTCATTTTTTTCTTAGCATATGCAGACATTTCAGTATATAAATCTGAGTTTACAAAACACATAAATTAGGAAGTGATTATTCACATTGCAAGTAATTCACTGCAGGGTTCCTTTAAGATTCTACTAGCAATTTTAGGTAATTGTTTACAGTTCATTAACTACTTCATAGAAAGACTAGAGGGAACATAGTGCCTTAATAATAGTACATCCTAAAGAAAAACCTGAAAAAAAATATTCAGGTAATTGCAAGGTATCTAAAGAATCAGGTATAAAACTTACTATTTTTGAAGACAAAAAGCTAGAGGAAGCAAATGAGTTTGTCCTATATCATGAAGCTAGTTACCTGCATGGATAAAGCAAAACTCAGCATTTCAGACCCACTGTTTAAAGGTCCATTAATCACACTAGAACTAGGTATGGTTTAGTCATCACTAAGAGTCTTTTCAATAAGAACTATTTCATAGTTTAGGCTATTCACTTTTAACTAAAAATTAAAGCATAGTAATTTTATTACATGTTACATCAGATCAAAATCTAGTTATAACAAAGTTGAACAGAGAGGATATATAATGATTGTTTGATAGTTTATCATGAAAGCATCTCTTCTAAATACAATACAAATTAAAGCAGGTTGGGAAATAAGCTATTCTCTAATCAACCCACTGTGTTGCAGGATGGGTTTTTCTGGAAACAAATCTCATGTTGACATTAGTGTTCAGAATATTTTAGGTTGTACACCAAGGATCAACTTTTGTGGAAGAATAGAACAGGAAATAATATTGGGTTGAGAAAAAAGTTGACCTACAATACACATAGGCAAGGATCCTCAACCAAGCATATTAGAAGCTCTGGGATTAAATATCCCATCAGAAATGTCCTGTCTTAGGTCAAATTGTGGACTTGCCTTTGACCTCATCTGTCATTAGATGTAGGCCATCTTGGAAAGGCCATAGCCTTTGGCAAAGAGTATCTCAGACACTGAAGGACCTTTTTAGAAGCTTTCTGGCTAAAGTTGTAGTTCTTTGAAAATCTGTGAATGGAGTTTTTCTTAAATCATCATATAAATATTCAAAAGCCAATTGCTTTATTTAAAGAATACACTAAGCAAGGCATGGTGGTGCATGCCTGCAATCCTAGTACTTAAGAGGCTGGGACAGGAGAATCACAGGTTCAATGCCAACCTCAGTGACTTAGCGAAACCTTCAGCAACTCAGTGAGACCCTACTTTAAAATAAATGACAAATAAAAAGGACTGGGGATATATTTCAGAGATAAAACGCTCCTGGTTTCAATTCCTAGGAGAGAAAAAAAAAAAAAAAGAATACACTCAACTTTTGTTATACATTGAGTTTCCTCTTTCCAAAGCTTAAGGTCTAATTAGATGAAGATCACGTGTAGTCAAAGATTTTTAAATCTCAGATATTATATGTACCTGTGGAAGTACTCAATTCTATCATATTTTTGTAAACTGTATGTACATATTGCATTTCTTAGCCACACATTTGTGTAATTATTTACACAATTTACTTCAAGAGAACCAGCTAAACTCTCCTAGTGGATAATAACCTCTATTCAATACAATTCTACAAACATAGTCTATTTTATTTGTCACTATATCTTACATGCTTGAAACAGAAACTGGCACATAATACACCATTCAATAAATTTGCAATAATTTTCACTTGTTTACATGTGTTCCTAAGTATGTTGTGCTCTTTTCAACCTCAGTAAATAAGAAAGCAGGTGAGAGTTCAAGGAAGCCTAGAAACTATCTGCCTACAAACATGGAAACTCACAGGATGCTTGCATTTGCACCCGGCATCACACTTTGTGGCCTCAGAATTTCCACTGTGGTGAAAACACTAAACTCTAACCTAGCATGGGCTTTTGTGTCAATCTCAGGAAACAATATTATAACTTTCAGAGGTGGACAGCACAATTACTTCTCCCTTCTTTCTATTCAGGGGCCAACTTTCTGGCCTCTGTGCCAACTTGTAGCCAAGGAACAAGCTGTTAACATGGTGGCAGAAGTGGTTGAGATCATCTTTTTTTTTCAAACAACAAATATTATATCTCATTTTTTAAAAGAATTCAAAATATTTTCTTTGTTTGGTCAAACATAGCAACTCATTTTAATATCTTCCCCACATCAGGAGACTCTATGAATGCCGAGAAGCCAAAATAGCCAGTGTCCCCTGCAATCTTGAAATAAATATAGCAGGCACTATTGAATGATTCCTATGTGAGAATACTGTTTTATATAGGCATTCTCATTAAATCCTCACAATAGTATGAAGAATATGTTGTTATTATATTCAGTTTATAGAGCAGAAAAATAACATATTAGGAGAAGTCAGATAATTTTCAGCTATCTAATGAGTGATGATGTCAGGACTAAAAGGTATAATTCTGGAAGATGGACAATTATGTATTGGGTGTACCTTCTCTCAAGCAACTGCTGCATTACTACCTAGTTCACAAGAGGAAGGAATGTGAGTCCATAAGCTCAAATAAATCTCTATCCCTGAAAATATAATTTAAAAAATGGATGAGAAACATAAATTCCCCACTAATATTTTTAATTCTTGCAGCCCTTAACCTGATGTCTTACAATGCTACATACTTGTAAATTGTTCTACATTTTTTAAAATTGCAAATGCATAGCAACATAAAAAGACAACACTAAGACAAAAGAATTTCTTATTTATCAAAAAATTTTTCTCTTTGACTAACTTTTAGTGAAACATTCTGGCCATTCAAACTTAGTTCCAAAATAAGCTTAGGGACAAGTTTGGAATTATGAAATCACCTATATTTCCTGCTTAAGACCAGTGGAATTTCAGCCTGAGGAAAAGACACAATTCTGAATATCTTTGGAATGTGATTTGGGGCATGCAAACCATCTCCTGAGTATCCCTAGCATTACAGAGAAAGAAAAACATGCAGCCGGTCAAATCATAATACAAGGACTGGATGACAAAGAAGCATCATGATAGATGAATAGCATGGGCCATCTAGCCCTAGTGTGACAATAAAAAGGAATATTGTGATACAGAGCAAGCTCCTGCAGGTTGATAAAGGGACAGAAAAACTTGGAAGGGAAAAAGTAGCAGAACTGACAAAAAGGTTGGATGATAAAATGTAGAGAAATACTGAAAGGGCAGTGTACATCTGTTTGAGGCCCCCAAAAAGATGACTAGTAGATCCTTGATCACAGTCTATAACTTCAACTTAGAAACGTAAATGATGTAAGAGAGTTATTCACAGTCTCTGAATATAGTAGAGAAAAAGTCAAGGTACTTTGAACTTTAGGTTGGGGGAAGGGGCAAAATGTTCCTTTAATTCAAAAAATTGTACAATAGTTGAACAATAGGATTAAATCTCAAGAGAAGTCTTACCACAGATAACCTATGAAAAGTCAGAGAAAACATCAGTCACACCAAAAAACTGAGCTGCTATCATGAGAATATGAGTGGCTGATATCATCTTGTTTTCAAATAAAAAATATTGTATAGCTTTTTTGAAAAGAATTCTAATATTTTGTTCCCTTGATCAATCATAGTAACTGCCAGGTCACAATGCAAGCTCAACTTTCAGTGAGCATGAGTAATATGAGACTATGCATTGAGTATGAAACACATGTTTAAAGGATTTTATGAAATGGATCACACTTAGTGAAATCTGATTCTATGCACTCAATAAGCATGTACAGTATTGGTTTATCATAGCTCATTGAATACATACTAATCAGCCACATCAACTTAATAATGTGAGTGGACTTCATTTTATATTTCTACCTTTTTATTATCTGCTCTGTTTAAAAGCGCTTAATTACTCTGTAATTTCCTGTAAAAACAAACAAACAAACAAACAAAATATCCACTAAAAAAAGTCTCTTCTGACTGTTGCTTATTTGCTAACACACTTCCTAAAAATTTCATCCAAATTTTACAAGCAAGGTATTTTTAACTAGGAATGGGTGAACTGAAAGTATCTTTTACTTGTGTTGTCAAATTCAAATTAAATTAATGCAGATAAAAATAATGTGAAAAGTCTTCATATCCACTATTATTTCCTTATGTAAGAAAATTGGACTTTGAGAAACATATATAAATACAATGTATCCTATTTTTTTAGAGATCTCCTAAAATTTATTTATTTTAAACTAAACAAAACCAGAACCACCTCCTTTCTTTCTTATAAGCTGAATTACTCAGTCTCTGTTTATCCTGTTATCATAGTACAAACTTACTAAGATAGTCATTAAAGACCTAAAACAGAATATTCCTTTTTCTTCCATTATATTATAGGCAAAATTTTACTTCCTTATGGTTGGGATGTGCTTTTTTCCTTTGATAAAGTCTCCGGCTATTATAATAGCCACTATCTCCCTAACATTGACCTGAACCTTCATGACTGGACATGAGATTGTATAATAGAGTTACGCTTTGGAAGTCAAAAGTTGTGATTCCATACCCTAATTCTTAAGGACTCTTGCAAAATTGGATAGGTTTCTAAACTCTGTTAAGTAAAAACTTCGTCATACACAAAATGAGGGTAAAGATGCAGGTTTTATTTTTTGATTATACAGTACAAATATACTGCAATCAGTGGGCAGTCAATAATATAATAAGTAATAATATTCTATCACCAAAAAAGAAAAAAAATAATTACAGCCAGCCATGAAAAATACCTAATAAATTTCAGGAAATAGGTATTAGTATATAATAGTACCATGGAATAAGTAGTCTGGAACCTTACTAGATGTTGGTTTCAAAATAATAGAGGATAAAAGGTCTCTACTTTCAAGTGATTCCCTGTTTTGCGGGAAACAAAGAAAATGCAAACTGGTAATTTTAAGATAATGTGTTCTGTGCTACAATAATGGTATGAACAGAGTGCCACAAGAACACAAAGTAAGGAACAATTAACTTTTCAAGGACAGATCAACCTCAGCAGGCTAATTTAGAGAAATGATTAATGAAGCACCCATAATTTCCCAAAAAGAAGATAATATCTCTTGTGATCTTATTAGAAAAATAATATACTAAAAACCCCAGAATTTCCCATAAGCTAGAATATAACCAACTTTAATTGTAAGCCCCCAAACCCAGAAGAATATGAGTGCTTTTATTTAGAATTTTGTATTAATTTTATAAGGTAATATATAGGGAAACAAGTCCTTGGGCACACAGGCCAAAATTCATGAAAAAGTTTATTGAACTTGGAGGATGAAAGAGCAATATTGCTGACTTAAAGCACCAAACACACTATCACAGAATGACTTTGACCATACAATTTGAGAATGATGCCGTGAGTCTTAATTTTGTAAAATATTTCAAATTTTGGCTTGGTGCAACCACTATTTTTTTTTTAATTTTTTATTGTAGTAATTCGTGCAATATAGCATACATCTTTGTTAAGTACGAGTTGTTAACAACATATTTGCACACAATTCTCATTTGACCCCTTCCCCAATTCCCACCCCACTCCCTTCCCCCTCCCTCAACCACTATTTTTTATTTGAATTCTTGTGTAAAAAGAAAGTAAATGTTAAGTACCATTAAAGAAAGAAAGAAAGATTTCCCATGAACAAAAGATCCAGTTTAAACATGTTAACAGAATATATGAGTGATACGTGAATCTCACTAGAATTTATGCTTGCAGAGATTGACTGCAACTCTTACTGGATTTATCATTAGTATATTTAAATTACATAAAATTAAACAAGTATCTAAAGATTATTGAAGATAATTCATATTTTTCTTCCAAATTTTAAATTATGGGAAGATAATTTAAAAATAAGTCTTTAAAACCTACAGAATATACATGGAAAACAAAATCTAATGTATGCTGTGGACTTTGGATAACTGCTGTATGTAAATGTAGGTTGATGGGTTGTAATAAATGCACCATTCTAGTGGGGGATATGGACTATGTAACCATGAGATAAGGTCGTTTGACCACCATTCTGGTTCTACAGTTTATTTATACTTATAGAAATACAAATGGCCAATAAATGTATGAGGAAATGTTCCACATCCTTAGCAATCAAGGAGATGCAAATCAAAACTACCCTGAGATTTCACCTAACTCCAGTCAGAATGGCAATCATAAAAAACACGAACAACAACACCTGCTGGTGAGGGTGTGGAGAAGTGGGAACACTAATACATTGTTGGTGGGATTGCAAACTTGTGCAACCACTGTGGAAAACAGTATGGAGGACCCTCAGACGAATGGGAATGAACCTACCATATGACCCAGCAATTCCGCTACTGGGTATATACCCAAAAGAATGGAAACCAAACTATCAGATCAACGCATGTGTATCTATGTTTATAGTGGCTCAATTCACAGTAGCCAAACTATGGAAGCAGCCAAGATGTCCATCGACAGATGAATGGATTACAAAACTATGGGATATGTACACAATGGAATTTTACTCAGCCATAAAGAAGAACAAAATCATGTTCTTTGCAGGGAAATGGATGTAACTGGAAAACATTATGCTAAGTGAGATTAGCCAGTCACAAAGACTAAGAAAGCATATGTTCTCCCTAATATGCAGATGCTAGGAAGAAGATGGGGCATAGGAGGGTCTCCAGATGAAAAGAAGAGATCCTCAATAAGCAAAGAAGTTGATTTAACTGTAGTGGATGCACAGGGCAGAGGGACACCCTAAGGCACATGATGTACATACACAATCATATCAAGGTCACTCACTGAACTGAACCTGAGGGGGAGGGAGGGCAAGGGAGCGGGGTGGGAATTGGGGAAGGGGTCAAAAGAGAATTGTGTGCAAATATGTTGTTAACAACTTGTACTTAACAAAGATGTATGATACAAGGCACGAATTACTACAATAAAAATAATTTAAAAAAAAGAAAATTAAGATTCAATGGAATCTCCAAAAGAAGAATCATTGCAGTACTTACTAAGTTAAAGATTAAAGGTATCATGAGAGTGATTTATTTTAAAATCTTGCTATGAATTAAGTTTTCTCACATTTTTTTTTCCTTTTTCTTTTTTGCAGTACTGGGGATTGAACCCAGGGGCATTCTACCTCCGAGATATACCCCAGTCCTATTTTTCATTCTTTAGTTTGAAACAAGGTCTCACTAAGTTGTGAAGGGCCTCACTAAGTATTGCTGGCTGTGAAACTGCAATCCTCCTGTCTCAGCCTCCCAAGTACTGGGATTATAAGTATGCACAATCATGCCCAGCTCACAAATTTAATAATAAAGTTTTTTTTAATAAATTTCTATTGCATTGAGATAGATGATTCCTTTTAAAATATCTATCACATTAAAACTCAATATGATGTATAATTACAATGCACCAATAAAATATATATTTAAAAATAATATATAATAATGTAATTGTATGTTACATATATTTGAGAGGAAATTAGGTTATTCACAACTGCTCTATTTTAATAGGTACTCATTATTAAGTGCTCACTCTGTGCGAGGCATTACTTTTTCCTTTACATATGTTATTTCATTTCATCAGCACAGCAATGAAACCTACCTTATAATGTAAGTATGATAATTTTTTCTATCATAAGATGATGAAACTAAGACTTAGTAAGTGGAAGTGACTTGCCAATGGCATAACACTAATGCATATGCCATGTACAATTTTTACCTGAGTCTTTTTTGATTCTACATTCCAAATCCCTTCCCTTAATCATAACCCTCAGGTGTACCAATAGCAGGCTTTCATTCATTATTGTTATAAAGTGTTTGGATATTGTCCTAAGAACTTATTGCATTTGTGGACAGTAAAAATAACATTTTTATTGTAAGACATTTATATTTATGATAATACATAAATAACTCCACGAAGCCTGATTCTACCACCATGGTGTAAATACTACAAGCAACAAATACTTGGCACATAGTAAACTCATAATGTGCACATACTATATATGTTTGCCAAATCACTGAATTTTTATTCACTAGAAAGAATAAGAAAGGAAGCCAGGCGTAGTAGCACACGCTTGTAATCCCAGCATTTGGGAGGCTGAGACTGGAGGATCCGGGTTCCCCAGTTTCTATACTATGCTTTTCATGCAAATGGAAAGACAGTCATGGGTTTATAAGCATAAGCCTAATTAACTTAATAACACAGCAATAAAATCTAATAAAAAGTTTCATAGGGAAGACATATGCTTCAACGACTAGTGATTAGTGCTGTACTTCAATTCAAGTACACTCTGCAACTAATAGTGACTTTTGTTTCCATAAATGGGTGATTTTATCATTTAAAAATTCTAAACAATGAAACTTTAAAAAATTGAGTAGAAATGGCAGCGGTAACCTCAAGCACTTGGTGCTTAATGTTCATTTCTACCCTCCCTCCACTTCATACTCTAACATGGCAACGTGCAGCCTAACATTAGTCCGAATTTGATTTTAAAAGCCACGCTTCCCTAACAATTGTAGTAGATAAAACCTTTCGACAGAGCCAGGCGTGGTGGCGCACGCTTGTAACCCCAGCATTTGGGAGGCTGAGACTGGAGGATCCGGGTTTGCGGTCAGCCTCAGCTACTTAGTGAGGCACTCCACAGCTTAGTGAGACCCTGTTTCAAAATAAAGAATAAAGAATAGGGCTGGGGGTATAGCTCGGAGGTAGAATGCCCCTGAGTTCAATCCCCAATATCAAAAAAAAAAAAAAAAAACTTTTGAAAGAAAAAGCACATATATATAACCCTATTTAGTTTTTATAACTAATAGAAAATTATTATATCCTTTTGCCTCATACTTCCACAAATTGACTTATTTCTTTCATCGAAGTCCACACTTCCAGCCAAACATGGGGGTGCATGCCTATCATACCAGTACTTGGGAGGCTGAGAGAGGAATTTCATAGGTTGTAGGCCAGTCTCAGCAACATGGCAAAATTCTAGCAAATTAGGGAGATCCTTCAAAACAAAAAATAAAATGGGCCTTGGGGTCTGCTCAGAGGAAGAATATCCATGGGTTCAATCCCCAGAAACAAACAAAAAAAGAGTCCATACTTCCAAATTGTCTGGTTTATACATTGGACTAGAAAATATTCCCTTTGATATTTTATCTATTAATAATCATGCCCTTCTACTGCTGTGAGACATTCCTTTCTTCCCAGCATGTTAAGGAAAGGGGTGGTGCCTGTGTGATATTCCCAGACCTGCCAGTTCAGGGTTGAAACAGTTGATTAAAAATTCCTTACTGACTTGTATTAATATAAATTAGTAGGTACAGAACATAATCCAGTACAAAGTACAAATTTTTATTCAAATAATTCTATTAGCATAATTATCTTTTTTGAGGAAATTAAATGTACATTATTATACTTGATATGGCACAAATTATAAAAGCAAAAAATTTCATTTGTAAGGTTCTGCCGGTCTCTAGTCATTAGCCATATTGCACCCTGGAAATTAAAATTAAATACATAAATTAAACCAGTGAGGAAGATAATAATATTGTAAAGGGGGTTCAGATTTAGTGCAGTGTATCATACCTGAGGCTCAGCCTTAGAAGTGCTACTAAAGGTTGGTCATACCAGAATCAAACCAGGTTTCCCACAGATCTGGGCTTGTGACTGAAATGATCACTTGGCGCTTGTCTAAAGGAAAATTCTATCTCTGATCAAGTAGTGCTTATGCAAATAGTTCTCTTTTGCCTCCTTTCTGAACATGTTTAGTCTCTTTTTTTTTTTTTTTTTTTTTTTTTGCGGTACTGGGGATGGAACCTGGGGGCATTCTACCTCCAAGATACAGCCTCAGTCCTATTTTTTTTTATTCTTTATTTTGAAACAGGGACTCACTAATTTATAGAAGGCTTCACTAAGCAGCTGAGGCTGGCCATGGACCTGGATCCTCTGGTCTCAGCCTCCCAAATGCTGGAATTACAAGTGTGCGCCACCACGCCCAGCCTGTTTAGTCTCTTAATCTCTATGATACTCAGGATATGAATTCAGCAGCAGATACTCAGAGATACAGTTTATATCCTTTCCCATCTATACAAATGAAACTTGCAGGTCTTAGTTCTCTGAAGATGCACAAAAAGAAACATAACAAGGACATTCACCATTATTACTGGAAGTAGCTTTCAGTACAATTAATAATATTTGTATTAGCCACAGTTAGTGATAGTTGCTCCCCAGTTGACATGCCTAGGGATCACTCTTCTAATAGCTAATGATACTTTGTTAGAGGGGAAAATTTGGTCTGACATTAAATTTAAAAGCAAAAGAAATAAAAAAGCTTGAAGTCTTCATAATTTTTTATTCCCTCTTATATACTGATTTATATTGGTTATCTGGGAATTAGGTGAAAGAAACAGCACAATATATTAAGTTCATCCTCTTGGAGTTCCAGGCATCGAATGAAATCCAACGTAAACACAGACTCTGGCTTCATATATACCTAGCACCCAGTAAATACATGATCATGTCAACCACATATTCTTCTTAAATAAGTTATACAATTAGAAGATATTTTACGATATAAGCTCCTTACCATCAACTGGATAATATTTTTATCATAGGTTAATGTAAAACTCATGAGAATAGACACCAAGTTTTATGACATTTCAATGCCTACCAGCACACTTCTTTCATTAAAGATCCAAAAACATCTAGTGCTAGCTCAATGAATGCAGAATAGTGGGTATGGAAGGTACATATGTGTAGGGACTGCTCAAGTCATGTGGCATTCGGCACTCACAGGCTCTGACCTTTCTTGGTCAAGGATGACCCCTCCACCATAGGGAAGCCGGTGGGTGGGTCAAGGAAAGGCCTACCTCTCTCCCCCGCAGCTACCAGTGAGGAGATCTGCTCCCATTGCCGCCCCCCCCCCTCAGCTTCACCTCCTTACCTGACCTTCCCATATATTCTATTGTGTGTTCGAATAAAGCTGAGATCCTGCAGCACTGCCTGACCGCTGACTGGACTCCGGCTTGGGGCTACCCCGACTTCCCAGGGTGGTGGGCCCGGCCGCGAAACTCTCCTTCTCGCTCAGCCCTGGTGACCAAGCGGCTGGCCTGCTTCGCTCTACCCCGTCTTGCGTGAGATGCGACACATATGGGTCCAACATACTCACCTATCGTGATGTAGGTACTGTTTCTCACTAATGCCCATCCTGCTATCAAAAGAGAATAAGATTGAGCCTTCGTACAGCAGTATACCTCAAGGAAGAAACCAGTCAATTGATAGTAAACTGACTTCTTTGGAAACCTTCAATTCTGAAACAGTGTAATAGTTTGGATCTTGAATATCCCCCAAATGCCCATGTGTTAATGGCTTAGTCCCAGCATAGCACTATCTGGAAGTAGTGGAAACTTTAAGAGGTGTGGCCTAGTGGGAGGTCTTCTGGTTATTGGGACCATGCACTTTGAAGTAGATAGAAGGACCCCAGTCTCTTCTCTTTCTCCTCTCCTCTTCGTTGTTTCCCTACCAGGAAGTAAACATTTTTGTTATATCACATTCTTTTGCTGTGATGTGCTGCCCCCACCAGAGGTCGGAAAGTAATGTGTCCAGCTGATCATGCACTAGAACCTCCAAAACTGTAAGCTAAAATAAGACTTTCTTCTTTGTAACTTAACTATCTCAGGTATTTTCTTATAGTAACAGAAAGATTGGGGTAAGAGATTTATTTTGACTAGGACCAAAATATACTTTGCATATGGATTTATTTTCTTTTCCTACTCACAAAACCATTATTTTAGAGATTTTAGGGTATATGAACCAACAAAATGGGATCTAACTAATGTAACATTGCCACAATAAAAAAAAAAAAAAGCATACTTTATAGCGAAGAAGGCTTGGTAGTGGCCATGTGACTAGTGTTCACTTTTCTCATCACATATTGTGCACTGTACAAAACTATTGGCATACTAAAGGTAGAGAAAAGAATTTGAAAGCACAGCTCAGGTACAAGCTCAAAGGTAATAAATTGCAAAGATACGTAACATCTTCCAGAATGCACTATATAATTTAAATCAATAATCCTTCTATGGAATGTTGTCTCTAATACATAGGATGTTTCTATTATCTGAAAGTGTCCTCCCCAAGTTCATATGTTGAAACTTAATCACCACTATGATAGTATTAGGCAGGAGGATAGAGCCTTTGGAGAAATGACTAAGTCGTAAGGACAGAGCACTTATGAATAGAATTACTGCCTTTGTACAATAGGCCCTAGAAAGCTTCCTTCCCCTTTTCACTATGTAAGGTCACAGATATAAAGTGCATCTATGAACTAGGAAAGAATCTCTCACAGGACACTGAAACTACCAGCACCTAGAGTGTGCACATATTAGTCTCCAGAATTACTGAAATAAAATTTTGTTGTTTTAGAGTCATCTAATTCATGATATTTTTATACTACCTGAATGTACTGAAACAGAAATTTGATACTCAGAAGAGGGAGTGTTCCTGAAAGAAATACCTAAAGCAGCTTTAAAATGATTAATGGATAAAGAGTAGGAGAATTTTGAGGTGCACACTAGAAAAAGCCTACACTAATGTAAATGGAATGTTATAGCTGATTCTGGTGAAAGCTCAGAAGGAGAGGAGGAGAACTATAGAGAAAGCCTCAAAGATTTGAAACAATATATGATTGCTTGTAGGTAGAATGTTGGTAGAAATATGGGCAGTAAAGCCCATTCTGATGAAATCTCAGATAAAAGTGCCTAACATGTTATTGGAAACTGGAGGAAAGACAATGCTTATTATAAAGTAACAAATAACTTGGCTTGATTGGTTATGTATCCTAGAGATTTGTAGAAAGTAGAACTTGTGAATTGTAAAATAGGATATTTTATTGAAGAATCTTCCAAGCAAAATGTTGATGGTATATCTTGGCTTCTTAGGAATATTTCTTGTAGAAGGTGAGAAGAGAGAAATTATTTCAATATGTTTTTTTAATATAAAATAAAGCAGAATTTAAAATATAGAAACTTCTCAGCTCATTCATACGGAAGGAATGAGAAAGTGTATGTTGGGAAAAAATTCCAATGGCATAGCCAATTAATCTTCTGATAAGGAGACTAGCCATCTAGATAGGAGCCAGGAACCTATTTCCTAGAGAGTCAAGGAGTGACTCTGACAACATTTTGGAAGTTCTTAGGGCTACCTGTCTAATTACGGGCTCAGAAACCAAGGTCTGTGGACACATGATGCAATGAAGTGGCTGTAGGAATCCATACTACCTAGGTGTTCACTGGACAGTGTTCCTCAGCCATCCCAGTGGGCATAAGATTTTACCCAATATAGTTTTTAATCTCAGGGGCCAATGGTATATGATTCCAGTCTGGGAGAGTCACAGGTATACAACTCCAACCTATGAGATTAGCAGCATGAACTGGACTTTCAAGGACTCCCTGAACTAAGTAGCCCAATCGCTGCCCCAGTGTGTCTGACTAGAGGGACATTGAGTAATGAAGATTATTCTCAAAACTTGAGATTTTACACTACTTGTTCTGTTGGGTTTTGATCATTCTTGGGACTTGCTAATCTTTTCTTCTTTTCTATTTCTCCCTTTGGAATGGCAGTGTCCACTCCTTACCTGTCCCATCATTCTACTTTGGAAGCACATAACTAATTTGATTTCATGGGTTCACTGTGGGAGTGCCCTTGCTTCAGGATGAATTGTACCTTGAATTTCACTCCTATGAGACTTAGTTTATATAAAGGTGATGCTGACACTTTGGAGTAACTAGAATGGAATGGTATTTTGAATGTATGAAGCACATGAATTTTGAGAAGTCAGGCATAAAATGCTATGGTCTAAATATTCATGCCTTCCCTACCTGCCAAATTCATATGTTGAAACCTAGTTATCAATGTAATGGCATTGGGGATGGAGCCTTTGGAAAATAACTTGGTTATGAAAACATAGGTTTTATAAAAGAGATTAGGGCCTATAAAAGAGGCCTCAGGAAGCTATCATGTCTTTTCCCATCATGTGAGAAGTTGCTGTCTATGAACCAGGAAATAAACCCTAACCAGCCACTGAATGAATCTGTTAGCCACTTGAACTTCAGTTTTTAAGTCCTCAGAATAAATTTTATTATCTATAAGCTGCACAGTCCATAGTATTCTAACAGCCAAATGCACAGGTCTAGTGATCAAAATGTGGAATCAGAAATGGCCCTACTTAGCCAGACATGGTGGTAAAGACCTATAATCCCAGTACTTGAGAGGCTGAGATAGGAGGATTACAAGTTTGAGGAAAGCCTCAGCGATTTAGTGAGACTGTGTTTGAAGAAAAGAAGTGCTGGGGTTATAACGTAGAGGTAGAATACCTCAACAAAAGAAGGAAGGAAGGAAGGAAGGAAGGAAGGAAGGAAGGAAGGAAGGAAGGAAGGAAGGAAGGAAGGAAGGAAGGAAGGAAGGAAGGAAAAGAAACAGTCTTACTTCCCATTACTCTCACAAAGCCACTTGCATGTTTGCACTTCATGCTGTAAGACTCTAGACTTTATTAGTTTAGAGGTTTTGATAGCCAGCAGAATGATTCCATCACAAAACACTGTAACAGAGTTCATCAAATTTCAAACTAAAACTGGCACCTGAGCACTTTTAGGCCCTTTGTTAGATACCAGAATGTAAGAAAAAGAATCACTCGTAAGAAACATAATTGATCCTGTGCACCAGGAGCCATAAGGTATGGCTCTTATTATGTAATGGGAGAAGTTAAGTCTGTATTTGATAGTGAAGTCATTAAATGAAGTACTTGTTTTTATTCCTTTGCACCTTCATGTTATTAGGACAAGCGTAAAAGACAAAACTTGAGAAGTACACAGTGACCATGTGCTAGTATCCCTCATGAGTTATGTTCTGAATTTTTCTAATGCAGAAGAACTCACAATAATAAGGAAATCTAGGATGAGGACTAAAGAAATCATAGATTCTAAGAATTGATTGCAGACTCAACACAAGCTGCACCTGCAGAAGATGTAATTGATCTCATTTACAGTCCTCTTATAAATTGTTCCAGGAAAACAGGCCCATTAGAATCCTAAAAGAGCTGCTCACAGAAATAGTACAAACAGATGAATTCAAGTAGGACAAGGTTGGACTTTAGTGGATGTTGAAGTGCTGTTCAGATTCCCCCTCAGGACTGAAGGACTCATTCCAGCACCTGAGGCAAGTGAGTCATTGATACTGGATTATAAAAGCTCAGCCTACTTTCCTTGATTTGGGAAAACTCTAAGGGCCATCCCACTCCACAGCTACTTCTGGGATTAGTTAAAACCTTTGTTATGCTTGCATTGAAGTTCACCTTTTTTCCTTACCATTCCTACTTCCTTTAGTCTCTCATAAACGTTGATTCAGAAAGAAATATCCTGCACATAAATATCTACCTGAGTCTGCTTCCCAGGGAAACCAGTATACAGAAGTGATATTAAAAGAAAGTAATACCAAAATATGAATGAGTTTCTAAGAGTTATAATAGTTGCCACAAAATGGCTTACAAAACAGAAATTTTCTCTCAGTTTTGGAGGCACGAAATTCAAACCCAAATTATTGGAAGCTGGTTATTACTAGATACCCTCAGAAAGAATCTGTCCCATGCTTCTATTCCAGTGTCTGGTAATTGCTGGCAATTCTTACCCTGTGGCTTATGGATGCATTAATCTAATCTTTGGCTCTATTTTTGTATGAAAGTCTCTATTCGTGTTTCTATGTCAAACTTTCTTTCTTCTTATGAAGGCAACAGTTTTTTGGATTAAGATTCACCATAATCTAATATGACCTCATTTAAACTTAATTACATCTAAAAAGTCCATATTTCCAAATAAGGTCCCATTCTGTGTTTCAAGCAGTCATGAATTTGTGAAGGACACTATTCAATACAACACTGAATAACACACAAAGGAGAAAAACTGTATGACAGTCTCAATGCAGAAAAACTATGTGACAAATTCAATATCCATTTATAATGTTTTAAAAATTCTAAGAATAGAAGAAAACTGATTTGATTTGATAAATAGCACCATTATAAAAGTTACAGCTAATATCATATATCATATTTAATAATAGCTAATATCATAAAACTTATAGCTAACATCATATTTAATGATGAAATATTGACTGCTCTTTTCTGGAATAGGGAATAAGGCAAACATATCCACCTCACTTATTTTTATCATTGTAGTAAAAAGGAAGAAATAAATGTTTACTTATTAACAGACTTTTATTTTTGTTGAAAATAATAAGAAATCTGCAAAATATTGCTAGACTGATGATTAACATAATAAGATTGTCAGTGTAAAGTGATATGAAAGTTGATTTGTATTTGTATATAATCCCACAAAAGACTGAAAGATAAAGTAAAATTTAAAACTGCTACTTACAATAAAAATATGAAATATGTGTGATGGATTTAATAAGAGATGTGTAATAATTTTATACTCAACTGAGAATGAATGCATCTAATATACATATATACATACAAAAAGACATAATAAATGTAGAAATATATGTTTATTAAGATACTCCTTCGTGTTAAGCTGTAAATTTTCTTCTGATTTTTAGATCGAATACAATCCCAATTAATATGCCTGCACTTCTTTCTTCAGAAAAAAAATTAATACCATAATTATAATAAAGTTGAAGTCTCATACTACCTAATATGTTAGAATTCTCCAGAAAAACAAAACCAATAGGGGAGAGAGAGAGAGGCAGAAAGAAAGAAAGAAAGAAAGAAAGAAAGAAAGAAAGAAAGAAAGAAAGAAAGAAAGAAAGAAAGAAAGAAAGACAGACATGATTTATTATAGGAATGGAGGACAAGAAGTAACATAATGTGCTGAGGCGCAAGGAAGGCCTGTGAAGTGGAGGAGTTGGGATGTTGTAGGGTGCTACTGTAAATCCTGGAGTTGAAAATCCTGAGAGCTTGGAGCTCTGATGTCTGAGGTCAGGAGAAAATGAAGCAGCCTCAGCTCAAGGAAAGAGAGCAAATTTGTCTTTCTTCCAACTTTTTCTTCTAGCAAGCCTTCAAGGGATTGGTGGTGTCGTCCGTATCAGTGAGGGTAGACCTTCTTAGACTGCTGTTCAAATACAAATTGTTCTGGAAACACTCTTAGAGAAACACTCTGAAATAATATTCTATCAACTATCTGGATATCTTTTAACCCAATCAAGTTAACATATAAAATTAACTTAAAGTCTTACTACACATTTATAACAATCAACTTGCTACTGAAAACAACCTCAATTTTCATTAGAAGAAGATAAATTGTCCTATATGATTAAATCATGTAAACTAAAGAAGGAATCATTTTTTATGTAAAATGACATGGGTGATTCTCACAAACTATTTTGACTAGAGTAAATCAGAACAAAAAGAGAAAATATATTACATCATTTATATGAAACTCAAAAATAAGCAAAACTAATCTACAAAGTCAGAAATGAACAAAATATTTGCGTGCAATGGTGACTAGAAAGGCACAAAAAGAAAAATTACTGGGCTCATATAAATGACCTGTATATCACTAGAATGTTGTTTTGTGTATATGTATTTGTCAGATCTCTGAGTTTTCCAATTTTAATCTTCGTATTAACTTCATATTAATTTCTTTCCCATGAAATGAAGTAAAAATTCCAATGTTAGGAAGTGAATTATAACAAGCAAAATATTTCCAATTATACCAAATAAGTCATTACATGGAAGAAGATGATTTCAAATAGAAATAAAAAATATATTTGGGGAATTTTATAAATAATGTAAGTAATAAAAGAAAGAATCATTGCAAAAAGATTTGAGTTTCTTGTGAATCTAACATGAAAACTTTGATAAATGAAGGTATCATAATATGCCACAAAAAGGGCACTGATGACATGAGTGGTAGAGAAGTTTATTAATGTCATGAATTCAAGAACTGTTTAAGATTAGTCATTGCACAAAAGAAAATTTAAGTTCCCTGGTCACACTTAAAAGATTATTCAGAGGTTTTCTAAAATTTGACAATAATCCTGAAATAGTACATGGCATTATCAGTAATTAATTATGAAGAAGAAACTTTTCTAAACCATCAATAATAAAGAACTTCAGATGACTTTCCTAAAGGGAATACTTAATTATCTTCATATTCTCCATAGAAGATGATATTACAAAATGTTTATCATATGAAAAAACAATCAAATAGTATGCTGACAAATCATAAGTCTGACAGGTCTTTATTTAATGAATGCATTAGGTTATTATTCTATATTTCATGATGTCATTTTAGCATTTGCAAATTGTTTGAATTTTTTTCATTTTAAGCAAATATTCACTTTCCTATCCAATTTTGCCATCATAATTTTGTGACTCTTTTTCTTAATCAAGGCAGATAAAATGATGTCTTTATCTTCATGAACCATAGACTTGCCCCTTCTACAACTCCGTCCTGAGGTCAGTCTTACAGGTGAAAACAACCCATCTTTACTAACAGAATATTGCACAGCCCCTTGTTTTGTGTTCTTTCCATCCTAGTCCCATCCATCCTCAGCCTTACTCCCTCCAAGACTTCCCTACTGAGTTAACAGTTTAATTTCATTTGAAACACCTGACCTAAAGTTCAAGAAATATTATGATTTTCTTACTAGCTTCTCTCCCACTAAACACAAAATCCACATTAGAATTTGTTGCAATTTGTCAGTCAACTCTAATGTTCCTTACAGGAATGTTTCTCAACTTACAATGTGGTTACACCAAATAACCCATCATAATTTGAAAAAATTACAAGTTGGAAATGCATTTAATACACCTAACCTACAAAACATTTAAATTTGCTTAGTCTAACTTAAATTTGCTGAGAATTCATTAGCCTATGGTCAGAGATTATATTGGCCTGTGGTTGGATGAAATCATCTAACATGAATCCTATTTTATAAGAAAGCAGTGAATATCTCATGAAATTTATTGAGTACCTTAATCCAAAATTGCTAGTAACATGGTACACTGTAAACTAGGGGGTGTTTACACTCATGTTCAGTAGCTGACAAGGATCAAAGACTCTCTGCCTCTACCAAGAATTGTGAGAATATCATAACACATATTATTAGCCTGGGACAAAATTCAAAATACGGTTTCTACAGAAGGTGTGTTGCTTTCACAGCATTTTAAAATTAAAAAAAAATAAGTCAAACTATTATAGGTCAGGGACTATACATATTCTGTTTCCAAACCTGGAATAAAAGAGTTCAATTTATAGGGAAAGGCATAAAAATGATAATACAGGATCAATATCAACAGCTAATCCATAATTCATACACTTATGGCTCAATATATATTGCAATACAAATAATGACCATAAGATTTTATAATAAAATATTAAACTCCAAATACATAATGGGAAAAAGTACAGAGATGTATTTTTTTTTCCTTTTATTTCTTCTGAATCTGAGGAAATTCACAATGCACAGCAGAAAGTGAAGATCTGCAAGATGGTATTTATGTTAATGAGTGAATAGAAGATTTAATTATCATTGTGTTGGCTTTGTTGACAGAGAAGTTTAAAATGAAGAATCTGATTATTCTGCAAGTATTTAAATTAATATTTACATAAAATGTATAAAAATATTAAAATACGTTCAAGCTTAAAGTTGGTTACAAAATAGTTTATATGATATGGTACTATTATTAATTTTTAAACATTCTTTAGATATACACAGAAGTCCAGAAGAAAATAGAGGAAAATGTTGCCAATGAAGAAAATCTCTGAACAGTTTAACTATTGAATTTCTTTCTTTACACTTACCCATGGATATCCTCCTTCTACAGTTAGTGTACTTCATTTCATCATAAAGTAATTTCTAAAATAATATTATAAAAGTTTAATGTCATAGAAATTTTAAATGTGAAACAATATTATATATAATATATATACACATATATTCTAGATATTTTAGAATTACATATATATTGTGATTCCCAAGTATGCAAATACATACTTACTTATAAATACATGTGTATGGAAATTAACTTTATTAAAATATTTTAAGATACGTGCACCCTAGAATTTACACAGAGAAAAAATTAGAAGACAATTTAGTAGAAATTTGACAAAGGCTTTTCCTAGAAGATGAGCATATGAGTAATTTTTATTTTTCATCTATATATTTTATATGTAAGTTTTTTGCAATTAAAATATGCTCTTGAAATTAAGGAAAAAACAAAGAAGGAAAAAAAAGATGGAAAAGAGAGGGCAGGCAAAAGTATCTGAAAGCAATTTCTGTTTTACAGCAATGACACTACCTCACAATACTGCAAATGCTACCTCTGTGACAGATTTTCTCCAAATTGTGAATGAATTTCCCCTGACCCACAGAGTGGAAAACAGCAAATTTTAGTAAATTTGGATTCAGCCCAAACAACCAAAGAAAATATAGGTGACTATGGGAAACAGCAGAAGACGAAAGAAAATGGCCAAATATCCAAAGATATGTCAAGATCTGCAATTTGATCAGCAAGCTCGGGAATGATTGAGATATGAAGTTGAATTGTGGAAACTGCCAGAGGGACTCAAATACACAGATAACCTGAACAATGACATTGGAAAAAAACCATTAACTTAGTCAACAGAATCGACAAAATGGAAATGCACACATGCATGTGCGTGCACACACACACACACACACACACACACACACACACACATCCCTCACACCTCTGTAAATTGAAAGCTACAGTATCTTAAAAATAAAACAAACAAACAAAACCCTCATGTAAGCCCACATATCAATATACTTTGAAGAGTGGTTAACACTTACTAATCTCTGTATATGTACATGATTGGTACAGAAGAATTTATTTCATCTAACTGAACTAAGAAATTTACCTATTGTGAAATTGCCAAAGGGGCAGAAGAAATGTTCCTGCCTGCTCTTCACCCCTGTGTTAGGTTGGCGCCCTAGTACTAGACCCCAGGGACATTAGAGTGCCCTTTTCACAGGAGAACCTCCCATCAGCAGTGCCAAGTTAAGTGAAACTGTTGAAGCTGGGCACTAGTCCATGGGAAACCAGGAACTGGACCAAAATCACCACTTAATTTTCAGAGGATAATAACTTCTGTTGATATCTAACTTATCCTATGTATGAGCCAGTGAATCACATCTGAAAATACTTTAAAAAATCATATTACTCATTTACCTTTCAGAAAACATGAGCCTAATCTCCTTAAACCTGCTGTTTACACTAATGCATTTGATCATTTCAACTAGATATGAAAAGATCTAGTTTGGGGGTCAGGTACCTTGAACTCATGGGTAGAGTCCAATAGCTTTTTGTTTGTTTTCAAAACAGATTACCTCATACATTACAATCTCCAATAACAAATTAAAGAGATAGCAGAAATGGGATTAGAAAAAAAGACCATGTAATGAATATGGCAGATACTGTTTGCTGTAAGGATATAGTCAAAAAGGGAAGCAGATGTTAAAATGAGCCATTGCCTAGGATGGTATGTTATTTGGACATTTTGTGATCTTTAAAAGGAGCAATACCTTCTTATTCTATTTTCAGCATTACCTAATAAAAGTCTGAGTGGTGAGACATAGACTACCTCTGCAGCTAAAAATTTAGTTTCAAGTCCTTGAAACTTAAACTTAGATATCTGGTATAGAAAACAAGAAAATATTCTGCTACAAGAGGATACACAAAAGCTTGGTCATTAATAATTAAATGGAACTATTCTAAAGATCATTGCTTTATCATAAATATGGATTTTCAAGTTCATGAAAAAGGAAGAAAAAGTCAATATTTGATTTGTTGTAAGATTTTTCCAAATCACAACCATTTAAAAACTACAAAGTAATATCTACCATTACTCAGACAGATAATATTTTAATAACAGTACTAATCTGCACCTATAACTCTCAGATATTATACTCCTAATTTTCTTTTTTTTTTTTTTTTGTGGTACTGGGGATTGAACTCGGGGGCATTCTATCTCCGAGCCCCAGCCCTATTTTTTATTCTTTATTTTGAAACAGAATCTCACTAAGTTGTGGAGGGCCTCACTAAGTTGCTGAGGCTGGCCACAAACCTCGATCCTCTTGTCTCAGTCTTCCAAGTACTGGGATTTCAAGCATGCGCCACCATGACAGGTTCATATTATTAATTTTCTAATTCATAATCATATATACATATATGTAAGAGCCAGGCATCATGGTACACATCTGTAATCCCAGGACTTGGGAGGCTGAGACAGGAGGAATGCAGGCTCAAGGCCGGCATCAGCAACTTAGGGAGACCCTGTCTCAAAATATAAATAAAATAGGGCTGGGAGTGTAGCTCAGAGTATAATGCCCTGGGATCAAGCCCTAGTAACACAAATAAATAAATAAATAAACAAACAAACAAATAAATAAACACATACATAGATACATAATATGTAAGAAATAAAGTTGAGTTTTCATCATGATATATTTTTTCTTTTTCTCTCTTTTTTTTCCCCACATTGTTCAAAGCCACATCTTTTTTAACTGGGGTAAACTTCTCCATTCAAGGTACAAATCTTTATTAAAAGTACAACACACATCTTTCCTAGGCTGCTTCTAAAATTTTCATATAATTAAAATGAAATCAAACAGGAAAAAGTTTCGATAACCTCTTGCTATTTTTTCAGGCTATTATCTAGATGATAAGAAATTATTGCATCCAACATTAAATTTATTTCTTCATTAATCTCTATCCACCCATCCATTCATTCATCCATTTAATTCAATATAGCCATAATCAGGACATTTTAAGCTCTTGACCTCATAAGCTTACATCATAATGGGAGGTATAGAGAAATAAAAACCAGCACAGAACAGTAAGTACTGTGCTAATGGGATTTGAGACTTGAGCAATCGGGAAAGACTTCCCAGAGGTAAGTGAAAACTTAATTTATTCAGTATGTATTTAGTATCTTTGCTTAGCAGAAAAATAAAAGAGAGAGTCCTGTCCACTTTGTATCACTATCAGACATCACCTTGCTGAGCCAGCTTCTGAAACTTACCATGTTCTACAAATCTTCTGTACTACCCATTATGTTGTTGTCCCCAATCAATAATTAGTAGAAAATTTGGCAATCTTATTGATGAAATTAAATGATCCTCTACTGGGCATCCAAATTCACACAGGATAAATGTTTTAACAATGGAATCTCGAAAATGAAAGGTCAGATGGAAATGCAAGTGCTCTCTTGCTTCCAATCTATTTATATTCACTAGCACCCCCATTTTATCAGAAGTATGACAGAGCCACATAATATCTCACTTCATAAATCTGATAGAGATATTATGCATATACCATTTTCTAGATAAGGATGTGTATATAATCGAAAATAATAGAAACATAAAGTCACGATGAGTTTTAGTTCCTGGTCCTCAAGAATTCCATTAAGCTATATATGGTTTCCCACAACCATGATTTTACCAATCAATTACACTAATGGTATAAAGGAAACAGTCGAACCACAACAATAAAGTAACAAATAAGTATTTCTGCTTAAGGGAATAAAACAACTTTAAAAAGAGAGGCTATGAGTTATGAAAGAATGTGTTTCATAGGAGTTTTGCAGTATTTTCCAAAATAAAAAAGTAATTTTTTCTCAAGTAATAACATGGTAGGAGCTTGCTGTTCTGATATTGGTAACTAGAAATAAGATGTGTAGATGTGTGGGTAAATAATATATTTATTTGACTTCTATTGAGTATTATGTGCAAGCACTATTTTAGATGCCAGCCATTTTTAAGGTGTTCACCTTGAAGAAAATAAGGTAGGTGTCCTGCAAAAGGAAGGGGATCTGTATATTCTCTCTATTCTGGGGAATATAATACATGATGAGGTTAAAAACATAGGCAGGTTCCAAGTAATGTGTGATCTTAAAAACCATGACACTTACTTTGTAAATTGAACATTAACATAACTTAAATTTCATTTTTTTTTAAATCACTTAAACCTTTGTCACCTGGCAGAGAGACAGGCATGAAAAAGAGACTAGTCAAGTCTATGGTCAGCAAGAAGTATTAGTGGACTAGACTGTTACAGTGTATGAGAAGACAGAAAAAGAAAACAGATTCAGCTGTATGCATAATTTCAACAGATAGTACTAGTTGATAAGATGGCAAGTACAAGATAAATGGAAGACAAAAGAAGACTGATTCTATGAAAATGTCCTTTACTGAGTTCAAAGAGAGGGAGTTCAGCAGACTTGGGAACAATCAAGATTTGCATTTTTGTCTTCTTAATTTTGAAACATGTTAGACATCTGATATGAGACAAATGAATATGTAAGGTGAAGGGGCAAAGATTGTGTGTGTTATCCTAAGGTGAAGGTATCCAAAAGAGAGTATGTTTTGAATGTATTCCAACCTTCAAAGTTTCAAGGTTTTGGTAGAGGAAAAGGTGTCAGAAGAGAAAGCCAAAAAACTAAATGAATAGTGAGCAAAATGGGAAGTCACAGAAACACAGAAGAAGAAAGGAGCTTTCAAGTACAATGGATGCTACTAAAGAGTGAAGTATGGTGAGGCTTTAGGTGATCATTGCATTTGGTGTCAAAGAGGTTGTTTGGTATTTAATATCAGTGGACGCATGTGGACATTATCTGGAGTGGAGTTGAAAGATGAGTTCAGAGTGAAGACAGGGTGGTAGTAAGAGTAACAACTCTTCAGAATTGTTGCTATGAAAGGCATCAGGGAAATAGAGAGGCAGATAAAGTAGAGTTCTGCGTTCAAGAGGTTTTCTATTTCCTATGTGATTGTTGTTGTTTAAATATATTAAATTTAAAAGTGCATGAACCTAACATACATTTATATATCAATGAGAATCACACAGAAGAAAAGAAAATAATGAAGATTTGATGATGTTGCTACTAAGAGAATAGTGGCTAGTGTGTGATTCCTAATAAAAACAAGAGTAACCTGGATGTGCCTGTAATCCCAGTACTTGAAATTCGGAGACAGGAGGATTGCAGGTTCGAAGTCAGCCTCAGCAACTTAGTGAGGATCTCAGCAAATTAGTAAGACCCTGTTTCAAAATAAAAAATAAATAGAGCAGGGGGTGTAGCTCAGAGGTACAAATCCCTTGGGTTTAATCCCCAGTAAAACACACACACACACACACACACACACACACACACACACACACAGAGTAAAAAGGAACAAGAGTAAAAGGTGTAGAACACAAATGATAGGTTGGCTCATGATAGAAGCATGAATTCTTCCCATTGAAAATTGAAAAAAGCAGAAAAAGTAGAGTATTGTCTAAATGCAGATTGTGAATATATTCTCTAATAGTTTCCAAATTCAAAATATTATGAGGTGAAGGGCAAAGGGTGAGGTGAAGCAGAGGTATCTTGCATGAGCAAGTATAGCTGCATAAATTACTGAGAGAAAATGCAAACTGAAAATGCAGGGCCTTTTGCTGAAATGTAGGAAAAAGCTATTGAAAGTACCAACTGTAAATTTTTTTTCCTTTCTTCTGTCTTCTCTCAACTTTCCATCACGTATTTTATTTGTTATTTAATATTGCTTCAGGCGGAGAAAAATACTAAATTATTTGCATAAATTTAATCATTTAACTTTATGTTGTACACTGGAATTTAACTCAATATAAAAGCATTAACTCATTTGTGGAAAGGCCAAAATTACACAATTCCACAACTAATCTTTATAAGTTGATGCAAACTGGCTAGGATAGACAACACAGAAGAAACTCAAGCAGGTTGGAAAGCAGAGGAGATGGCCCTGCCAAGCATGACCCAGCAGGAACTGAGATATTATAAACTTTATATGCAGCTGGGTGTTCCACTCTGTGTCTTGGGTCATGTTGTGCTCCCCCTATCTGCCAACTGCTACACTGTTCTCTGCCTGGTTGGTTCTAGGGAAGTCAAGCCAGTTATCTTCAAGTTCCCACACACTTGCCACTCAACCATGGCAACTGGACCATACTCAGGATCTGTAACACCCACACATGCCAGGATGCATTCAGTTCCTCGGTAGAGGGGGAGTTAGAGGCTTTCTACCATCTATTCATGGCCTTGGCCTGGTCCAAAGGTGTGTGTGTGTGTGTGTGTGTGTGTGTGTGTGTGTGTGAATTCAAATGGAATCCAACTAACACAATCCAGTCAATGGTCCAGACAGAGAGTTGCAACCTCTCTGGGATGCAGCACAGAGGGGGAGGCTGGAAAGGGCATGAGACAAGACTTCAAAAGTAACAGATAGCCAGGATCTTAAGAGTTAGGAGGTGTAACCACGTATTAGCCAAGACTTCAAGTTCTTGGCAACTGTTCTATTGCCTCATAGGATGTTATTATAAAACATAAGTTCTAAGAGAGCAATAAAAGTTTCAAAGCAGGAAACACAGATGACCACAGACCATTAAACTATGGTGGCGGGTGGACCTGAGGGACTTCTTAGAGTAGGGTATTTTGCATTTGCCTTGGTTGTATACCTATGCAGACTGCCCCATGTACAAGGAGTTAAAAGAGATCATTCTGCTTGGTATGAGTATGTTGTTCTACTTTTTGTAAAAACAAATTATTAGCATTGTTTAATTATTGGAATACACTTCTCTATGAATCCTATTTCTGAATACCTTCTGATCATGCAAGCAAAGACACTTTACTTCTTTTACTACATTTACTTCTAGGCTTCATTTTTTTTTTTTTTCTGTACTGGATGGAACCCCGGGGCCACCCCTGTAGCTACCTCAGAGCTACAGCCCCAGCCCTAGTTTTTATTTTTTATTTTGAAACAGGGTCTCATTAAGTTGCGGAGGGCCTCACTAAGCAGCTGAGGCTGACCGCGAACCCATATCCTCCAATCTCAGCCTCCCAAATGCTGGGATTGCAAGCCTGCGCCACCACGCCCGGCTCAAGGATATATTTTTTTAAGTGAACAGCCTTTTAAATTAAAAGTAAAGCATGCTTCCTACTCATTTTAAATAAATTAGGTTCCCCAGGTTCAGACTTTTCCTCCAATAAGAAGATCACTCTGTCTGCAGGTATCATCTAGTCTTCTTCCTGTCTCCCCCAGCTTTATGGGGAGCTGGGATTTAGGGAATTGGCAAGAAAGTGCTGATCTCTAGGCTACCACTTGGGCTGCTATTCATCTCTGACCCCTCAATCTCATGTCTTCAATCAGGATCTACTAATATATGGAAGGTTAATTTTTAAGCTTATAAATAAGTTAAAATTCCATTCTTGAATCTTTTGCTTTTGTTCTGTACTCTCTGATAAAGAATTTTCAGGAATAATTGAATTTTCAAATCACACTCCGAAATTTAGGTCATTACCATCCCCCTTGTAGCATATCCAGTAAATGCAGGCACATTGTCTGGAAAATGGCATCTGGCTTTAAAACAGTATTTCACAAAGTGTTTTATTGTATCAAAATTGATGATACATACATACATACACATAAAGTCACCCATGGTAAAATAAGTTCAAAGTAATGCTGCTTTCCTGGAAAAATTCTAAAATCCATTAATGAAAAAGTCAAATTTTTTCCACACATTTCATCAATAATAATCTTGAGAACATAGCTCTAAAAAGATAAGGATGTATTCATATAAAATTAAATAATTGAATTATTATATGAATATTATATATATTATAAAATACACACAAAGTAAAACGTTATAAAATATTTAAAGCTTTCTTGCTTATTTTTTCCTGCTACTGAATCACTTATGTACCATATGAAATGAGCACCCCCAATTGAATACCATTGCTCCAATGTGTTAGTTTACATCCCTTCTGCACATATGTGTACAGAGTCTCCAAAAGACAGAACCACAGAAGATTTTTTTCCCCAAGAAAAACTCTCCCAATAGATTGAATGTTTTGTCCCTTAAAATTTATATGCTAAAGCCTAATTCCCAGTCAGCTGATAGAATGTTTTATGAATGGAGTTGATTCTTGGTAATGGTACACGCAAGTGGGGTGACTGGGAAATTAACAGGTCATGGAGGTGGAACCCCAATGAATGGGTTTAATACCCTTTGGGAAAAAGACCTCAGAAAGTTCTATTACTCCTTCCTTAATGTGAGCAGCAGGTAGATGACTGTCCATGGAAAAGAAAATGAACCTTCACCACACATCAAATCTTCCAACCAATACCTTATTCTTGAATTTTCCGGTTTCCAGGAGTATAAGAAATACATTTTATTGTTTATAAGCCATCCAGTTGTAATATTCTGTTACAACAGTCTAAACATATTATAATAAAAATATTGACGTAACTTTCAGAAGTTCCAAACCGGCAGTCCAGAGAGGTCTGGTTTATTGTAATTGAGTTTTCATGACTTTATTTAGCAATGTAATTATTCTCCAGTTTACTTAATCTCCAGAACTTCTTTTTACATTACAAGTTCCCTTCATTCGTTTATCTATCTAGGATATATAGTCCTTTTTCTTTTCTTTCTTTTCTTTCCACTTGGATTGGTTTTACATATCACACAAAGCTTTGTAGCAAGCTTCATGGTCTTAGAGGAGCATAATTTCCCAGAGTGGACAGACATTTTGACTTGAGATAAACTGGCGAAAGCTTGCTTGAATTGGACTAAATGATTATGAAAGGTAAGAGAATCTTTAATGTCCCTCTCACCATTGTTTTAGGATTTTTTTGTGCCCAAAGGAATAATCCCTACATTAGTTATTATTTTCACATTTAAGAGGATTTTATCTAAAGCCTATAGCCACATCTAGGGGAGACAGGTTGTTGGCTGATACAATAATAAAAGAATGAGACAGTAATTTGTCATTTCCCTTTCTTCGCCAGCCCATTAGCTAGAGATTTGAATTTTTCACACTAAAAAAATTTTTATATTAGAGTTATTCTATTGGATTATGAATCATCTCAAAAACAAAAACTAATTTAAATGTTTCTAAAACTCTCACAGTGAATGTCCATTAATTATTGCAGATTATATAACTGAATCATGTTAGCCCAGCATAATTTCATTGCTTGTGTAATCCAGTGAAAGTAATGGGAAAGAGATATGTAGACAGAGTTAGAGCCTTCTTTAACTCAAAACATTTTCAAATGTTAGCCAGGAAACCAATGGATTTTTAAAGGTATTGTGTCAACTGAAATCGTATTGCCATTCATTGTATTCCCACGGGGAGACAGTGGATGAGACAGTAATTGATTTCTTCCAAGGGGAACCATCACCCGTGACTCTCACTCTTCTTATACATCATTAGTCAGACAAAAGAAAGTTTCCTAATGGGATTTTAGATTCTCTTGAACCTAAAAAGTGTGTTTCCACATATTCTCATTAACAAATTTCAAAATTGTATGACACATCATGTTTTTTGTTATTCTCAACCAATTGATAAAGATGGAAACAATGGAAAATAATACTGGACAGAATAAAAATTGCAGGTTCAGTGATTAAAATATTTAGAATGAAGCATATTACCACAGGTACAAAAAAGTTGTGGCATGATCATAATAATGCAATTTAATTGCCTGACAGAAGAGAATATATTGGTGATGGATAAAAGTAAAATATTTAAATGTTTGTGCAACCAACAAAGGTTGAGGATGACATAAAGATCATTCATGCTGAGTATTTTTAATTCACTTCCAAGTTTCTCTCTTGCAAACTTAGTTTAGAACTCCTAAGCTCAGCCCAGTACTTAAACAAGAAAATTGTGATAAACAACTGAAAGAAACAGAACTAGAGAATATAATGATAAGCATTCAATTTCATGTTAAAATAAAAGAACCGACTTGCCCTAGTTTCCAAATGGTCCCTGTTATACCTAGTAGGACTTCAGAAAGCAGATTGTGAAATTACATCATCTCGTTAATGTTCTCCCCCCATATACACGTATAGTTTTAATTGTTGTCTGTATATACTTTTCATTGTATATATTTGTATTTTTAATTGTATCTGTGGAATCAGATGTAATCTTCTCTTTCAAGTTGCTATCACACTTTATTTGTGGCTTCCCCTTTTGGGCAGGTTTTAGTAGTGTAGGATGAAGACTCATATATAGTAGGACCATTTATATATAACAAAACAAAAAGGCAGGGGAAAATGTAAGTTATTCATTAAACAGTAGGGCTTTATAAATCCCAATAGATCTTTAAAGAATTAAAGATCTATTTCTTGACATGTAGATCACAGGCTGTTTGTGTTTTTGTTTGTTTGTGTGTGTGCGTGTGTGTGTGTTGTGTGTATTTCATACTGTTTAAGTGGTAACTAAATTAGCAATTTGATTACATGGTATGAAGTTTATTAATAGCAGAGTAAGGGAGAACAATCTAAAAGAGATTACAAATAGTACTGATGATACTTAGCACTAAATATTATTATTTATTTTTATTCACAAGTTGTTTTATTTGACAATGTATGAGGCTACACTTAAGTGGGCTGTGGAAAGATCTCAGCACTTTCCAAAGGCAAATAGTAACAATGTTGTTTGGAAGAAAAAAAAAGCATTGATTTTAGCTAATGAATGTTGTTCAACTTTTTGCAATAAAGGATTCTTAACAAGGGGGATGTTTTCTTAAAACCACCTCCTCTACAAACTAAATCCAGTACTGAACATTGGGAAACAGAAGTAACTGATAATACATTTTTTTTCCCTAAAGTGAGAACTTTCAAAACTATGCAAATACCATGGAGGAGATGAAGACAGAAGTCAAGGCAATGGGTTCATGCATAAGCTGACAAGGGGATTTACCCTAGTTTCAATAATAAAATTCCAAAAAGCAGTATTCATGGTTGTGACCGGACATCCAAAAACTTATTCTGTTGATGCAAATAATGAATAGAATGAAGTTTTTACCTTTGCGGCTCAGAAAGAAGCAAGACCTTATTTTACCTGCATACATACATTTTCCACCCCCTTCCCCCACACACACACTATAACACAGATTCCTTCCACAGTATCCAAATATATATTCACAATACTTCATGAATTTGGCAACATTAGCTCCCTGTTTCCTTCCCTGGAAAGCATTTGAGTAACCCAAACTCTGACCACAAACAATATAGAATAGCTATGTTAAGCTAGGCAGTTCTAAGTTTATTTCATCTCAGGGTAACTACTTTTTCTGCTGATGAATTAAATCGCAAAATGTTGTTTCAGGTTGTGTTTTAAGGTTGTGCCCTGGAGAGAAATTCAAGAATCAGCTTAGTCAACAGAACTGCGTTTCCTAGCCTACATTTGATTGAATGTGATCTGTCCACAAAGTGCTCCAGAGCAAAGATGGTAGGTGATATATAATAACTAAACAGACAGAATTACACTGGGACAACTAAACAGACAGAAGAAATGTTATGGGTATTTATTGACATTGCTACCAGGCTATTCTAAGGTGACCTTATATGAAATATGTCATCAATAAGAGCAGAGTCAATAACTTATTTTTATTAATGTAAGAAAGAAAAAGCAATCACTTGTGAAAAGATCATTTTTAAATATTTACCCGATGATCAAGTTTTGCATCTAACATTAATTTACCTTCTCTACACTACTTTTCATGCCATTTTCATCTTAATTATTAATACCTTAAAAGTGATTATTTCAAGAAAATGAACTCATCCTAACAATACTGATTATCTGTAAAAAGACCAAAATAATAACTAACCAATTGAGTACAGTCAACCTACTGAATTATTAGACATCATAATAAATTATTGTTCTGAGCCACCAAGTTTTGAGGTGAATTACTAAATAACAACACACACATACACACACACATAGTATAAAAATAAAGTTTGAAATTTGCTCAAGATTTTTCATCTTTTCCATATTGATACCAAAGTGAGACCAAAAAGAATATCACAGCTCAGTCTTCCATGAAATGTTGATGGAAAAATTACACACGTTCTCATGCATACACACACACACACACACACACACACACATTCACATTCATGAAAACACATAGGAGTTAAGTCTGTCAAAGAATAATAAATATAAATGAGCGATTCATTCCAGAAAAGCAAGGACAGAGCAATGCTAAAAATGTGATGAAGAGTTTAGTAATCCAGCATTCCCATAAATAATCAGAGGGGGATACACTAGAACAACCTTCAAGAAGGCAATAGGCCAATGGCAAACTTTAACACACATATGCTTTTCTAGCTAGTAATTCCATTATTAGGTATTGATCTGATGAAAATACTAGAATAGAAATATTGACTAATATCCTCTAGTGTACAGATTATTGATTTTACTATTGCAAATAATAGCTAAAGATTAAAAATAAAACCTAAAAACTCATAAATAAGAAAATGATTACATGGTTTATAGAAAGAAGTGCACTTTCTATTGGGTAAAAGTTTAAAGTATAAATTAAATAATTACTAATTATTTTAAATGGATCAACTAGGGAAAATGACTGTATGGTATAAACAATGTAGAATAAAATGAATACTTAATACTATCTGCAGTAAATGTGCCTTTCCATTTTCTTGAACACAAATATAAAATTGTAAGAATGTATAGGAATCCAGGCGTGGTGGCGCACGCTTGTAATCCCAGTTCTTGAGAGGCTGAGACCAGAGGATTCAGGTTCGCAGCCAGTCTCAGCTACTTAGTGAGGTGCTCCACAACTTAGTGAGACCCTGTTTCAAAATAAAGAATAAAAAATAGGACTGGGGGTATAGCTCAGAGGTAGAATGCCCCTCCCTGGATCCAATCCCTATTACAGCAAAAAAAAAAAAAAAAAAGGATGTAAATGTATAGGAAACATTTAAGCCATTAAAACAATCAACTTTAGTAAACAGAACAGGGAAAGAGGAGAGAAAAGATATAAATTTACAATCACATTATAAATTTCTATTCATTTTTATTATTATATATACATTAATTATTTTATTTTAAATGCATATAAAATATATATAAACATTCCATATTTGGGCATTGATGTTAGCACTTTCCTACATATATCACAATGTTTTTGTTTTTGTTTTTGTTTTTTTCTTTTTTGCGGTACTGGGGATTGAACTCAGGGGCATTCTACCTCCGAGCTACACCCCCAGCCCTATTTTTTATTCTTTATTTTGAAACCGAGTCTCACTAAGTTCCAGAGTGCCTCACTAGGTAGCTGAGGCTGGCCGCGAACCCGGATCCTCCAGTCTCAGCCTGCCGAATGCTGGGATTACAAGCGTGCGCCACCACGCCTGGCTACAATGTTTTTTTGTTTTGTTTTGTTTTGTTTTAATAAAATTTATCCAGAGCCAAGCATGATGCCGCACATCTGTAATCCCAGTATTTGGGAAGCTAAAACAGGAGGGTCGCAGGTTTGAGGCCAGCATCAGCAATTCAGCGAGACCCTGTTTCAAGATTAAAAAAATAAAAAGTAAGAGCTGTAGCTGAGAGATAGAATGCCCCTGGGTTCAATCCTCAGTACTGCACGTGGGTACGCACATACAGACACACACACACACACACACACACACACACACACAATTCCATGTTAACTTTCTCTTCTTTGTTTGATTTATACTCTTATTGGTGCATTGTAATTATACTTCATAGTGAGATTCAAAGTGACACAAATGTACATGCACACATCACTCAGTGTATTTCCCTTCATTTTACTGCATGTGTTCGAAATTTCACTTCCGGAAGTATAATGTAAGTCCCATCTTTTCAAACTACAGTTGTATCATTTAGTGAGTGAGGAACCAATCAGGCAGAAATATTCAATAAATAAAATAGAAGCCGGGCGTGGTGGAGCACGCTTATAATCCCAGTATTTGGGAGGCTGAGACCGGAGGATCCGGGTTTGCGGCCAGCCTCAGCTACCTAGTGAGGCATTTTGCAACTTAGTGAGACCCTGTTTCAAAATAAAGAATAAAAAACAGGGCTGAGGATGTAGCTCAGAGGTGAATGCCCCTGAGTTCAATCCCCAGCACTACAAAAAATAAATAAATAAATGAATAAAATAAAATATGGGTAAAAGATCAAAATTTGACATGTATAGAAATGGTAAGCATTGTATTGCTCAATTTTTATATATACATGTATGTTTTTAGGCATAGATTGTGACACATGCTCTTAGAATATGCAGCTTACTTTACCATAGGCCACTGATATTGGCCTAGTAATTTGAACTACTCTATATCGTGTTTGCTTTACATATTTCAATGTTGTGTACTTGGAACTGAGCACCTAAAATCCCAACAATGAGAAAAAGCTAAATGATTTACAAAATCATCATTTAAGGATCCTGTAAATAGATGAAGTCACAAAGACACCATAATCCCAGAGGTAACAAGACCCTCTGAGGAGAGGTAAAGAACACAATTTCTTTTTGTGCAGAGCAAGGCAGAAAGAGTCAGACTCTGCTTCTATAAAGGTAGGTAGGAAGACAACTGAATATTTTAATAATTACTCAAGGTTCAGTGTGGGCCAGTGTGACAGTTCAGAATACTTGGGAGCCCAAAGTGCAAGGGGATGTTTTATTGACACAAAGGGATTTTTCACAGTCTTCCCTGGAATCATCACAAAATTCAGAAGCCAGGCTGTAGACCTTCGAACACTACTTAGTGTGTGGACTTTCAGAGTGGACCTAGGTCTACGGGAGGAGCAGCAGCACTGACTGGTGCTGCTGTTGGTGATCAGCTGACACTGAACAGGACCTACACCAACCTGCATGTTGTAGCCTTCTCTGATACTTGGCACATCCATCCTCTGTTGGGGAAGAGCAGAGTCTCTCACTCACCAGAACGTCTAGGACTTGCCCTGACACCAGGCAAAATCAGGTGCTACAGACTGGGCAAAAGCTTTTGGCCACAAAGAGTGGGGCTGAGTTATTAAACATGTACATGCACAGATCATTGTCACAGGCAGGAGAGAAGGGCTCTGGAAATACCCTTGAATAAGGGGGAAAGTGTTGTTTGCTTCTGGGGAAGGAGCATGAATAGTGAGAAAGTCACAATATGACACTTTACTTGAAATTTTATAATAATATTTGAAAGTACACTCATAAATTCAAGAGCTATGTTTTAAACCCTAAGGCAGCGTTTCTGAACCTTAGCATTACTAACATTATGATCCAGAGAAGCCTTTTATATGAAGGCTGCCCCATGCATTAAAGGATGTTTATTAGAATCCCTGGTCACTGTAGATACCAGCAGCATCCCCCAGTTGTGACAATAAAAAAGCTCTCTAAATGTGATATTCCCAAATGTTCCCTAGGTATGGAGGGTGGTGGTGACAAAACCACCACAGGCTGAGAGTCATTGAGCTAAATCAAAGATAGATAGATGGATGATTGATAGATCTTTCATAGGCCAATAGACACATTTGAATGATTAAAATAAATCAATTTTTAGAGGCAGGAAAGGGAAAAAATAAAAAAGAATGGAGGAATCAGATGGAAGACAAGTAGCAATATAAACATTTACACTATCTAAGTACCACAAATAAAAGTTAAAATTGCCTCTCCTTAACTTTGCACCTCTCAATTTTGGTACCGGAATGTCACAGACACCTGGGAAGGTAGAGTAATGCTTTCCCCTCATTCCCAAGCTCTTTGTTTCTTTTTTTATAGGGTCTCATCCTGGAGTAATCACCTCCAGTCATCCCACTTTTTCAGACAGATCACTTAGCTCTTTACTAAAATTTCAAGACCCAGCCTTATCTATAAAAAATCATTTTTTGTGTGTTTTGTTAATATGCGTTTTATTAACTCCAGGTTCTCTCTTTAAGATAAATTCTGACATTTCATTATTTACTCTTCTACAGGCTCCAAATACAGCTTCATGAGGGCATGCATCTTGTTATATCTTGTTCAAATTGTTAAAACAGTGCCTGGAACAGTGCTTGTAACATAGAACTCTAGAAAAAAATATTTGTTGAATTGAATAAATATATAAGTCAGTAATTGAAATGGTGCTTTATATAGGTACTTTTTTCCTATTGAAATTTGCTGTAATCTGCTACTTTCCTTATAAGAAAAATATTCCCCCTCCTTTATGTGTGCACATGAAACAAGAATTAATTGACATGTATTTTGAGAACACATTAATACCCCCAAGTAATTATAATTTCCAAGAAAACAATTGTAATTTTAAAAAAAAGAAAACAATTTTCCTGCCAGCCAAGAGACTAAAATATATAGAATATAAAAAAAATACCCAGAATATATCTAGAGAACAGCTACAAACCAATTTGTCAGTACGGAACAATAGATTGTAACACTGAAAGACATGATATAAGTGGTATATGGAGTGAATCGAGGGAGAATTTCTAGGAAAAATTATTTTTCAAATAAAGTGTTGGGACACAGATTGTCATTTCAGAGAAGGAAGGCCATTCTCTATAGATTAAAAAGCTGACAGTAAATTTAAGAAACCTCAAGCAGATTTTGTCACAATGGAGAAAAAATTGAGAATGAAAAACAAAAGAGAAAATATAGAAGTATAAGAAAATTGATAGAATTTGAATGTCAATGTGAGAACATGAGGAAATTTATCATAAATCCATATATATGGAAATAAAACTTAGAATTAAATTAATAATACCTTCTGAAATGTGTTTAGTAAATATTTTTAAGATTCTCCTTAAACATATGTAGCTTTGGGGGTACTGAGTCAATTCATTTATATACTGTTATACTCCACAGAATAGCAACAATAAATAATATGAACAGTGAAATCCCCCAAAGAAAGCATGACTTAAAACTATGATAATTATCTCTATAAACAAGAAATATAAGCCGGGCGTGGTGGCGCACGCTTGTAACCCTAGCATTTGGGAGGCTGAGACAGGAGGATTGCAGGTTCAAGGCCAGCCTCAGCTATCGAGTGAGGCCCTCCGCAACTTAGTGAGACCCTGTTTCAAAATAAAGAATAAAAAATAGGGCTGGGAGTGTAGCTCAGAGGTAGAATGCCCCTGAGTTCAATCCCTAGTACCAAAAAAAAAAAAAAAAAAAAAAACCCCACAAAAAATACCCAAGAAATATAACAAAATTATTCACTTTTGTGCACAGGAATGCTGGTCTCAGGTCCTGAGAAGCAGTAGCAGATGAGAATTCAGTTCCTGTCCTGCATACAGGAAACAGATATTAGGTTTAAGGATTCTGCTTAAGAAAAACTTCTAGGATTCAAGCCTCAGCTCTAGCACTGGATGTGACCCTGAGTAAAATGGGAATGGTAATAATTACCTCATAGGGTTACATAGATCATGTTGATTCACACAGAGCCTTCAAAAGAGTGTTACAAAACCTATAAAATCCATAAGTGTATTAGAGACCATCCCTCTCATCCTTTTAAAGATTCAGCTCTAAGCTGGGGATGGTGGCACATGCCTGTAATCCCAGTCCATGGAGGCTGAGACAGAAGGATCACAGGTTCAAGGCCACCTCAGCAACTTAAAGAGATCCTGTTTCAAAATAAAAAAAAAATGTCTGAGGTTGTAGCTTAGAGGTTGAATGCGCCTGTGTTCAATGCCAAATAAGTAAGTAAAGGTTCAACTCGAGCATTGCTCTACTTCCTTTGCCTCCTGCGGGATCATTACTAGTGACATTGTATACAGCTGACCTTTCTATTCCTATCAGCTTCTACTCCAATCCTTGCTCTTGCTTTTCTAGCAAAACTTGAGGAGTGCTATGCTAATCCAACATCTCTTATTATTATCTTTTAAACCCACTTAAAGTTTTTTGTTTTTTGTTTTTTGTTTTTTGGTTTTTTTTACTCCAAACCACCTCAAATAAATTACTTTGGTCAAGATCACTGATGACTTCCTCATTGCTCTGTAATAAGGTTGATTTTTTTCCTATCTTTTTAAAATTCTGATCTTCTAGTGTATACCATACTGTACTTATTAGGTTTATCACTTATTATCTTATTCCCTCACTAGAAAAAAAATGCTTCACAAGGAGAGCAATCTGTCTGTATTTAATTCTAAATATAGTTAAGTACAAAGAAGGCTAAATATTTAATATTCAAAATTTTGAAAGCATTTCCATTAACTGAAGTGCATAAATTGATCACAGATGCCCAATATGAATTTAACTCAAATAAAAAATGCTAGACAAAGCAGTAAGATAAGAAAAAGATAATATTCAGAAATAAACCTACAAATTTGTTATAATTTGCACAAGCACCTACCTAGGAAAATCTAACTTTACACTTTCTAAAAAAAAAAATTCATCAATATTGTTAGACATAAGTTTAATCTTAATATAGTGTTCTCAGGCCCTGGTGATGACCATATAAGAAATGGAAAACAAAAGGAAATCATATTTACTATTGCAAAAAGGAAAGTAAAAGATAACCCTATAAAGAACAAAAGTAGCAGAAGTGGAAAAACTCTACAAGGAAAATTACTAAATAATATTGAAAGACACTTAATATGTTTGTAGATGGAAAATCACAATGTAATATACTTGTTAATTGACCTCTAATCATTTTGTATACTCAAATTACATTAAAAATCTCTATTTATTGAGCATGTGAGTTTGTGTATGTTTGTGATCGACTATAAATTTGTATGAAAGAAAAAAGCGCACAAGACTTTTTAAATAAGATTTTAAATAAGATTATGTAAAGAATCAAGAATAGAGAAATACAGGAATGGTAAAGAACGTATATAAAATAACACCTAAAATCAAGTCCACATATAGATGAAATAAACAGTATCATGATATATGATTAGCCACATAAAAAATTATTTTCATACTAATTCAAGAGCAAAATCCAATGGACTTAAGAGGACAAATGTGAGGTAAAATATTACTTCAAAGCTTTTGAAAGACTTATGAGAAATTTTACCCATAAATACATAATAGAGAAGGATTTCCCAGAATCAAAAGTTTAGAAACACTGAAGAATGTGTTGGTAAGTTAGATCTCCATAAAAATTAAAGTCAAAATAAATTTTTATAAATAAAACCTATATCTTATCTTAATCTATAGTTCACACATAGGCACAAAAATCATATATGCTTATTCATCAAGGTGTCATTATTAATGGTGAAAAATCATAAACAGCATAGTTATCTGCAGAGGGATGGAATTTTTGAAATGTGATATTCTACCAGCAAAACACTGCATGGCAGTTAAACTGAATGAGAAGGTATTTGTGATGGTTGGTTTTATGTGTCACCTTTATTGGGCCATGTTGTTGGCCAGACATTTGGTCAAATATTATTCTTTCTGTGTTTGTGAAGGTGTCTCTGGCTATGATTAAGAACAAGTAGACTGACTAAGTAGATTGCCCTTGCTCTTATGAATAGGTCCATCCAATCAGCAAAAGTTCTGAATGAACAAAAGGTTGATCCTCCTAAAAGCAAGATGATACTCTTTCTACATGACTGCAAGAGACAGGACATTGGCCATTCCTTGTCTTTAGATATGAACTGAAATCAACACTTCTCATGCTTGTTTCCCACCAGTGTTTGGACTGGAACTTATCCCATCATTCTCTTGGTTCTCAGTCCTTCAGACTTCAACTGGAACTATGCCATCAGCCACCCCTGGTCTCTAGCTTGCCAACGGTAGATGTTGCAATTATACTCATACTTTCTTGACCTAGTTTCTTATAATAAAACTCTTTTTATATTTATGTACATTCTGGTGGTCCTGTTCCTCTGGATGACCTTGCCTTGGCAATTGTAAAATATTTTAAAGTGATAATGACAAAATATTAAGATTTAATTAGGCTTAATTTTATTTATATATATATATATATATATATATTTAAAATATTTTAACAAAAACTAGAGATAAGACCTAAGATCCTGTCTTACTCCAATTAGGATGGCAATCATCAGGAATATAAATAGTAATACATTCTGGCAAGTATAAGAGGAAATAGGAACTTCAAACTGATTTCCAAAGTCAGCCACTGATTGAAGTTTGAAGGTTTCTGCTTTGGAAATCAGTTTGAAGGCTTCTCCAAAAATTGGGAATAGAACTACCATATGATCCGGGAGATAACCCTTCTGGTCATCTTACCAAAGGAAATGAAATCAGAATATTATAATTACACTAGTGTATCCATGTTAATAGCTGCACAATTTACAACAGCCAAATTATGGAACCAGCCTAGATGTCCATCAATAGATGAATGGATCACAAAACATTGTTATATACATACAATGGAATTTTACTTATCTATAAAGACCAAAATCACACCATTTTCAGGAAAATGGATGGAACTCAAGAATACTATACTGAGTAAGCCAGTTCCAAAGAACGAGATGTTTGTTCTCGTATTTGGAATCTAGAGAGATATTGAGAAATAAAAACATCAGATAGAGGAGCAGAGACTCCAGGAGAATAACTAAGGGGGATTAGGGAAAGGGATGGGGTGTTGGGGGCAAACTCATAAAGAATGCAGTAGTAGAAATAATGTTATGAGTGTATACAATATTGCCAATTCCAATGTCAAAGACTTGTATGGTGAGGATGAGGGAGGGAGTATCTGGTGGGGAGGGCACCAAAAGTTGTGTGCATATATTTTTCTGACACTCTGTACTCCAATATGATGTAAAATTACAATGTACCAAATTTTTAAAAAAAGAAATTTGTTTTTCTTAGCACCATTTAATATCATTTAAAGAATAAAGGAAAATTCACAGAAATATTGGAGGAAATGATATTCCAGAAGAGAAAAACAAGAACAAATGGATACGATAAAATGTTTGGATATATCTGATTGGCTATATCTGATGACCAGAAATTTCCAAATGACTGTAAATTGTGGGTCCAGGAAAATAGATGGGGTTGAAGGAAGCGAAAAGGCTGATATACATAACTAAAAATGTAGTTCAAATATTTACTGTATTCTCCTTAAGAATGTAAAAATGGTTCAGATTTAAAACTTCCAAAAATTCCTTTCTCTTTCTCTTCCATATTCTATCTGTACATACACCATAGTTTTCCTCAAGCATCCCTTTCTTCCCTTTTTCCAACTTCCCAAACCACGCCTTTAAAGTAAGCCTGCCTTATGTCATTCAGCATTCTCAATTCCTTTTACTTTCCCCTACCTGTTAAGCAGCATTGTATTAACTGAAGGGAAAAAGAAAAGGAAAAAGCAAAACCAAAACGACCCACAAACCCAATCTCTGACAACCAGCAAGAAAAACCCATTTTCTTCAAAATGTGGTGGGAGAAGGGAAATTAAATCTTTACAATTGTCATATAGCCTTCTAACCCAATCACACAGAAATTTGTCATAAATTCAGCAGAAAATGAGATACTAAAGATTTATGTGTAGACTGGTAAAATCAGAGTTACAAATGAGAAGGGCTAATTTGTTACTACATGGATGCGTTACAGAGAGCATGATGAAATGTAATTAGAATAGGTGGGGAGTTCTTAGAAAATCAGATTACATGACTAGATTAGTTTGAAGGCAGTGAAGTAGCTATGAGAGCAGGAATATGTTAGATACTAGAGGAGTAGATGTGGCAGTTGAACAAATGTTGAGCAGTTCCAAGGTTTCCAAAATACAGAGGTTAAAAATTTGGAGAAGTATGGAAAGGAAATAGTCATTAGCTAATCATTCGAACTGGTTATCTAATAATTAGTTCAAACCAAGGGGATTTTATATATGTATGCATTAATATGCATGTGCACATATGTATACATCATTTTGGCCATGCTCCACAATATTAACCAACCGTCTCAACACATTTCATCCATCAACTCCAAAGTCATTCCTCTGATATGCTTCCAAGCCTCCTCCTCAAGTCAGTTGTACTATTTCGTTTCTTTTATTTGACCCATATATTAATGTACCTTAGGAATTTACACTAGATGCTTGCATCTAATTACCTTATACATTTTCTCTTAGCATACTCACTTAATATGCTAAAGACCTAAACACCTTTATCTGAAGTCCATATCTCTTTTCTCTACTCCAGGACTATATATAAAAACTCAAAATATCATCACCATTTATATAACTTCAATGTCCTTCAGACTCAGCAAGATTAGAACTAAACTTACTATCTTATCTAAAGTAAAGCTTTTTTTACAGCTACCTTTTTTCTATACCATTCATCCAATCATCAACTATTAACTCCATCTAAAAATTATTTTTCAGAATATTACATTTTGTACCTTTCCCATTCCACTATACTAGTCCAAACCACCATCATTTATCCTAATGAGTCTACTCTTCTCTTAGTCCTTCCCAATTTTCTTTATTCATTTCAGAAATATATTTTTGAAATATGTGTAAATTGGATCCTGTCACTCACTGTTGGAAATCTTTCAATGGCTCATATTGAATAAATAAGATAAAGGCCAAAATCCCATCTGCATACAAAAGGATCTACTACATTCCCCAAAACTGTCTTTTTCAATAGCAAAGAATCCTCTGCATTTTTGCTAGAGGAAGCCTTATATAAACTATCATACTAGGTTCACTTTATTCTGTTTTTTGTTTCTTTGCTATCCTATACTGTAAGTTACTAAATACACTTCCCTTCTGATTTCTTGTTCAATGTTTGTCTTCTCCACTAAACTGTAAGATCAACCACCATTTGTTCACCATTATATCCCCAGGCTCAACACAATTCTTGAAATATAGTTAACATAACATTACTTACTTACTTATTGACTTAATGTGAGAAATAATTGGATCTTTTCTATCAAAGGAATATTTTGACTTGGACTCCATGTTGTAAAGCTGCCATTGTGTGCTTGTATTTTTGTAAAGATAGCATTTCCAGGAAATTGTGAGTGCTAACCCCTACCCTGATGTCCCCTTCAGCCAATGGGTAAAGATTGTGAGACTGTGTTCCCACCAATAGGAGCGCAGCACAGAAGCCTCTCATGGAGAATAAAACACCAGCATGCTTCCTCCATGTTATTCTTGCACACCTGACCTTACTAGTAGCAGGATCCTTTTTGCAAAAAGTAAAATTTGTCTTGCCAGCCGAGCTGCTTTCAGATGTGTGTCTTTATTTATTTTTTTTTTTGATGATGCCATAAAATTTTACTTCTAACACTTAATATTGTGTTGTTGTTGAACTTACTCATTTAATTTAGGTGCAGTACCTTTTTGTTAATCTGCTAATGTTAATAAATAATACAAACAGCAGTCTAAAGTTGCTTCTGGTTTTACTTTTGTTTTTATATAATTTGATTAATTTAGCTAAGATAAATGAAAAAATGGATAACTTTATACTAAAAAAGTTGTCTGCTGTTTAACTAAGTCCATGGCTCAGAGTGGTAATTTATTTCATTATTTCTTAACACCATAGCAAAGTGGTGTTCACTTTATTTTGAATACAGGCAAACTGAGTTATAATGTGCTTGCTTTGTTCTCTAGCTCTGACTCTGAGTCTTAGCAGGCTAGAGTCAGGATGAGCAAAGCAAAGAAGAATTTGAATAATACATATAAAAGCATTCTAGTCTCAAGTGTCACTAAACAAGGTACACTGATGAACACTTTTCAGGCACCATTAATAATCTTATCATATGCTTGTGCCATTTAGAAGGGTACAGCAATTCAATGATTCACCACACCCACAAGTAATCTTTCATTTCCAATTCTATTTGCTCTGAGAATATTAATTAAATCAATTATATAGAGATATAGTCTAATCAAGTGCAAAAGCAAACACTTGAAGCTCTCTCATCAAGACTGATATTAACATCAGGTTCATCTACAAAATCCCCTGAGTACCTGAAGAATACATATTTTAGCTTTTGAAAAATATTGGGTTCCAACATTTCAATTTATTCAAGTATTTTGTTTCATTTCCATAATTTGTTTTTATGCACTGCTTTTTCATTTTTAAAAATGGGAGTGAGTTGAAATTAATTGCTCGCTTGCATGAGCCCTAATAATTACAAAATTCTCACATGGTTTATAAAGCACACTTCATTTTAAGAGAGTTTCTGAGTAAGAAAACCCGACTTCAATATGCTTTTATGTATGAATGTCCCTTTGGTGAAAAAACTTTTGGCTCATTATAATAAAGTTTTATATTTTTCTATTATAATATCCTAAATAGAGTTACTTTCAATTTTATTTCAATGCTCAGTTATAGAGGCCACATACCATGGTCTTCAGGAAATTATATACATAATAGAAGCTCAGCCTCTTCCAAAGTTATCCCTGATTAAGTGTCAGCACAACTCTAATTCCATCCCACAGAGAAAAGAGCAATTCTCTCTATTCTGATCCAAGACTTCATCACTTCTTATTCTAGAATTTGATCTTCCTTAAGAGGTAGTTAAAAAATTATTTTCTAGGGGAATTCCTATCTCCACCTAGAAGACAGGATCTGGGACCCCAGACAGCCATATTACCTGACACTTTTCTCTGTTCTGGCTTTAAAAACATGTGCCTGTGGCACATCAGTAAATAACATTATTAAGTAACATTGCATCATTAAATAACATTATATGTGGTACATCGATAGAACAGTACAAATGGCATCATGACAGCCTCAATCCAGGCTAAAAGTCCTTTTTCTAATATGGGATGAAGACACTACCAGTTTTACATGTCATTGTTGGAGTGATCTGTTCTTCCAGCAAATGCAGGTAAATGTTGGGATGTAAAAACAAAAACAAAACAAAAAACAACTTCCAAGAACGAATTATAGTTTTCAGTTATGGTATAGCATAAATCCAGATTCGAGAAAAAAAATTCATTTCTCTATCTCAGTAGGGACACAGATTTGCATAAGATAAACCCAACTTCTATCATTAAACAGAACACATCATGGCTTGAGCAGCTGCATTTTAATTACCTGTCTTCTTTGGGGTTACTCTATAAAGAGAGGATAGATATTTGTTTTATATGTACATGAGAGAAAGAGCAAACCAGCACTAAGCTTCCCAGCCAATGTAAACAAACACAAAGTCCAATTTCTGCCCCCCCCCCACAGAAATTCCAAGCAAACCTCAAAACAGCAGTTTTCAAACTTTAGCATTTTAAAACTAAATTTTCCCTACACACACACACACACACACACACACACACACACACTTCTCAAAACACAATAGTCAGTGAATGTCTGCTTATTCCCTGAGGAAAACTGACATACTGTATGTAATCTTTCTCCAACTTCTATTACTTTCTTTCCTGACCACCTCTAATTAACCTCCTTCCTCTTAAATCTTGTAAATCATTAAGCAATTAATCATGCACTGCCTTGGAAAATCTTTTCTATTGTCTTGCAATGCTCCTTTTAATCACACATTCTTCTCTTATCTCCCCAATTCAATTGTATACTTGGAGGATACAATTGTGGAGGGGGCAGATTTTTGTGTCTTTCAAATTACCTTGTACTGTTTTTCAACACTCAATAGTTGACCAATAAATTTGTTTATCTTATTCTATGAACATGTTCAGAATAATATGTTCTCTGTTGTCTTTTATTAGCCCATCATGCCATCTGCAAATTGTCTTTATTGTGATAGAGAACAGAGGATTACATATGTTATCTCAGAAAAGACTATCACCTTATCTTAGAAAGGACACCAAATTTTGTATCTCCTTCTTTCATATTACCCAGCTAATTATCCAACAATTTGTCTAAAATTTTATCTGTGAATCTATGCCTCTCTCTTCTGTTTTTATGTCTCCCTTAGAGCTTAAAACTCACCAGGAGTTTTTTGTTGTTGTTTTTGGGGTTTTTTTTTTGCAGTACTGGGGATTGAATTCAGGGGCATTCTACCTCAGAGCTATACCCCTCAGCCCTATTTTTTATTCTTTATTTTGAAACAGGGTCTCCCTAAGTTTCAGAGTGCCTCACTAGGTAGCCAAGGCTGGCCATGAACCCAGATCCTCCAGTTTCAGCCTCCCAAATGCTGGGATTACCAGCTTGTGCCACCACACCCGGCTCTTGGCTCTTACCAGGAATATTCTAAGCATTAAGAATTCTCTGTGCCTCTAGCCAATGAACATGACTATTCATTATCCCTACTAAACCAACAACATATTATTGAACATAAAATTTATTTTTTTACTCTTTTGTTTGAAAAACCTCAATGTTTTCTTATTATAACATGCCTTTGGCATCAAAGATCTTCACAATATGTTTCTATTCCTCCTCTTCAGTTTTATTGCCATCAAATTATATTACACATACACCTCATACTGACACATTGAACATTTTACTTTACCTTGGATACAGCAATTACTTTTTTTTTTACTTATTTATATTTTTGACATAAACAAAAGCATGTCAGCACATTTTATTCCTGTGATAACCCATTAGTCCTTTAAATTATAGGTAAAATATTACCTCCACTGTGAGTTGATTGATGGCTCTAGGTAGAATTATTAAAAATACTTTAATTTTTATGTTCATATAATTTTCTTCTTGTCTATGTTATAGTACCCATAATATTTGTTTTTATCTGCAGCTATCTATCTATATATATGAAAATATTTGCTATATTATTTGAAAAAGAATTGATATTGAAAATATATAAAGAACATTCAAACCTTAATAACAAAACTAGTGCAACAAAAATGGGAAAATATTTTGATACTTCAATAAATAAAAGATATAAATAAGTACAACACATTTTTCCACATAGCTAGGTATAAGGGAAACTCAATTAATTACAACTACCTTATATTACATAATGGCCAAATATAATCTAAGAATACAAAATGCTGGTGAAAATGTACAGTAACTTGAATTCTCATATACTGCTAGTATCAATGCAAAATGGTATAGTTGGAAAACAATTTGACCTACTGTTATCTAGTTAAACATATATTTATCAGACAATAGAAAATGAATATAGATCTATACCCAAACTGATATGTAAAAGGTTATAGCAGCTGTATTAGTCATCTCAGGCTACCATACAAAAGAATATAGACCAAGTGGCTTAAATAATGAAATATTTTTTTTCTCACAGTCTGGAGGCTGAAAGTTCAGTATTCACTTTCAAGCAGACTCAGTCACCAGATGTCGCTCTTCCTGGCCTGCAGATAGCTATCTTCTTATACCCTCTCATGGACTTTTCTAGGTACAAGCACATAGGAAATGTGTGATAGCACTGATAGGAAATCAATGCTTCCTGTTAAGGACACTAATCCTATTAGGTCAGGGTCCCACCCTTATGATCCTATTTAACCTTAATTATTACCTTAGAATCCCACCTTCAAATACAGTCACAATGGGCATACAAATATAAATGTTGAGATGACACAAATATTGTCTATAATATTTCACTAGTTTCCCTCAAAATATATGTTAAATGACATTCCTTCCATCTGAACAGGTCCAAAAATCTTAATTATATCATCAATTCTTAAGTGTAAAGTCCAAATATTCATCTAAATATTATCTAAGTCAGATACGGATGAAGTTCAAACTCTAAAACAAAATTCCTCTCCAACTGTGAACTTTGACAGTAGATAAGCTATGTACTTCCATATTACAAGGTAGGAAAAATATGGAACAGACACTTTCACTCCAAAAGGGAGAGATTAGAGGAATTGAAGGAAGGAGACTGATAAGTTTCAGTGATTCAAATCCTAATGAGGCAAATTACATTAGATCTTAAAGATTCAGAATAATTTCCTTGGGTTCATGTTCTTTCCCTTGAGTCCTTCAGGTGGCAGATGCTTAGGATGTTCCTGCCTTAGGAAGCCCTGTGGCAGCTACAGCCATGCAGCTATCTGTGGTGGTTGCCTAGCCTGCTAAAACTGAGGAGGGTGATACACTCTCTAAAACAAAGACTGTATTTATCCTGGGCTTCCAGTGCAAGTAATATCCCTGATGATCTCTGAATCATTTTTTGGATCATTCATCTGTTTTCTTGAAAGATAAGGCATTTTTTCAACTAAATATCTCTACCATTCCATCCTCTTAAATCAAAGAAATCTGGCAACCTTCCTTTATTTCATCTCATATTCTTTGTCACCCCTTTGGTTCAAACCAGCAGTTTCTAACTCATTCTTATTCCTGGATTTTCCTGAGGTGGCTAATTAACTTTATGCATTACACCCATGATCTGTTATTTTATTTTATTTTGGCATTGTAATCATACATCTTTGTGAGGTACAAGCTGGTAGAGGCATATAAGTACACAGGTCTCAGTTAAACCTTCCCCAAACCCCACCCCATTCCCTCCCTCTCCCTCTTTCTCATGTTCAGTTTAGTGATTATTTTTTATGTTTGTGAATGCACATCATGTGCATTGGGGTGTTTCTCCCTCCTGCCATCAACTTTTTTTTTTTTTTTTTTTTTTTTTGCGGTACTGGGGATTGAACTCAGGGGCATTCTACCTCCGAGCTATATCCTCAGCCCTATTTTTTATTCTTTATTTTGAAACCGAGTCTCACTAAGTTGCAATGTGCCTCACTAGGTAGCTGAAGCTGGCCGCGAACCCGGATCCTCCGGTCTCAGCCTCCCGAATGCTGGGATTACAAGTGTGCGCCACCACGCCCGGCTTTGCCATCAACTTTAGATAGGTCACCTTCTTTGCTCATCTATGGTTTTCCTTCATCTAGAGTCCCTCCTATGACCTACTTTCTTCCTATCTTCCACAAATTAGAAAGAGCATTCAATTTTTTACTTTTTGTGACTGATTGACATCACTTAATGTTTTCCAGGTCCCTCCATTTTTTAGCAAATGACATGATTTTGTTCTTCTTTATGGCTGAGTAAAATTACGTTGTGTACATATTCCATAACTTTGTAATCCATTCATCTGTTGATGGACATCTTGGCTGGTTCCATAGTTGGGCAACTGTGAATTGTGCAGCTATAAACATAGATACATATGCATTACTCTGGTAGTTTGGTTTCCATTCTTTTGGGTAGATATGAGAAATGGTATTGCTGGATCATATGATAGGTTAATTCCCATTCATCTGAGGATACTCCATACTCTTTTCCAAAGTGTTTGCACTAATCTGCAATCCCACCAACAATGTATTAGAGTTCCCACTTCTTCACACCCTCACCAGCATTTGTTGTTGCTTGTGTTTTTAATGATTGCCATTCTAATTGGGGTTAGGTGAAATCTCAGGGTAGTTTTGATTTGCATCTCTCTGATTGTTAAAGATATTGAACATTTCTTCATACATTTATTGGCCATTTGTATTTCTTCCTTTGTGAAGTATCTATTTAGTTCATTTGCCCATTTTCGATTGGGTTATTTGCTTTCTTAGTGGTGAGTTTCTTGAGTTCTCTGTATATTATAGATATTAGTCCTCTATCGGAGGAGTAGCTGGCAAAATTTTTCTCCCATTCTGTGGGCTCTCTGTTGAGGTCCTTGATAGTTTCCTTTGGTGCACAGAAGCTCTTCAGTTTAATGCAATCTCATGTATTAATCTTCGTTTGAGTTGCTTGTGCCTTTGGGGTCTTGTTGAGAAAGTTTTACCTGTGCCAAAGTGTTGAAGTGTTAGGTCTATGCCCTCTTCAAGTAGCTGCAAGGTTTCTGGTCTGATTTCCAGGTCTTTGATTCATCTTGAATTGTCTCTTGTGTAGGGTGAGAAAGTGGGGTTTACTTCCATTTTTCTGCGTATGGTTAATAAGTTTTGCCAATATCATTTGTTGAAGATGTTATATTTTTTCCAGTGTATGTTCTTGGCCCCTTTGTAAAAAATCAATTAGCTATGTGAAGATTTGTTTCTGAGTCTTCTATTCTGCTCCATTGGTCTATTTGTCTGCTTTTGTGTTAATACCATGCTACTTTTATTACTATGGCTTTGTAGTATAGTTTGAAGTCGGGTATTGTGTTGCCTTTTGCACAGTTTTTGTTGCTGAGAGCTACTTTGGCTATTCTGGGTTTTTTGTTGTTCCAAATGAATTTAATGACTGATTGTTCTATGTGTGTAAGGAATGACTTTGTTAATTTAATGATCACATTGAATCTGTAGATTCAATGTAATCATGTGGAAGAATGGCAATTTTAATTATTTATTCTGCCTATCCAAGAGCATAAATGATCTTTCCATTTTCTAAGATCTCCTTTGATTTATTTCTTCAGTGTTTTATAATTTTCCTTGTAGAGGTCTTTTACTTCCTTGGTTAGGTTTATTCCTATGTATTTTATTTTGGGGGATGATATCATGAGTGGAAATGTTTTCTGTATATCTTTTTCAGTGGATTTATGGTTGGAGCTTCTGATTTTTTAAGATTGACTTTGTATCCAGACACTTTGCTGAATTTGATGATCAGTTCTATAAGCCTTTTAGTTGAGTTTGTTTGGTCTTCTTAGTATCATATCATCTGCAAAAAGGGACAGTTTTAGTTCTTCCCTTCCTATTGTACTCCTTTGATTTTCTTCTCTTGCCTTAGCCAACATCACATTAATAACAAAGCCAAATAAAGACAGCTCAAGAAAATAAAACTACAGGCCTATATCATTGATGAACTAAGATGCAAAACTTCTAAACAATATACTAGCAATGCACATTCAACACCGCATCAAGAAAATTATACACCATGATCAATCTGGGTTAATCCCAGGGATGCAAGGCTGGTTTAACATATGAAAAACAATCCATGTAATTCACCACATAAACAGAACCAAAGACAAAAGCACATGTTCATCTCAATAGATGCTGAAAAACGCGACAAAATCCAACACACATTCATGCTAAAAGTACTGCAGAAAATCGGAATACCTCAATATCATGAAGGCAATATACAATAGGCCCACAACCTACATTATATTAAGTGGGAAAAAACTTTGAGAATTCCCACTAAAAAAAGGAACAAGGCAAGGATGTCCATTATCAGCACTTCTGTTCAATATAGTACTTGAGACTCTAGCCAGAACAGTAAGGCAAGAGAAGGAAATCACAGAAGTACAAATAGGAACAGAAGAACCCATGATCTCTTTATCAAATTATTTTTTATTTACACCTTCATTGTTCTCATTAGAACATGCTTCCTCAATTTTTGCAGTATGGATAAGGCTGAGAATTTCCCAAATCTTCAAATTTCAGTTTCTCTTTAAGAATTTCTCTCTCATCTCTATGTTAATATGTCCATCTCCCTTGAATTTTTCTAAAAGCAATAAGAAGAAACCTTGGCACTCCAACACTTTGAATAGAAATATCCTCAGCTAAGTTAAATTTTTCTTTGCTTAAAAGTTCTGCCCTTTAGAAAACACTAGAACTCAGTTTAGCCAAGTTCTTTTGAACCTTAAAACAGAGAGTTTCCTCCTCCAATTTATAATAATGTGAGACTCATTTTCCTTTGAGAACTGACCAGAATGGCTTTTGCTATCCACATTTCCATCCACATTATTACAACCTATCTACTCTTTAAGACAATCGAGGCCTTCTCTATAACTCCCTTTTTATCTATTTTATTTTTCACCAGAAACACCCTTAATGTTCTTCCAACAGCCTCTTCAAGTTAAACTTGCCTTTCTACCATGAACTCCAAACCTCTACCAGACTCAACTTATAACCCAGTTCTAAAACTACATATATGTTTTTTGCTATTTTTTAAATCAGCACCCTACATTAGCAACTTTTTAAATTACCACCAAAATCTAGAAAGTAACCAAATAGTCTTCAACTGATTGAGGAATAAAAATTTTTAGCATGTGTATTAATATTTTCTTTCTTAAAAGCTTTGTTCTAAATGAGATCCTTCAGCCTTCAAAGGTTAGATACAATATGTTTTCTTTTCCATGACATTATGAAGAAGATACAATTACAGAAAGTGAAAACAGATTTATTGATATCACATGCTTGGAGTTGGGGAGATTGGATTGATTGCAAAGAGACAATGAGAATGGATGAGTAACTATTCAATATTTCATTGTGATGATTACACCATTGTGTATATTAAAAAAAATTGTCCTGTGTATAAGTCATACCAAAGATGGGTAAAAGGACAGAAATGAAGAGAAGGAGAAAAAGGAAGAGCAAGATAAGGAATAAGAGAGCTGTACGAATGTGGTATCATATCTCTACAATGATTCCCAATATATCAATGCCTCACCCCTCAATAGTCATATTTATATGGAGACCATTCTTTCAAAGAATTGAGGATTACTATGTGTAAACCACCAAAATATAGCATAAGACATATTTTAGTTGCATGATTTTTGTGTTTAGGTCATAAAAGTCCTTACTTTCTGGAAACATTTATTCTGACATTATTGAACTTAAATCTCAGAGATTTGAATACCTTGAAGCCACCATGGTGAAGAGAAAACAAAGATATTCTGGAGAAATTCCAAGACTGAAAAGGAGAGGAGCCCAGCCCAATTTTTCCTGGCCATTGTAGAAATGGTGGGTCAGACACAATTTGTACTGTTGTGTCTTAAACAAACTGTACATTCATGAGAAAAAATAAATGATTGTTGACATAAGTACCTAAACATTAATGTGATTCAATAATTAGTAGTAAATAAGTGCAATAGAAAATAGCTAGGTCTGGTCACACATGCTTTTAACCCAGTACTTAGGAGGATGAGACAAGAGGATCACAGGTTTGTGGCAAGCCTCAGATACTTAGTGAGGCCTTATGCAACTTCTTGAGACCCTATTTCAAAATAAATAATTAAAAATAGGGCTGGGTCCCCCCTGGCAATTGCTATCTGCATATATGATAATTATACTGATTCTTCTGCTATGGCTACTTTGGCGTCTCAAAGTCTGGAGATTACTCCTAGAATGTGTAGATGAAAGACCCTCCTACTTCTTAGAAAATAAATATATGACTCTAAAGGTTTATGGTTTTATGACTCTAGAAATTTGCTTGACCAGGCTATGTTAGGAATGTGGGCTATACATAGAAAATGAAGAAGTGGCTCTAATTGTGCTCTGACAATGATTGATATGTCCTAAGTGTATATATAACCCTGTTGTACTCAAGAAATGTATAAAAAATCTGTGCTGAATAAAAAAAAGAAAAAATAATAATAATAAATAAATAAAAAACAATAAAATATAAGTAAAAATAAAAATAGGGCTGGGGGTGTAACTCAAAGGTATAATGTATACATAGCCCTGTTGTACTCAAGAAATGTATAAAAATTCTGTGCTGAATAAAAAAAAAGAAAAAGAAAAAATAATAAAAATAAAAAATAAATAATAAAAATAAAAATAAGTAAAAAGAAAAATAAAAATAGGGCTGGGGGTGTAACTCAAAGGTAGAATGCCCGTGGGTCCCATCCCTAGTAAGGAAAAAAAAGAAAGAAAATAATGGTCAGTAAATGTGTGTAAGCAATCAAAATAGATTTCAATACCTCAGAAACCAAGAAAGTTTAAAGAATAGTATTATGAAGAATATATTTTTGGATTAAATATGGCAGAATAGAGGAAGACAGAACATTTCAGTTGCTCTGAGACTTGATAATGAACCAGGAGGAAGATTGCTTCTTGGCAAGAGAAGAAAACCAGTTGAAATCAACAGAGGAAAGATAGTCAAAATGTGGTGGAATTGGACACAGCACAGAGAGCAGAGGACTGAGAAGAGCTCCATATGTCTCATCTGGTGAGGAGAGAGTGGAGGAAACGCCATCTTGGCAAGCCCATGCTGGGACTGGCAGCTCTTGGGACTCATAGCTATCATCTCCAGCAAATAAGAAACAGGATCTTAGAGCTTTTGATTGCAGAGAAGCACCATCAAAAATAGTCACATTCTTCTCTCCACTCCTCAAGACTACCACCACCTAGACCACCCAGCCATACTGCCCAGCAAACTCCTGTGGCTACAGTTGAACTCCGACCAAGAAATGACTGGACCTTCCTACATGGAACCCAGTATCTGCAACCTGACTCATCAAGACTACTGTGAATCTACAGACCAACCAGTCAAATCACCCAGAAGAGTTCTATGACTGCAGCTGAACTAATCCATTCCTGTAGGGATGTGAGCAGCACTCTTTAAGACTGGGAGTTTACAAGCCATCACAGCGGGAGCCTTCATGGCTACAGTGACAGGATCTGTGAGTTTGCAAATCATCACTGTGGAGTAGGGGGCAACTGCCACAGTGAGCAAAAATATGAATTAACAAACAGTTTGTGGGAATACTAACTCAGGCAGGCAGCATCTAGAGTCAGCAGTTTGCTATGCCCTTGCAGAGTCTCTGGCAATCAGCATAGAACTGCCAGCAGTGATATCTGTTGAGTGAAATATCTCTAGCAAGAGTGAAATATCTCAGGTTCAGAAGGCTATAAGTTTGCACCCAGCATTGTTCAGACACCATAAGCACAAAAGTCAGAGGCCAAAAAGGTATCACATGATTGCAGCTGCCCAGACCAGGGGCAGTGACCCTGGACCTGAATAACTGAGTCACTTAAGCCTCAGGCTCATACTGGTATAATCTTTCTGCCAGAGCTTGAGCACTGAAAGCAGGGAGGTCAGGGGCCAGCAGGACTTCACGTGATCACAGCTATAGATTGAGAATGAGATACTCTTTCTGCCAGTAGAATTTGTGTCTGGCTCTCACACATGCCAGTGACTGATAGTCCTCCATGTGATCACAACCAGCAGATTAGCAGTGCTATCCATGGACCATCAAAGCTCAGCCAGATGGGCCACAAGCTAGAAAAAATAGTAATTTCTGGCCCTGTTGAGCTTAGGCTCAGTGGTCATGGAGACCAGAGATCAATGCTCTTCAGGGTTTGATGTGTTCACAAGCAGAGTGGCAGTGGTGTCTGTGAGGCATTAAATCTCAGCCAGCAGGCTACAGACTTTTAACAGAATATCACAGTCTCTGGCTCTGCTGACTTTGGGCACAGAGAGCATGGCGGCTTACAGTTAATCAGCGACTCCTGTTTGTCTGCACTAATTAAGAACTATATCTTATTAAAGAGACTTTCAGGGACAAATTCAAGTGTCTTATTATATGAGAAAGATTCATTGAGGCAAATATTTACCGCAACATAGGCCTTATTATAAAGGGATAACAAATAAACATAGGACTCTCAAACAGAGAAGAGGATGCCAAGACAACAAAAATGCAAACCTGAGAATTCTGAAAACAGGAGAATGAAGAGCAAGGGGAAAATAATAAATTCCCACAACTCAACAACAAGGGAGATCACCAATACTGAGTTGCAGAAAATGCCAGAAGGAGAATTCAGAATTTTGATTTTTCAATATGATCAAAGGCGTTAGAGGTGAAATGAGAGAGAGTGTACAGGAAATGAAAAAATATATGAATATTGAGGCACAAAGAACCAAAAATAGGAATGAAAGAATCAATAAATGAATTAAAGATCTCAATAGAAACCACCTCTGGTAGACTAGACCACATGGAAAATAGATTCTCACTCTTGGAAGACAGCTCATTCTAAACTGAACACACTGACAACAATATAAAGGAGACAATAGATTAAACAACCACAACATCAAAGAAATATGATATACTATGAAATGACCTAACTTAGGGATAGTAGGCATTGAAGATCTAAAAACACAAACCAAGTGCATTAGAAACCTCTTCAGAGAAATAATATCAGAGAATTACTCAAACATAGAAAAAGTGTTAGCATTATATACAGAAGACATTGAAAACACCAATAAGTCAAGATCAAAGAAGAACTTCTATATGACAAATAGTAACCAAAATGACTAATACAGAGATCAAAGTAAGAATCGTAAATGCATCTAGAACAAAATAATCTATGATATTCAGGGGCAAAACAGTAAGAATCACTCTGACCTATTCAACTCAAATCATGAAAGCTAGGAGGAACTAGTGTGGTAGCCCAGCTGGGCCCTTTCCCCCCTGGCAGTTGCTATCTGCATATATGAGTAATTATACTCATGATTCTTCTGCTCTGGGTACTTCGGCATCTCAAAGTCTGGAGATTGCTCCTTGGATGTGTAGATGAAAGACTGTCTTATTTCTTAGAAGGTAGATATATGACTCTTAAAGGTTTATGGTTTTAGGACTCTAGAAAGTTTGCTTGACCAGGCTATCTTAGGAATGTGGGCTATACGTGGAAAATGAAGAAGTGGTGCTAATTGTGCTCTGACAATGATTGATATATCATAAATGTATACTTAACCCTGTTGTGCTCAAGAAACGTATAAAAAATCCGTGCTGAATAAACTCAAGGCTGCAGTATTCACTGATAGTCCTCCTGATACTTTTGTTGCCTCTTCTTTTCTTTCTTTTCTTTATCAATCCTCAGCTTCCTCTCTCAAGACCCTTCAAAATTGTTGAGCTGGCATCAACAAACTAGTATGATGTTCTGCAAACCATGAAAGAAAACAAATTCCGACAAATACTGCTATAAACAACAAAGATATTCAAAATTGACAGAGAAATTAAAACTTTCCCAATCAAGTAGAAACTAAAAAATTTCATGACTACCAAGCTGGCATTAGATAAAAATAATTAAAAAAATAAAACACTCAGAAGGAAAAAAAAAGAAAAGGGGTGAATTATACTAGGTGGACCACTAAGTAAAGAAGAAATGACACTATATCAAACAGAAAATGTAATTCAAAATGACAGGAAACAAAAATTATCTCTCAGTAACATTAATATCAACAATCTAAACTCCCCAATTAAAAGAAACATAATCCAACTTTATGCTGCTTGTAAGAAACTCACCTGACAGGCAAAGAAATCCATAGAGTAAAGGGCAAAGAATGGAAGAAAATATATCATGCAAATGGAGACTGAAAACAAGCAGGAGTAGCAACTCTCATATCCAACAGAGCCGACTTTAAGCTAAAACTTATTAGAAGAGACTAATAAAAGGAACAATCCAAAGAGAATATTAATGATAGGAAACATTTTCGCCCCAAATATGGGCACTTCCACTTTTATAAAACAAATTCTGTTAGATATTAGGTCTAAAATAGACACAAATACAAAAAATATTGGAAGTCTTCAACAAACTGCTCACACCACTAAATCAATCATCCAGTCAAAAGATAAGTAATGACTCTTCAGAGTTAAAGAACACTATAAACCAAATAGATCTAATAAAGTATACAGAATATCCCACCCAACAACAGCTGAATACGTATTTTTCTCAGCTACTCATAGAACCCTTTCCAAAATAGACCACATTCTGGGCTATAAAGCAAGTACAAGTAATTAAAAAAATGTAATACAATGCCTTGAACCTTTTATATCATAATGGAATAAGAGTTGAAATCAACAACAGGAAGACCTTAAGAAATCAGATAAATACACGGTGACTGAATTATACACTTTTGTATGAGGACTGGATCATAGAAGAAATAATAGAAGAATATGATGCAGGTAGAGACACAACATACCAAAATCTATAAAATATTTTGAAGGTCATTTTAAGAGGAAAATTTATAGTACTGAGTGGCCACATAGGAAATCAGAAAGCCAATAAATTAACAACCTCATGGAAAATCTCAAAACCCTCAACAAACAGGAATGGAGTAATCCCAAAGCCAGTAGAAGGAAAAAGATAATTAAAATCAAGGTATAATCAATGAAATAGAGAACAAAAAAAATACAAAAGTTCAACAACAACAACAAAAAGGTCATTTTTGAAAAGTTTAACAATATTGATAAACCCTTTGCCAACCTAAACAAAAGAAAAAGAATCAATTCAAAATATTAAAATAATAAAAGAAAAAGAGATAACACCACAAATAGTGGGGAAATCCAGAGGATCATCAGAAACTATGTTGAAAATTTATACTCTAATAAACTGGAAAACATAGAAGAAATCAATAGATTTCTAGACACATACAATCTAACTAAATTGCACCAAGAGGATATAGAAACCTAAGCTGACCAATAGCAAGAAATAAATAGAAACAGCAATAAAATCCCCTCCATCAAGGAAAAGCCCAGGTGCAGACAGATTCTCAGCTGAATTCTACAAAATCTATACAGAAGAACTAAACTCAATAGTTCACATGTTATCCCATGAAATCTAAAGAGATGGAATCCTCCCTGACTTCTTCTATGAGGCCATGATTACCTTAATACCAAAGACAAATAATAACCCCTCAAGAATATAAAATTGCAGAACAATATCCTTGATGAACATAGACACAAAAATTCTAAATAAAATACTAGTGATACACATTCAAAATTATATCTAGAAACTTGTACTCCATAACCAAGTTGGTTTCATTCCAGGGATGCAAGGCTGTTTCAACATACTAAAATCAGTACATTTCAATCAGCACCTAAATATAGCTAAACACAAAAAAATTCATGATCATCTCAGTAGATGCTGAGAAAACATTTAACAAAATCTAACCTCCCATTCACATTAAAAACACTGCAAAAATGGGAATAGAAGGAAATTATCTCAATAGCATTAAGGCAATGTATAATAAAGAGAAATACAATTACAACATCATATTGTATAGAGAAAAACTGCAAGAATTCCCTTTAAAATCATAAAAAAGACAAGGATGCCCACTATCACTACTTCATTTCAATAAAATACTCAATATTCTTGCCAGAACAATTAGGAAAGAGAAGGATATAAAATGAATTCAAATAGGAAATGAAGAACTGAAATTATCTTTATGTGCAGATGACATGATCCTATATTTAGAAGACCCAAAAAGCTCAACCAAAAGACTTCTAGAGCTAACAAATTCAGCAAACAGGCTACAAAGTCAATCTAAAAATAATAAGTAGCTTTTCTACATGCCAATCATGAATCCACTGAAAAAGAAATCCAGAAATCAATTCCATTTGCAATAACCTCAAAGACAATAAAATACCTAGGAATCAATCCAACCAAGGAGATAAAAGACCTCTACAATGAAAATTATAAAACACTAAAGAAACAAATTGGAGATCATAGATAAAATAGCCATTCTACCAAAAGTGATCAGCAGAGTCAATACAATCCCTATCAAAATACCAATCTAATTCTTCACAGACTTAAAAAAATCATTCCTAAATTTCATATGGAGAAATAATAGACCCAGAACAGTTAAAACAATTCTCAGCAATAAGAAGCATGCAGAAGGCATCATAATTCCTGACTTCAAATTCTACTACAGAGCTATAGTAATAAAAACAGCATGGTTTTAACACAAAAACAGACATTGAGACCAATGAAACATAATAGAAGATACAGAAAGAAATCCACACACATAGAGCCAATTGATTTTTTACAGAGGTGACAAACACATATGCTGGAGAAAAGATAGCCTTTTTAAAACAATGCTGATCGTAAACTGATTATCCATTTGTAGAAAAATGAAATTAAACCCCTACCTAACATTCTGTACAGGAGTTAACTCAAGATGGATAAAAGACCTAGAAATTAGACCAAAGACTTTAAAATTAATAAAGGAGGGAATAGATCCAACACTTCACTATATAGACACAGTTAGAAACTTTCTCAATAAAACTACCAAAGCTCATGAAATTAAATGAGGATTAATAACTGGGATTCCATTAAACTTAAAAGTTTCTTCTCATCGAAGGAAACCATCAAGAGCCTAAAGAGAAAACCTACAGAATGAGAGAAGTCATTTGTGAGCAAGTCCTCTGATAGAGGAATAATAGCTATAATATACTTTGTTATACAAAGTACTTAGAAAATTTAGCACTAATGAAACTCATAACCCAATCAAGAAATGGACAATTGAACGAGATATTCCACAAAAAAAGAAATACAAATGGCCAATAAATACATGGAAAAGGCTCAACATCATTGGTAATCAAGGAGATGCAAATCCAAACTACACTGAGATTCTATCTAACCCCAATTAGGATTTAAATCATCAAGAAGTCAAGCAGTAAATGCTGTGAGAATGTGGCTAAAGAGATACTCTTCTAGACTGTTGGAGGGATTGCAAATTAGTACAGCAGCTATGGAGATCAGTGTGCAGATTCCTCAAAAAATGAATAATGCATCCACCATATGATCCAGCTATACCACTTCTGAGTATCTTTCCAAAGGGACTAAAATCAGAGAATTACAGTAACATATGCATATACACGTTTACAGCATCACAATTTACAATATCCAAATTATGAAACAATCCATGTGTCCATCAAGGAATGAATGGATTACAAAATTCTGGAATGTATACACATTGGAATTTTACTACTCAGCAATAAAGAAAAACAAAGTTATGCCTTTTGCAGGAAAATGGATGGACCTAGAGAACATTATGTTAAGTGAGATTAGCCAGTCACAGAAAGTGAAGGGGCATATGTTTCCTTTTATATGCAGAAGCTAGGAAGTGATTGAGATACAAGAAGGACTCCAGATAATGGAGGAGAAGCTTCAGTGAATTCAGGCAGCTGGTCTAGGGGAAGGGATGAGGAGAGATGGAAAATCAGTGAAGGAATCACTCCATGGACATTATGCACGTATGTGGGAAGACAAATGTCATTCTCAATACCCTCTATGAGGAAGAGGGAATTGGGGAGAGAGCTGGAGGAAATCCCACCAAGGACTGTGTGCATGTGTGTCAACATCACTTTGAACTACATTATGATGTGAAACTATAATGCACCAATAAAAGTATAAAAATAAGACATTTTTCCCATTTGGGGACACTGTTCCCACTTTTTCTAAAAATCTTGAAACATCTATTAATAGGAACCACAAGAATGAAAAAACTCACTGTTTAAATTTAATATTAATGAAATAAGAGCTTCTTAAAAGGAAAGCAGCCACTAGTGTAGATAGAGCTATTCCTGAATTCTAAAAAACACATTATGATGTACAATACAAAAAATCTTAAATATCATGCAAAATCTAGCTTTGACATTCATGAAGTGAATTGAACTCTTATAAAAATAATCTGTGGGTTATTCTGCAAATTTCCTATACCTACCACAATATTACTGTGTATAAGAAAGTTAACACCACCAACGTGCTGTTGCCAGGTATTAGAACTTAGTTATAAAAACATGACTATGATTTGCTAATAAAACAGTCTTTAAGACACAGTAGCTTCTTAGAGTGGGTCTGCATATCTTTAGTCTGGTCTTTCAAGTGGTACCTCTGCAAAATTAGTTCTATCTGGCAAATGATGGAAAGTCTTCTAGGTGTTAAAAAGCATCATGCAGAGGAGTTCATATATAATTTGGGGAACAATTAATGCCTACACTGAAATTTCTGAGATTATAGAAATTACATAGACCTGTAGTGAATTAGGAATTAATGTACTTGTAATAAGGTTAAGCTGATTTAGAAGAAAATATGAATATAGTCCAAGGAAGGACTGATTTTTCTTCCATCTTAAATTAAACATTATATCCTTCTTTATTTATATTTTACTATCTTCCCTTTTCAGCTACCACTGATTATGAGAGTGTAGTATTTCTGAAATTTCTCCATCTTCTGACTGAATTCTTTCAGAGAGCAATGAATCAGAATAGAAATTAATAACTAATTTATTGTACTAACATTTATTGACCTCCTGTTAATAGCTGTCCCCTTAAGGAGCTAGACTCTGAGCTGTGCTACAGGTAATTACAATAAATTGTGATAAATGCAACAGAAATCTGTGCAAGGTACAAATGTGATATCAATGCATAACTAATTCTTCTGGACTATAGCAGGCTTGTCGGTCATAACCAGATGGATGATTATTGCACATTTATATGAGTTTGCCTGGAGGACAAATGGTGAGTGGGACAGTCCAAGTAGAGGGAACAGGATGTACAAAAACAAGAGGCCAGAATTTTTTTTAAAGGCATATTGCTTGGTATTTGACACATGATCAAGTACAATTAAGGAAATATAAATGGAATATGATAAAAAATGCCTTGTAGTTTACACCAAGTATTTTAGATTTTATAATGTAGGCAAGTGGGAGATAGTTAAGTGCCTTAGATGGAAGAAGAACATAATCAGGTAAACATTTATCAAAGATCTCAATAGTGTATAAGTTGGTTAGTTGAAGAAATTTAAACCAAAGACATTATTTAAGTAATGTGTTAATAGCCTCATCATAAGATGACAAAGTCCAGAAAAATGGAAATTTTAGTGGCAATAGAATAGAGAGGAAGGCCAAGGTTAAATGAGTAAAATTTGATAACTAATTATAGATACTACGAATGGGTAGAACTCTGGAGTGACTGCTAGGTTTTGACCTAAGATACTAGATGTCATCATCCAATACCCAGCATATAAGAGTGACATTGAGGTAGAAACATAATGAGTTCAAAGCTGGAAATGCCAAGTTTAAAGTGACCATAGGAAGTACAAGGAGACCTGCAGATAGGCAGGAAATTATTGAGATTCCTTTTAGTATTTTGTAGACCTAGCTAATCAGTTATATTCCCTGGTTAAAAGCATAGTCTCAGAATCCAAATTACTAGAATTCCTGTTCATGCTCTGTTGCTTGTGAGCTGTGCAACCTTATGTAATTCCTTTTGCACCTCAGTTTCTTACCCTGCAATCTGGAGATAATAATGATACCAATTTCATAGGGATATTGTGATAACTTAATGAGTTTATTAGAGCTGCACTAAGAATAGGGCTAAGGACAGTGTGTTCACTAAATAAGATAAATAGTCCTGAAAAGAGAAGCCATTTATCTTAACATGAATTTATTCTGAAATAATAGACATATAGAGACATAAATCATAGAATACATTTATCTTGATTGCATGCCATAAAGGAAGAGAAAGTTTTGTTTTGTTTTAATATTTTCTTAAAAATTGATAAAGCATTGCCAAGCATTTGCCATTAATAAAAAAAATGACTTAAATAAAAAAATTGATAAAGCACTTGAATTAGTTGATTATAAAAAAGTAGGATATCGGACTTTACCTTTATTAATTTGTTTTTTCTGTTGTTTGCAATGTAGCTTATTATCACTTGAAATTGAGAATTTAGGTCGTTAATAAGTTTATAGCAGGCCCTTAAATCTGAAAAAAAAATAACTTTTCTCATTATTCAAATATAGTCTCATTTAACACTGTGGCATTGTAGAAAAATACCTGTTTGGGGCCAATAGCAATCTTATGGAAAGAATGTAATAGTCAACTCAATGGAACTGCACTGGAAATTTTGTTTATGTTTCTTCCTAGAAAAATGAATGTCTCACAGGTTTACTCTATTGGATAACCCTAAACAATGGTCCATGAGCCTTTTTTTCTGTCATGATGCTTTTTTCTTACTTTCAGAATCTTTCTCACCTCCTGCCCTTTCCCTTCTGGTCACCTCAATAACAGTGAAAGGTCAGCTCCTTGCCCACCAGTCTGTGGTGGGTGATTTGCATTTCACCTTGCTACCTTCCCAGCCTATCAACAGCTAAACATCTGAATCCCCTGAAGTCATCACATGAACTCAGAAAATTATGGGAAAAGAATTACTTTTGGAATAACTTCATAGTAAAGGCTGAAATCGTAAACATGAGTCTGAGCATATGGCATAATTCCAAAACTCAAGCTGATTTTTATCTGAATTAGTAGTACTTTTTTTGAAAAATAATAATTAAATTTTGACCTTAGCTCATACCTAGAATATTATTTGAGCCTAGCTAAGAGTAGCTATGTCCATGGAATCATCCTCTTGGCATGTGAAGAAAACCAGATATCAGAAAATAAGAAAATCTCTATTTTGAATAAAATCTCAACTTGGTAGTCTCACTTTTGGCATAAAAGTTGTTTTCTTAAAATAAGTTCATATTTTATTACAGAATAAGTCAGTAATTGTGCACCACATCCCCGACTATAATTCCCAATATACTATAAAACAATATATACAGTGAACAAAGTGTCATTCTAAAGCATTATGATAGGAAACTACAATACACCAATAAAAGTATATCTAAAAATAAAAAATACATTTAACCCTTTTGTCTGGGAAAAAAAAAAAGCTATCCTATTTTAAAAGGGTACAGTGGTGACATCTTCGCCAGAAACTGGCTACACTAAGAGCCTCAACATTAACGTATAGACAGTGCCTGAGAGCCACAACTTTCCCATGTCATGAATTTAAAATAAAATTGATGTTACTCACATTAAGGAATAAATTTGTTTCCATTATAAAAATTTAGTAGACTTTTGGAGAATAATTTTCTTGGCCCAGATCTCTTTTTAAAAGCTGTCCAAAGGAGCATGAAATCATGCCATCTTTTTATAAATTTCCCCGTGGCAAGCAGAAGCATTCAAAATCATTTCATTTGTTTGGTGAGGACTCTAAAGGGACTTAGACCTTTACTGCAATCACCAGCACCTGCAAAATTATTCTGGGGCTCAGCACACACCTGTGAGCCTTCATCCATCTACATCGAAAGACTGCTTCACACAGGGGAAATGGGATCATAAACCTTATCCTGGGATTTGCTGTCATATCTCCACAGCACACATGACTGAAGCACCCGCCCACACATCTGAGGGTTCTGATCTTCTAGTCCAAATACATTTTCTACTTTTTCTTTAGTGATTGCCTAATTCCTGAATTCTGTCTCGAACACAGCTGCAGTTTAAATGATCCTGCCTTTCTTAGACTGCTTGACCCTGACCCAAGCTTTTACTCATGATATCATGAATCCTATCCTAGGATGTTTAGGTTGAAAATTTGAAAAGTGCACTTAATTTGAAAGGAAAATCGATTTGCTTTAGGAGGCATGCTTGACAATAGTAATTTACAAAGCTTTTTTTTGCTATACATTGTTAAATTTTATCATCATAACCATTCTTTGAGATAAGTAGTCAGCCTGTATTAACTCTCCTATATTGATCTTCCTCTCCCTAGGTTCCTGGGATGAATCCACTCAGCCTTACAAACCAAGGCTGAATTTAGTTCCTCATCCAATCAATGGTAACATAAATATTTTGCTAGAAGTTGAAACTTAGTTATGCATGTTAGTCTCAGTGACTCAGACAAGATATTTGAGCTCCTTCTTAGTATCTCAAGACACATTTGTAGATAGAACTCTAAGTCTGAAGAAAACTCTAAGTCTGAAGATGGCCTTTTCCATAAAAGAACTAAGAGTCAGCCCCTTTCAGAAATGTGCACACATTATTGCGATCCTCTTTATGAGTCTGCCTGCTTACCTAGCTCTATCCTTCGTGGTCCTACAATTAGGGTTCTGCCTTATATCCCAGATATTAACACATCAACCACTTCTTGTAAGATCCTCTCTAAGGGGTGGTTTCTCTTTCTATATGCTTCCTTCCTGTGCTCCCCAACAAAGCTGCTAAGGAAGATAGATTGGTTTCTTAAAACTGACAGATACTGCCTGTCTTTCCAGTAGCAATGATTAAATTTCTTTGCTTATTTCATGGAGCCTGCACCCACCAAGTGCATATATATCTATTTTTAAAATAATAATATAATAAATACTTTTAAAGTGTTTATGATTTTCCAGATATCATTCAAAACCTTTTACTGAAAGTAGTTGTTTAGTTTTCAAAATGATAACTTGAGGTAGAAACTTACTCTCTTCACTTTACAAATGAGAAAATCAAGTCATAAAAGAGCTTAGCCAATTAGGAAATAATGAGCTAGATTTTAATTTCAAAGTTCTTTCAGCACTCGAAGTCATGTCGTATCCAAGGAGATTCACTAAACCCTATTTGGGCATAGAATTAAGATATTGCAACCTGAACCATTAGATTTCCATCATAGGAAGGACATCTAGTCTATATCTCCATATCTGCCTCTGTATCTCAATACCATCCTATGCCAAAGCCCTTCATTTAAAACTCCCTGTTTGGGTAGATTATTTACCAATAAGGTCATAATAATATCTTCCCTCTTGCCTACTTTCTACATAGAGACTTTGTCTCTCCTATTATTGAGTGATGGGACTGGTTTTTACCTCTCTTTAAATATGCGCTGGCCTTGTAACTTGCTTTACTCAATAAAATGTGGCAGACAGGATGCTTTTGGACTTCCAACAGTAGGCTTAAGAATTTTTTAGCTAAATGCATCATGAGTGATCCAGGTCACACCAATTGAAAACACAATCACTCAATCCACAGAATTGTGAGAAATAAGTTGTGTTGTAAGAGAAACTGTGGCATGGTTTTTATGGAGCAACAAACATATTCCCAGTCCTGAGGTTTCTGGATTCCAGTATATGCTGAAGTTGCCCTCAGAAACACAGGTATGCATTTTAGAAATGATGAAAATGAAGGTGAAAGAGATTCAGTGAATTGTTCTAAATTGTATTTGTGGAATACAAAGCACAAAGTTTAACCCTCATCTTCTAAATCTTAAGTGCCATAGATTTTTAAACCTTACTGACATTCCAACACCAATATATCATATTCTGCTGCTCTGCTTTAAAAAAGAAGTCCTGTTGTTATTATTATCTCTAACCAGCCTATAGTTAGCTGCATTTGCCAGAGATATTTCCCAGATGCAGCTCCTCCTGGAACACCTCATGCGGTGGCTGATACCATTAATCTTAAAACTCTCCTCTAAGAAGCAAAATGAATACTTTTTGATGAAAAAAAAAAAAAACAGGATTCTTTCCCCAATGACAACTACTCTTAAAATAAGGGATTTTTACAACATTTTCTTTTTACTCTTAAATTTGCTCTGGCTGCAATTACTCAAAAGGACAGACGAACCCATTTAGCACCAGTTCATGAAAATTTAAGGCCAAGTAATTGGATATTTTTGCAGCCTGTGTTACTACATGATCACAGCCACCAGAGGCCTTCAGGTGCCTTTGAAAAGTTAGTGTTGGTGGGATTTAGTCTTTAGCATAGAATTTTAAAGTAAAAATTCTACAGTGAATAGAAGGATCATATCCCAACATCATAAAGGCAATATTCAATAGGCCCACAGCCAACATCATATTAAATGGAGAAAAACTGAAAGAGTTCCCAATAAAATCAAGAACAAGACAACGATGTCCATTGTCATCTCTTCTGTTCAATATAGTACTTGAGATTCTAGCCAGAGCAATAAGGCAAGAGAAGGAAATCAAAGGGGTAAAAATAGGGAAAGAAGAACTAAAACTATCACTTTTTGCAGATGACATGATACTATACTTAGAAGATCCAACAAACTCAACTGAAAAACTTGAGGAGCTGATCAACAAGTTCAGCAAAGTGTCTGGATACAAAATCAATCTTCAAAAATCAGAAGTGTTCCTGTATGCCAACCATAAATCCACTGAAAAAGGAATCCAGAAAACAATCCCACTCACAATAGCACCCCAAAAAATAAAATACTTAGGGATACCTAACCAAAGAGATAAAAGACCTCTATATGGAAAACTACAAAAAGTTGAAAAAAGAAATTGATGAAGACCTTAGAAGATGGAAAGATCTACCATGCTCTTGGAAAGGCAGAATAAATATCATCAAAATGGCCATCCTCCCAAAAGTGATCTACAGATTCAATGCAATACCCATGAAATTACCAAGATCACTCCTCACAGACATAGAAAAATCAGTCCTTAAATTCATTTGGAACAACAAAAAGCCCAGGATAGCAAAAGTAGTTCTTAGCAACAAGCACCATGCAGGAAGTATCACAATACCTGACTTCAAACTCTACTACAAAGCCACAGTAATAAAAACAGCATGGTATTGGCACAAAAACAGACACATAGACCAATGGAGCAGAATAGAAGATTCAGAAATAGACTCACATGCTTACAGTCAATTGATTTTTGACAAAGGAGCCAAAAGTACACACTGGAAAAAAGATAGCCTCTTTAACAAATGGTGTTCCCATATGCAGAAAATTGGAAATAAACCCCACTTTCTCACCCTGAACAAAAGTCAACTCAAGGTGGATCAAAGACCTGGAAGTTAGGCCAGAGACCTTGTAGCTACTTGAAGAGGGCATAGGCCCAACACTACAACACATAGGCACAGGTAAAATCTTTCTCAACAAGACCCCAAAAGCACAAGCAACTCAAAGGAAGATCAATACATGGGATTGCATTAAACAGAAGAGCTTCTGTGCAGCAAAGGAAACTATCATGAACCTCAACAGAGAGCCCAAAGAGTGGGAAAAATTTTTTGCCAGCTATTCTTCTGATAGAGGTCTAATATATCTAGGATATACAGAGAACTCAAGAAAATCATAGCTAAGAAAACAAACAACCCAATCAAAAAATGGGCAAAGGATCTAAATAGAGACTTCACAAAAGAAGAAATAAAAATGGCCAATAAATGTATGAGGAAATGTTCCATATCATTAGTAATCACAGAGAAGCAAATCAAAACTACCTTGAGATTTCACCTAACTCCAATCAGAATGGCAATCATAAAAAACATGAACAACAACAAATGCTGGCCAGGTTGTGGAGAAGTGGGAACCCTAATACATTATTGGTGGAATTGTAAATTAGTGCAACCACTTTGGAAAACAGTATGGAGGATCCTCAGATGAATGGGAATGAACCTACCATATGTTCCAGCAATACCACTTCTGGGAATCTACCCAAAAGAATGGAAACCAAACTATCAGACTGATGCATGTGTAATTATGTTTATAGCTGCACAATTCACAATTGCCAAACTATGGAAACAGCCAAGATGTCCATCAACAGATGAATGGATTACAAAACTATGGGATATGTACACAATGGAACTTTACTCAGCCATAAAGAAAAAAAAATCATGTCATTTGCAGGGAAATGGATGCAACTGGAAACATTATGTTAAGTGAGATTAGCCAGTCACAAAGAGTAAAAAAGCATATGTTCTCCCTAATATGCGGATACTAGGGAGAAGATGGGCCATAAGAGTGTTTCCAGATGAAAAAGGAGAGACCCTCGATAAGCAAAGAAACTGACTTAACTGAAGGGGATGGATGGGGAGTGGAGGGGACATCCTAATGCACAGGATGTACTTTCACAAATATATCAAGGTGAATCACTGAACTGAACTTGAGATGGAGGGAGAGTGAGGGAGTGGGGTGGGAATTGGGGAAAGGGTTAAATGAGAAATGTGTCCATATATACTTTTTCAGCTTGTACCTAATATAGATGTATTTTACAATGCACCAATTATTATATATAAAAAAAAAGAGTAGGGTCTAGCCTAGTGTGGTTGTTCATGCCTAAATTGCCACTACTTGGGAAGCTGAGATAGGATGATTGCAGGTTTGGGTCTAGCCTCAGCAACTTAATGAGACCCTATTTCAAAACAAAAAGGAGCAGGGGGTCTGGTGATATAGCTCAGAGCTATTATGTTCCCCCCGCCCCGAAAATAAAAGGGTATGGTCTATTTTTAACAAATCATGGAGCAGAGGAGAGGTTGATTTTTCTCTTCCTACACATTCAAAATGAGTTTCACCTCCAACCCTCACCATTCAATTACCCATTTTATTATCCCACTTTTACAAAATAAATGCCTAACTATCTTCCAATAACAGGATTTACGAATATTGTGTAATATTTTCTTAGCTAACTTGCCATTTGTTAGCTGAAATTTTGAAGACTAAAAAATTTTCACACCAAAGGAGTGAATCTCTAACAGTGAAATGACAAACCAAGGGGAATTACTTTAGTACAATTAGTCCCACTTGAAATTCCAGCAGCTTCCTAGACATAGATAGCACTCTGTTCTTCTTTCTCTTGAGGTCAGTTCTGACAAAGTTTTCATTTATGATGCTTCCCAGTATGAAAAGTGTTTCTCTTATTTTATTAGTAGGAGGAGAAGTAATTAAAACCCTGAAGGAGCTCACACACAACTTTCAAAAATAAATACAGATAAATTTTTAAAGCATGCTAAGTAATGAAAAGCTGAACAACTCTATCAAAGTTCTATGACCCCACAGAAATGTGCACTTGGAGTTTTTTTTTTTTTTTTTTTTTCCCCCTTAGTGTGTGTTCCATACCTGCCTCAAGTCAATTATTTCTTTATTAAACAAAACCAGTGTGGGCAGAAGGCAAAAGGTAATGAGTCTGCATAAAAGGCAATGATTCAGGACCCAAATAAGGCTTTGCTTCAGAAAGGTCTGGGAGGTTCACATCTGATCACATCTGATATGAACAGAAGCAGATGGGACGTCAGCAGCTGACAGTGCGTGATCACCATGGGATTAGCGTGGCATCTCGATTAGTATCCAGGAACAGGGATTAAAAATGTCCAGGTTGGCAGACATGCTTCCCACTCCTGCACCTTAAATGTCATATAACTTCATCCTGGCTAAACATGACAGATGATGTTTCTATTTCTCCTGGATTTTGCCCTGCAATATCATGTAAGAAATAAAGAAATCATCAAAATATAGTACCTTTCAGCATCAACTTCATCTAGCCTGGTGTGGTGGAAATAGAAAAATCACTGGGAGTCAAAATATCCAAAAAGGAGACATTGGAAAGTCCTCTTTGGGGTAATTTATTTCCTTCTTTGGAAATTATTCTTTTTTTTTTGGAAGTTATTTTTTGCATAATCTCTAGACATATCTCTCAGCCATGAAAATAAACCTTAGGAGGTATTCTTAGGAATTAGAAGGTATCTGTATGTGTCCAGAAAGAAACCAAAGCAGAAAGCAAAATGAAAACCAGGTTGTGAGTTTAATTGATATGCTGGAACTCTATCTTTCTGTTCCCTTTCAGCTTTGTGTTCCAGGTTTCTTCCTGAAGTGTTAGCAGTATGTCTGCTGTAGTCAGAAATTTGCTGTGTGGTAAATTTCTTTTGTAATTAGAGACTGCAGGAATAGCCAAGAATCAGGAAAGATCATGAAATAAGGCTGGACAGTGGAATATAAATATTGGTGGCCTCTCAGCTTACTTCTTTCGATGATTTCCAAACTTGGCAAAAAGCATAATAAAAAAAAAGGAGGAAAAGGAAAATAAACAGCAAATTAAAAGAGATAGTTAAAATTCTAACAAAGTAAAGTAAAGCAGATAACAGTGAGTTAACTCCTTGAACATGTAAAAAAGCCCACATAATACTGCAACTCTCCAAAACTTGAGCTGCTCTTCTATTTTATTCCCTAAGATAAAATCATTAGTGTTGTGATCAGCAGTACATTGGACACACAGTACCCACCCCCTTATCTGTGGAGTCACTTTCCCCACTTTAATTACCCATGAACAACTACAGTCTGAATATATGAAATGGGATATTGTAGAAATAAACAATTCATGAGTTTTAAGTTGTGCACTATTGTGGATAGCCTGATGAAATCTCACACCATTCTTCTGCATCCTGCCTGAGGGACAAATCTTCCCCTGGTCCAGAGTATTCACACTGTATATGCTACCTGCTCATCAGTAGGTTCCTAGTCCCTGTCCCAGTTATCAACTGTCACAGTATCACAGTGCTTGTGTTTCAGTAACCTTTATTTTTCATACTAATGGCTCCAAAGCACAAGACTGATAATATTGGCAATTCAGCTATCACAAGTAGAAGTTATAAAATGCTTCATTTAAATCAAAAGGTATAAGTAAAATAATATATTTTTAGTCAGAAAGAGACTGCATTCATATAACTTTTATGATTTTATATATTGTATATATTGCTTATATATTGTATATATTTTATTATTTTATATATTTATTTTATTATTTTATATATTGTTTTCAAGTCTGGTATTGGGGTGCACACTTGTAATCTCAGTACTTGGGAGGCTGAGACAGAAGGATTACAGGTTCAAGGACAGCCTCAGCAAGTAGTGAGACTCTCATCAGCCTTACCAAATCCTCTTTCAAAAATAAAAATAAAATAGGGCTGAAGGTGTAGCTCATAGTTTGGAGGTAGAATACCCCTGAGTTCAATCCCCAGCTCCAAAAATAAAAAGAATATACTGTTATCATTGTTCCATTCTAGTTATTGTTGTTAATCTCTTACTTTGCCTGTTTTATAAATTATGTCTCATCACAGGTATGTATGTGAAGTATGATGTGTGTATATAAGATATGGTAGGATCCATGTTGTCAGGAATTCTTTGGGGGTCTTAAAATGCAACCCTTACAGATGAGGGGGTGACTGTAGTCACTTACAATAGAGAACTTATAAGTATTGAGGGGTCTCTCAAAAGAATAGAAACATTCAAAAGGAAAGTGCAGTGATTTTCTTTGATATAAAACATTTCATCATTCTCTGATATTGTGATTAATTTACACACAATTAGCATTTCTATGACAAAGGAGAAAATAGTTGCATATTCAGGAAACAGAACAGGCTACAAAAGAGACGTGCTTTCTACAATGGGAACAGAATATTTAAAGGCAAGTTCCATAATTATTGTGTAAATAGGAAGCCATAGTATAAGGTTCTATATATTTGTTTTAACCTGTCTTCATAGGTCTCACATGAACTTCAAGTGGTGAAAGAAATGCTTACAATAGAATGCTAAATGCAAGCCGGGCGTGGTGGCGCACGCTTGTAATCCCAGCATTCGGGAGGCTGAGACCAGAGGATCTGGGTTCACGGCCAGCCTCAGCTACCTAGTGAGGCACTCTGCAACTTAGTGAGACTCGGTTTCAAAATAAAGAATAAAAAAAAAAAATAGGGCTGGGGGTGTAGCTCAGAGGTAGAATGCCCCTGAGTTCAATCCCCAGTACCGCAAAAAAAAAAAAAAAAAAAAAAAAAGAATGCTAAATGCATATGTAACATTTTAAGGGAGAGACAATCTATTGCCTTTTATAAAAAGTCAAAAGGGCATAGGATCTCAACAAATTTAAGAGCTATTAGGCTAGAAAATATTTGAAGTTTTCTCCAGTTCTATGCTTCTGAATTTTATGATTTTTATGTTGAGATAAAACTAACTGATATTTTTGTAAAACATGATTCAAACTTATAATAATAGCAGTATGAGTATGCTATATTTTTGAATATTTATATTCTGTTGGCACTTTTATTTGTAATCAATATCTAATTTAATAAACAAAACCACCTTATGAAGCAGGTATTTTTGTTGTTACATAAGTTGCGAAACAGGGACTCTGGAATGATAGATGATTTGGCAAATGTCCAACACTGGGAAGTGGCAATGTAATTAAACCCATACAGCCTGAATCCAAAGCTAGCACTTTTATGGCCACATTTTATAATATTTTCATGAAGACACAATTATATAGGCTCTTCCTAGGTACACAAAATATTCTTTTCCTTGAAGATCTTAGACCATATATAAGATATAGTATTTAAAAAGGGAAACCATATCATTTGTCTGCTAGCATTTTAATCTAAATCAAATGGTAAAAGAAAGAAAGCAGAAAACTCAGAATAGTATGTGTGGAGTTGGATTGTGGTCCAGACAGCCACAATCAACATAAGAGCCTCAGGTGATTTTACAGCAGCTCATAAGTGATATCATCTCACTGTCCAAGCATCCTTGGATTCCACGTTTCTTCTAAAGTACAATTAAGCTACAGGTCAATCAGTCACATGTATTTTTTCCACCTTGTGAACAACTCTGAGACTGATTTTGGGAAATTGCAGTGATGAAGAGGGTGATTTTGTTGGGCCAGCTCACCTGTGCAACCTGGGCAGCCATGTAGGGTGCATGCTCAGAAGGACCCTGTCATTTCCATGATCTACTGTTGCTGTCTTGAAATTTTTAATCACTTTTTGAAAAGGAGGTCTACATTTTCATTTTATACTGTGCCCTGAAAATTATGTAGCTAGCCCTGGGTCTTGATTTGAAGTTTGTCTATTGCATATTTTCTGTTTTGTTTGAATTAAATTGTCAAGCTTTATTCACACTTAGAGCTGCAGCTTAGAGTTGGGAAGAGGGGAAGTAGGGTGTTACTTAGCTGTCTGCACTGTACTATCCATTATCCAACCATCCACAGGATGCACTGGCATCTCTTTAACCCAATATGTGCTAAATGTGGATAAATGCTATCATCTTCATCAACTGATATTCTCTCATTTTTGCAGTGAATTGATTCAGTTCAGTGAGACTGATTAAAGCAATGAAAAAGGATTCAATTAAGCCATTTCCCCTGCAGTCCTGTAGACTGCCTGTCATGCCCAGAAACACTCTGATGAGAGTCTTCATGCTTGATAGGATATCTTCTGGAGGTGATCACAGGTATGAGTTGGTGTCTGAGCACACTGCAGCTATTTAATACATTTGCTTTTGTTTCAAAGCCCAGAATGTGCTGAAACACATCATTATATGCCTACCTAAACATCCACTTCCTGGATATTTTTAATTTATAGATATTAGAAACTTTAAACTCTCCATCACAAGGATCTTTTCAATAGAACAAAAGGTATTTTATCTCTTCTTACTTACCAAAATTGCCTATATAGCCATTCAACATCTATTCTCAAAGCCATTTATATTTGATTAAACTATGGATTAAAAATATTTAACCTGTTTGCTCTGGGAAACCCTACATCGAATTTTTTAAGTAGATTTTTATTTGTGTTTTTGTACTCACCTCTGAAACTCTTAAGTATCTTTAGAGAAATTCATAAAACATCTGTCAAAATAAGCACTGTATATATGCTCTTTGATTGTTTTGAAGTGAGTCTCTGAAATGAGGCAGGGTAAAGAGATCTGTTACTGCCTAAGTAAGAGGAATTTTTCTCTACCAGCAATGTCAGCAGAATACAGTAATGACTGGTAGATAAGGAGTACATATGACGCACCAGAAATCCCATGCATATTGTCTTAATTTGAAGTGTGTGGCTAAGTATTACTATCCATGTTGTATACACAAAGGGGTCCCCCAGTGAGTCAAGCACTGTTTAAGTGCCCCCACCTGAGTACAGCTGAAATCTGTAACCTGTGGTTCCTCCTTATCCACAGGGCAAATGTTCCAGGACCTCTAGTGGATGCCTGACCCTGCAGGTCCTACTGAGCCCCATAGAGGAAGCACTGTGAAAATGCATCAGTAGCTCTAGTAACTGAAACAGCTAGTGTAAATACTATGGATATGCTGGACAAAGGATTGATTCACCTCCAGTGCAGAAAAAAGAGAGATAGCACACCATTTCCTAATGCTACTCAGAACGACATGCCATTGAAAATTTACTAATTTTTGTTGTAGTTTTTAATTTAATATTTTTAAGCCTTGGTTAACCACGCATACCTGAAACTGGAAAAAGTGCAACCTGCAATAAGGAACAAAGACTGTGCAGCAAAAGTGATAGTCCATCACTTCCTTGAATCATTACATCAGACATCACTCCTATGACTGTACCGCATCACCTAGGATTCTGCTTTAGCTGAACAAAACCAAGGTCTCTTATTACAGATTTGAAATAAACAGCTTTCACCACGTGTGACCATCAGACTAAAGGCGGTCAAGGCCAACAGCTAACTAATAGGGCCTCAATCACACAAGCTCAAGGGAACTAATTTTGCCAACTGCCCCAGTGCATTTGGAAGCATCCCTGGTCCCAGCCTTGCCTCCAGGGGAGAAGCAGTCCATCCAACACCTTGGCTGCAGCCCAGCATGACCCCAGCAGAGGACCCAGCTAAGCTGAGTGGAATCTCTGATAATAGAAACTGTGAGGTAAGCTGTGCATGGAAGTAAATACCTGTAATCCCAGTACTTGGGAAGCTAAAAAAGGAAATTCATGGATTCAAAACCAACCTCAGCAATTTGCTGAGACTCTCTGAAACCTAGGGAGGCTGTTTCAAAATATAAAGAGCTTGGGGTGGGTGTGGCTTGAAAGTAGAACACCCATGGTGATTCATCATGTTCTTGAGATGTTTGATGATGCACTGAGGAAGCTCCTCTGTGCATTCTCATCTCAATGTCTCTAATGAATGCTGATGAAGTACTCCTTCACAGAACAATTCTAAGTAAGTTAAATGGATACTTATTCAAGAAGAAAGAAGACTGCTGTTTGGGCTTATCCCTTTCTGGATATGTATAGGCATCCTTTTCAAACATAAGAATTTAAATTATTTCTCTTACAATTAAATAAAAAACTTGCTTTAATTTATATTTTCTTCCAATTGCCATATTTGTCCTTACCTCCAAATAAAATACACATTGAAACATTTATTTTCATTCTTATCTTACAAAGCTAATATACATTTAGCATTAAGGTAAAGAATCCTGGATCTAGGAAACTAAATAAGAAACAGATGTTGGGAAATTAGTACAATCTAAAATATAGCCTACCTTCATTTCTATACAGAGACCCACATCAGGACCCCTGTTGTGGCTATATTCTCTCAACACAAGTTTTATTTGTTTTTTTTTTTCCCCCAGTAATGAAACCCAAGTCACAAGTTTTCAAGCTGCCGATACTCCTACAAAGAATATGGATTCTTTTAGGCAAGTGTTATTTTGAAAATACCTGCCCCATTCAAAAGATTGCTGCAGAGCACCGAAGCAATAGAATATTTTCAAACCCTACCGCCCGATCACCCCCTTCTGATGCCCAGCATGACACTCCATAGCAAATACATGAGCTCCTTGCTAAAGAAGAAGCACTCTCTTTTAAGATTTATTATTTACTAAATCCTGGGGTTTCTCAGAACATTCCCTCCATCTAGCCTTCAAATCTTCACTTTGTAGATTCTTAGCTGAGAGAATTGCTACAGGGATATTAAGAAAGACCTACTTTACAGACTCAATTGGGTTGATCCTTCTTATAAAACAGGTAACTGACAGGTTAAAATGAAACAAAAGGTCATAATTTTTATGTATTAATCTCCAATTGGAATTGAGAACATAGATTATTTTGATGTCCTGATTTTCCAGAAGAAATTTATTTTCTTTTCCTTTTTATTTTCAGGTTTCTTCCTTCTCTTTTTACATTGTCATCGATACTTTGCTAAGATTACAGACATTTAGTCCTGACTTTCCCTCCTCAATTTGAACTGCCTTTTTATCCTCTGATTGACTCTTCTACACACAGCACAACTGTCCCCAGACATTTTACTATTGCTCAACTAATCCACATCATTACTTTATTGTTGATTTCATAGATCAGTTAACAAAAGACATCTATGTAAGAATAATCTCCTTTCAAATATGCACAATTATTATATTAGAAAGTATAATTTTTATTGACCTATTTATAAACTATAGGATATTAGCCCACCATAGCAATAATAGCAATAAAAAAAACTGAGCCCAACTATGAGAGACTTACTTGGAGGGGGGTGAATATCTCTATGATCCATAGTATAATTGTTGATGTTTCTAAATAGCCATACATCTCTCTGAAACTACATTTCCAAGACACTTGTACCAAAAAATTTGTCTTATGAAACAATATTTCCATTATATGTTAATTGGCATTAGTGAAAGGATACACAATAAAATTCAAGAAATGCTGTTTTAGTTAAAAATGCATTTAATTTATAGCATCATGTTAGAATTAATACTATATGTTTATATACTTTTAAATGTATCTTAAAATATAAGGTATATGAAAGATTGAATGTGTTTCAAAATTATATTTGCCATTCCTATATGAGAACTATGATATTTTGTGTTTCTTTAACTTTTGGTATACACACTGAGCAAACAGACTGGTTTAGTGTTTTATATTTCAAGCCATCTTAGATCATTGAACATGTTAATATATTTTACAAATTTTCAATGGGAAAAGAGAATGCTGCGTCAATCAGTCAAACATATTTCACCACAAACACTTCCTTCTCTCACCTGTTGCCCTTAGCCCTTACCCATAGAACACTTTCTTACAAAAATACTTTTTTAATGCACAATTGAGAATGTCCTTTCTAGTTTGAAACTTCAGTGTGAATGAGGCCAAACAAAACAGCAGCAAGGACAACCCAACACAATGCACTGAATGTTGAAAACAAAAAGAATTGGTTTTAAACCATTTCTCAGTTATGCAATGTACCTGCTAATTTACCTGAGGGTATTTTTGAAGTCTCTCAAAGATAGTTTCCACATCTCTAAGTGGAGAACACAATGATGTTCTTTTAGAGTCACTGTAAAGTCGGGCATAGTGGCGTAGACATGCCTGTAATCTCAGTACTTGGGAGACTGAGATAGGAGGATCTCAGATTTGAAGCCATACTCAGCAACCTAAGCAGACTTTTAGCAACTTAGTGAGATTCTGCTTTAAAATGAAATATAGAAAGGGTTAGGGGTGTAGCCTGGATGTAGAATGCCTCTGAGTTCAATCTCTAGTGCCAACAATAAATAAATAAACAAACAAACAAACAGAGTTGCTAGGATTACCAGTAAGATAACTTGTATAAAAGCCCCATGCATAATCCTAGTATGGAGCATGTATTAAATGTTATATAATTTTGATTAACAAACAGATTCATGGGCTGAGATATAGCTCAGTGGTAAATCATTTACCTCATATGTACAAGGCCCTGGGTTCAATCTCTAATACCAAAAAAGAAAAAAGTAAATTATTTTTTAAAAATCTGTATTCACCAGTTTTTATTTAAAATAGGTTATTTGCTTAATGTTATCAATTAGTTTAATTCAAAAAAATGATTTTAAAGATTTTTTTACCAAATTCTCAGAAATGAGAAACTGTCACAAACATCCACTAACTCCCTGAAAGCAACATAATCTACAAGCCAACAAACAAGGCTTTTACATGATAAGTAATTTTTGCATATCCACTGCCTACTAACCACACACAGATTACCCATTGGAAAGAGGGTAAATTAATGTAAGACATTAAGAAAAAGTATCAAGCATTTTTATAGAGATAAATTCAGTTTGATCTTCCAACTTTTATTATGGAGTCCAGACATTTTTTAAGGCTTTGGATTAAGCTTCAATGATTCCAGTACAGTGGGAAGTGAGATAATATAAAGATAAAATAAATAGTATAAATAGTGTTGGCAATGGAGCAGGTAGCCTGGATAGTGATCCAAGGTTTCTATACTTCTTTTACTATTCTGCTCTTGCTGTCTTCAGATCTTCACGATTTTAAGTGTAAACTTGTGTTTTGTAAATGATGTCTGATGAAACAACAGAGCATGTATGGGCAGAGGAGACAGACCAAGTACATGCAGAGGAGACAGGCCAGCATGAAGGGCAAACTGCACACTAAGCCACTGACCTGACCACACACTTCATGTATGTCAATGGCAGCGGAGGGCACCAAAGCACCCCCAAAGAGGCAACTGGGGCTGGGACCTGGACCCAGCTTGGTGGCAACAATAATAGCAATGGCAGCAACAGCACCAACAGTGGCAAGAAGATGGGACACTTCGTTGTTTGTCCACTACCAGAGCCTGTCCCTGCCATGAAGGCACAAATATTAATTCTCCGTATTAGGTGGAGAGATGGGAGCTGTCAGGGCTCTAGCAGTAAAGTTTGTTGGTAAATTATTCCAAAATAAAAGTGTGCTCATGACACTGTAATAAAGTACATCAGAGAGCTATGGCAAAACATATCCACAGGTAGAAAAATATCAATTGAATTTACAGATTGTCACATTTGATAGAAAAGAACACTATGATCATATGAAGCTTCAAATGAACCAATGATTAATGAGAAAATTTTAAAATTTTCTTGTAATTGAAGATATAGCCATAGAAAGGATAAATAGGCATTTTGAAACACAGATAAATCATGAGGCCACTTTTATTGTTCTGTATGTCTACAAATTACTGGTAATGTTAGAGGAAATAGTAAAATGCTATTGTATAGCCAGTTGTAATCACAGGACTTGGGAGGCTGAAACAGGAGGATCACAGGTTTAAGGCCAATCTCTGCAACTTATTGAGACCCTGTTTCAAAACAAAAAATAAAAAGGGCTGGTGACTGTGGCTCTTAGATAGAACACCCCTGGGTTCAATCACCATGCCCCCCCCCCCACACACAAATGCTGTTGGATAAATTTGCACTTAAAATTAAACTTACATATAGCTAATTTGTATGAAACTTACATATTTTTGGAAAATATTTCCTAGGGAATCCTGGGCTCTAGATATACTGAAATTTATAATTTGAAAAAAAAATCAGAAAGTTGTAATAGCTCCAGTAACAATTGAATCAGCAGAAAGTTCCCTCTCAAAAATTTATCAAATTTATTTGAAAAAATTTCAACCAATATTCCTTTCGTTTATATAGACTAAAAATAAAGTTGCTAAAAGTATAAATTTGATAACCCAATAAATAAAGTTTATAAAAATGAGTTAGAAAAATCAAGATATAATATTAATAAATTATTATCATTATATATTAAATATAACAAAGTATATCATTATTTTATATGTTATGAGACCAAATTTTTATTCATAATTTTAAGTTTATATTTTTACTCATGTATCAATACTATACTTAACTAGGTTTTATAAGCAATAAAATATTTATAAAAAGATTTATATTTTAGTATTATTAACTGCACTTTTTCTTACCACATTTAAATAAAGGTATTTAAATTTTATATTGTACTGGACCCACAAATTATATACTCTACCCCATATACTAATATCTTAATTCATTTCCACCCATCATTGTTACCTTGTTATTTCACAGGATAATTCTATATTCTCTATATTGAAATTTTGGAATTTTTAACTTGGTGGGAAAAAAAAGAAAAACAGATACAAGGAATTTGGACGAGATAATCTGGTACTCAAGTGTCTCTTCCATTAACTAGCTGTAGAAATTCAAGTAATGCTCTTAATATTCTCAAGATATTAATTTTTTTCACCTGTATAATTTAATTGTACATTGCAATCTCTAAATTTCTATCAAATATAGGCATGGTGAATGATAAGATGATAAATTCTGCATCTTGTAAAATACATTCTATCTTTTTTGTAAAGTTATAACGTGCCTCAACCTATCTAATGCAGAATATAAGTTTAATTCAGAATTCTGTATATCTGTTCATCAACTTTCATACAACACTATTAACTCTCGGTGTTGATGTAGTTCCCTAGATATTCTCTGAGAAACATGAAGATTTAAGGTTTCCTTCAGGTTTCCAAGACAGTTTTTAAAAAAGTAAAAATGAACCATAATGTAAGCTAGTTTCTATACTGTTCAGGTAGAATGGGTATTGATTTTTTGTAGTTTCTAATAAATCAAATTTGAAAGACAATTATGCGTATCTCAATTTTTAACCATTAACTTATGACAATAGAATTTTTTCTTTCACAAACACTTCAACTCTTAGGGACGTTATATAGTTTCAAGACCCTACCAGTCAACCATTTTTCTTTATAGAATATATACCAAAAAAATACTATTTTATCCAAAGATACAATATGCTGATTGATTGCTATAAATCATTTGTCCCATAAATAGTTGATATGATCATATAAATATGTATTATATCTTTTCAAAGGCTTAGAAATATTAGAAAGATCATAGTATTGCACAATTTTAAAAATAATCACTGGACTATATTTTTTCTCTCTGAAAATACACGAGAGTTGTCTTTTTAGCTGCAGATTATTCTAAATAATCCTCTCCCATTAACAATGTGAAAGTGGCAAAGATAACATAATTTAGTAAATATATAATCCAACCACAGAGTCATGTTTGTGGCTTGTAAAAGTCACTTTGTTGGCCAGCTGTATAGTGGATTTATTTTAAGTTATTTTATTCACCTACAAAATGAAGCTTAATATTGCTCCTATCTTTCACATTTATTTGAAAATTAACTGAAACTAAATCATATAGCACAAAAGAAACAAAAAATTTTTAAAAAGAGAGAGAAACAAGTCAGAGGAAGTTGAAGCAAAACAAGGAACAAAAGAAATCCTAACATGATCAATGTACTCAAAGATATAAGAAGAAATATATAATATGATTGAAACTTGTATGAAGTGCTATTTTTAAAAACAAATTGTAAAAGAATAGCATATCTTAAAAAATTTTTAATTAAATCAGTAATCAAAAAGAAAATCAATCTATGTTATGGTAATGTTGATGACTTCACTGAAAAGTAGAAGAAAAAATAATAAAAGAAAAATAGAGCTGAACACTGTGGTGCATGCCTGTGATCTCAATACTTGGGGAAGCTAAAACAGGAAGATTTCATGTTGGAGATCAATCTTAGTGAGACATTTAGCAACTTAATGAAAATCTGTTTCAAAATAAGTAAGATAAAAGGGCTGGAGGTGTCGCGCGCTTGAGTCCGTCCAGCGGAGAAAAACACATGACAACCAGGTTCCTTCTGCGAGAAGCTTTACTCAGGATTGCTTATCTTCATGCGGGTAATGGCGGCAGCGGCCCAAAACCCAGAACAACCGTGGCTTATATGTCTGCTTTTGGCCAATCAGGATCAGGCACGTATCTGTACTCTAATTGGTCAGGAAACTAAGCCTGCTCACCAGCTAGCATTGCTATCAAGCAACAACACCATATTAGGAGTTGTTTACTGCACGTAGGTACTTCCTCCAGTCGCCATCTTTAGGGCGCAGCAGCTTCACCGCTCCCAACATGGAGGTGTAGTTCAGGGGTTCAATCCTTAGTACACACATCTATACACACACACCAAGGGAAAAAAAAAAAAAAGATCCAGGCATGGTAGTGCATACCTAAAATTCCAGTACTTGGGAGGCCAAGATAGGAAGATTACAGGTTCTCACTAAACTCAGAAGTTTAGTGAGACTTTGTTTCAAAATAAAATAGGAAAATAGAGTTGGGATTGTAGATGTATAGGTCAGTGATAGAATGCTCCTGAGTTCAATCCATAGTATCACAAAAAAAAGAAAGAAAGAAAAGAAAAAAGTAGAAAGGATTTTTGAAACAAAAGATTAACCGAGGAATTGAAGCATATAAATAAAAAAAAAAAGGTTTCAAAAAGAGAAATGGAAGAAAAGTAATGAAAAAATAAAACAAATGAAAATTTCCTAGAATTTATTAAAAAAAAATAGAGGTTTTTAAGGGCCTATCAGAACAATAAATATGAAGAAAAAACTACACTAAAGAATATTTCAAAAAGAAATTGTTATGGGCTTGTGACATATTTGTCCTTATAGAACTAATAGTATTATCTGACTTTGTTTAAACTGTGGAGATATATATGTTTATAAAATTAAAAGTTATGTTTGAAAACAAAATAGTTAAGTTATGTAAAACACAGAATATTATGTCCAATTGAGTTAGGTTTTAAAACAAGATTTATTCCAAACATTAGCCTGTGAGAAATATTTTTATTAAGGATATTTTTTATACTACTTATAATATATATTAGACACTTTACCTTTCATCCACTAGTATTTGTTCAAGGAATATTCATGAATTTAACTCTAACAAAGAAGCCTTTTTTCTATATTGTAGAATCAATAAAATGAGTATGGTAGTATATACTCTTTTATGTTATCTACATGAATTCCTCTTAAATTTAATATGCTTATAAATCATGAGGGATTCTTATTAAAATCCATATTCCTATTCATCAAGTCTGGGATGGAGCCTGAGATTTTGCATTGCAAACAAACTCTCAGGTGATATGGATCCTCATGGTACAAAGAGTATATTTTAAGAAAGAATGCAGAGCAACATCTTTTTCCTTCTTCAACAATGAAAATAAAAGTTAGGTAAATTGATTGACTTTCAATGTGGCTTAATAATCAAACAAATTTTAGAAACTTTAGGTAAAGCAGCATTAATAGCAAATAGAAATCCTTTAAGAAAAGAAAATTGTAGACCAATACCCTGATGAACATAGATGAAAAAATTCTAAACAACATACTACTGATACACATTCAAGTCGTATCAAGAAAATTGTATACCATAATCAAGCTGGTTTCATTACAGGGAAGCAAGACTGGTTATACAAACACAAATCAATGTCAATTAACCACATAAATAGAACTAAGGATGGATATCACAAGATATCTCAATAGATGCTGGAAAAGCATTTGACAAAAACCAACACCTATTAATGTTAAAAACACTACAGAAAATCAGAATAAAAGAAACTTATTTTAACATCATTAAATCATTATACAATAAACTGAAAGCCAGCACCATATTGAATTGGGAAAAACTGCAGGAATTCCCTTTAAATTCAGGAACAAGACAAGCAGACCCACTATCACCACTCCTTTTCAATATAGTACTCAAGATCCTTGCCAGAGCAATAAGACAAGAGAAAGATATTAAAGGAATTCAAATAGAAAATGAAGAACGGAAATTATCTCTGCTGATGACATAATCCTGTATTTAGAAGACACAAAAAACTCAACCAAAAGATTTCTAGAGCTGATTAAGAAATTCAGCAAAGTAGCAGAATACAAAATCAATCTAAAAATAATCAGTAGCTTTTCTATATATTTATAAAATTTATATATTTATAAATATTCCCAGGTATAATATTCCCAGGAGATAAAATATCTCTGCAATGAAAACTATAAAACACTAAAGAAAGAAATTGGAGAAGATCATAGAAGATGGAAAGATCTCTTCTATGCTCTTGAATAGTCAGAATAAATATTATCAAAATGGCCATTCTACCAAAAGTGATCTACAGAGTCAATGCAATACCAATATTATTTTTTATGGACCTATAAAAATCAGTCCTAAATTTCATATGAAGAACCAAAAGACCAGAATATCCAAGCAATTCTCAGCAGCAAGAACCATGCAGAAGCATCACAATTTCCTTCTTCAAATTCTACTACAGAGCTATAGTAACAAAAAGCAGCATGATATTGACATAAAAACAGACATATAGACCAATCGAACAAAATAGAAAATGCAGAAACAAATCGACACAGAAATAGAAGAAAACATAGCCTTTCAATAAATGATTTTGGAAAACCAGTTATCAATTTGTTGAAAAATGAAATTAAAGCTTTACCTCTTGCCCTGCACAAGAGTCAACTCAAAATGGATCAAAACCTGGAAATTAGCCAAGTGTGGTAGCCCATGCTTGTACTTGGGAGTACATGCAGTACTTGGGAGGCTGAGACAGGAGGATCACAGGTTTAAAACCAGCCTGGGTACCTTAGCAAGACTCTCAGCAACCCAGTGAGAACCTGTTTCCAAATAAGAAATAAAATCAGGCTGGGGTGTAGCTTGAAGGTAGAATGTCTCTGGGTTAAACAACCAGTATCAAAAAATAAATAAATAAAATTTTTTAAAACCTGGAAATTAGACCAAAGACTCTGAATTTATTAGAAGAAGGCATAGGTCCAATACTCCTACATATAGGCACAGGTAGAAACCTCCTCAATAATATCCTCAAAGCTCAGGAAATTAAAAAGAAAATTAATAAGTGGGATGGCATTAAATTTTCAGCTTATAAAAGGAAACCATCAAGAGTCTAATAATGAGAGAGTCTAATGAATGAAAGAATATCTTTGCCAGCTATTCCTCTGTAAAGGACTGGTATCTAGGATATACAAAGTGCTTAAAAGACTTAACACTAAAAAAATTAATAACCCAATCAAGAAATGGGCAATCAAACTAAATTCTTCACAAAAGAAGGAATGAAAATGGCCAATAAATACATGAAGAAATGTTCAACATCATTAGTAATTAGTGAGATCAAAATCAGACCTACACAGATTCCATCTAACTCAAATCAGAAGGGCAATCATCAAGAAGTCAAATAGCAATAAATGCTGGTGAGGATGTGAGGAAATAGGAACTCTTCTACACTGTTGGTGAGATTTCAAATTAGTACATATACTATGGAGATCATTGTGGAGATTCCTCAGAAAATTGGAAATGGATCCACCATATGATCCAACTATACCACACCTATATATCTTTCCAAAGGGGCCAAAATCAGAATATTAGAATAATACAAGCATATCCATGTTTATAACAACACAATTAATAATAGCCAAATTATGAAACTAACCTAGGCATCCATCAACAGATAAATGGATTACAAAATTAGGGGATATACACACAATGAAATTCTACTCAGCAATAAAGAACAACATAATGATGTCATTTGCTGAATATGGATGGACCTGGAGAACATTATGTTAGATCAGATTAGCCAGTCACAGAAAGTGAAGGGTCATATGTTCTGTCTCATATGCAGAAGCCAGGGAGTAATCAGGATACCAGTGGGATTTCAGATAATGGAAGAGAAACTGCAGAGGAGCCAGAGAGGTGGTCTGAGTGTGTGTGTTGGGGGGTGGGGTGTGAATCAATGAAGTAACCACTTCCATTCACATTATATACATGTAAGAATACCAATGTCAAGCTCGATACCCTGTATGAGGAGAAGGGTGGGGAGGAAGCTGGGGGAAAGCCCAGCAAGTGCTCTGTACATATATATCACTCTCACTATCCACTATAGTATGATTTGAGACTATACTATACCACTAAAATATAAAAAAGTAAAAATAAAGATTTTCTTTTTTTTGTTTACTGGTATTTTCTGAAAGTCTTAGATTCTGACACATAATTGTCACTGAGCATCAATTTTTTTCTTCTCATAAATAAGTATTTTAAATACATTTTGTAGTAATTTATGTTTACCTTCAAGATATTTGTTGTATTGTTACCATTTCTTTATACTTAGTCAATATTTTAATTGACTCAATTTTCATGACATAACTTCTTAGGTTAAAAAATATGAAACTTTAATATTTTTGTTCTAGCTGTATTTCCAATAAGTATTTAAACAAATTATAAAAATTTAAATAACAGAATAAACATTAAAATTATCTCACATACTACTGGTGGTATGCTTTAGCAAAAGAAAGAGAGCTGGGCATAGTGGTGGTACATGCTTGTAAACCTGGTTACTGAGGAGGATTAGGAAGGATCAAGGATTTGAGTCCAGGCTAGTCAACTTGGCTATAGCCTATCTTAAAATAAAAAATAAAAAGGGCTGGAGTGCATCTCAGTAGCAGAATGCTCCTTCTGGGTTCAATTCCCAGAAGCCCTCCACACACACACACATACACACACATACACAAAAAGAAACAGACTGTGAAGGCACTGAATAGAATGACTAATTCATGGTTTATATTCATTAATTTTAAGTAAAATTAAATTCCTTTATAAAATAGCTAATAATCATAAATAAGTATATAATATCTAATGGTCAATCACTAGAAAAGTTAAGCAATTTTAAAGCTCTTGATAAAAAAAATGTAACAAAAAACTTGCTAAATCAAAAAAAGAAGAAAAATTGAAAAATTATGAAAAATGGAAAATCTTTAAAATATGGCAACAAATTCAAATTGTATTTATAATAACAAAAATGTGAAGTAATTTTTCCATTGAAATACTGTCAAAGTATTTTGTTTTGCAAATTTTAAAAAATATCAAGAGTTTACCACTTACAGGAAAAGAAAGTGGCACAGAAAGGTTGAAAATGAAGAGGAGGTACAAAATATTTAACAGGTCAATGCCAGCCAGCAGAAACTGAGTGCAAAAATGCTAATGTTAGATGAAGTGGAATTAAGATAAAAAAACCTCTAATAGAATAGACTAAGCCCATTACAAAAATAAATTTCCATAGTTTACTATTCATCTAGTAATGTAGCTTACAAAAATATATGCAAGATTGATAGAGTATATTGAAAATTGGCATATGTGTTTTAATTCATATCTCTGAAAATCCAGAGTTCAATAAAACAAGTGTGATAAAGATAACTAGCAATATAGATAATTAGGGGAATACAATTGACAAATGTGTTTGTGCACACACTCAATTTTAAATGTCTAATTAAATAGCCAATATCTCAGTAAATTACACATAACAGAAAAAGTATGCCACATTCTTTTAATGTAATTCAATAGCATTATGAATTAAAAAATGACATTTATCCAAAATAAACTTTCCACTCAGAAATTTGTTAAAATTTCTAGATAACTCTGGAGAAATACAAAATAAATAAAGTGGAAACTTTAAATTATGTATAAATGAAGATTAATGAAAGTTTTATCTGTAAATTCTATAAGATATGGCCAAAGCTCTACATACACATAACACAGATAATTCACAAATCCACATATTAAGAAAAAAATAAACATTGAGTGTGAATTAGTTATGCTTTCTAAACTCATTAATCTAGAAAGACTTAAAAAGCATTTTCACATCTTTGCCAATCTGAAAAGTTTAACTATTGCTCTTTCCCCTAAACCTTGCTCTGACCTTTCAGTTTTGTTCCTGCCATGTCTCAAACAATCTGTAATATCATCATCCACAACTCAGGAACAAGGCAGATCCAATATCCCAGATGAACCTTGAGATGCTGCTTTTGATAATCAAATCAACTAGGTAAAAAAGACCATTCTGTCCCCTAGCCACACCTGTGCATGCTCCTTAGACTAATGCTGTGATGTAAGTAGCCCTGTCAGCAGGTAAGAAGTTTGCATTTAAACTTAGAGAATTTCCCTTACAAAAGATAAGGGTGGAGCCGGGTGTGGTGGCACATGCTTGTAATCCCAGCATGTGGGAGGCTGAGACCAAAGGATCCGGGTTCCTGGCCAGCCTCAGCTACCTAGTGAGGCACTCTGCAACTTAGTAAGACCCAGTTTCAAAATAAAGAATAAAAAATAGGGCTGGGTGTATAGCTCGGAGGTAGAATGTCCCTGTGTTCAATCCCCAGTACCGCAAAAAAAAAAAAAAAAAAAAAAAGATAAGGGTGACTTGGCTATCACCACTGCTATAGTACCAAATAGTTTAGCATTAGCAACCAAATTTTTAATTCAACCAAGGTTTTATTTCAGCACCAAATTATAAGGTGTAAGTATTAGATAGGGTTAATTGGACAGGATGATAGATTAAACATATTTCATCTATGAGCAAGAATGGATTGAACTTATGGAAATAGATGATATTCTGCAATTTCATAGCCAAAGAGGATTAATTGTAGAAATTCAAGAATGTGTTATTGCTTGTGAATTTATTAATAATTTATCACCTACATCAAAGGCCAAAGACTTCATTTTTCTAATACATTCCCTTAATTGATCTAATAAATTCATTAGACATAATCATTAAAGATAGCAGGTAAAATATAATAAGAGAAAACCATTTGTGATGCTTAATCAGGATTGTCAACTTGACTGGATTATGAAACATCTAAGATTATATGACTTTGGGTGTTGATGAGATGATTGCTTTATGTAATGGCAACTTGAAGGGCAAATCCTGCCCTGAAAGTGGGGAGCACTGTTCTGACAGGTACAGGACTTGGATATAAAAAAGGAAAATCTATGTGAAGGCATATATGGTTGTTCCTGAGAAAAATGTGTCTACTTTTGCCTGGGATACTGAGAGAATTTTCTGGACTTTCCATCTTGGGTTGGGATAGCATTAATAGTTACTCTGATCATGAGACTCCAGCTCTTGGATAACTAGACCAGCTGTTGGTTCTTCTGGCTCTCTACATGCAGGCAGCCACTTGGGACTACACTGGTTTGGTCTGTAAGCTGATGTAATAATATTCTGTGAGTTCTGTTACTTTAGTGAATCCTGACTAATACACCATTTAACACTAAAAAATATATATTTTTGCAAAATTTCTAAGATAAAAATTGAGAAGAATGTTCATAATATTTCCACTTTTGCTAATATTATTCTTTAAGTGCTAGCCCATGTAATTAAAAATAATAAAAAAAAATAATAAAATAAGCCAGGCATGGTGGCATATGCCTATAATCCCAGCTATTAGGCTGTGGAAGGACGATTACAAGTTCCAGTCCAATTTAGGCAAAAGTTTATCTCAAAATAAAATTTAAAAAGAGCTGGGGTTGTAACTTAGTAGTAGAATGCTCGCTAACAAGATGAAAGACCTGGGTTCAAACCCACTACCATGATAAAAAAAAATAAATAAAAATAAAAAAATAAAACAGAAACAAAAATAAACCAATAAAATAAATACAATGTATAAACATCATGTAAGTTATTGAAGATAGGACATATACAGAAAAACCATGAAAAAATTAACAGAAAAAAATTAGAACAATTAACTAATGAAAACATGGGACGCATGAACAGAAAAATTCCCAGCTTCCTGCATAGGAGGGTCTCCAGATGAGAAGGAGAGATCCTCGATAAGCAAAGAAGTTGATTTAATTGTAGTGGATGCATGGGGCAGAGGGACACCCTAAAGCACATGATGTACTTACACAATCATATCAAGGTCACTCACTGAAGTGAACCTGAGGGGGAGGGAGGGAGAGGGAATGGGGTGGGAATTGGGGAAGGGGCCAAATGAGAATTGTGTGCAAATATGTTGTTAACAACTAGTACTTAACAAAGATGTATGCTATATTGCACGAATTACTACAATAAAAAATTATAATTAAAAAATATTTAAAAAAATAAAAATAAAAAAAAATTCCCAGCTTTAAAATGTAACAGATGAACATATTACATCTAAAATAACAAAGAATAATATTCAAGTTATAAGAAAATATATGTCTAAACAGTATCGAACTGACTGAAAATATACAAAAAGGTAACAAAGGAATCCTTCATAAGCATAGGGATATATGACACTCCTAGATGGGAAACAAAGGAAAACTTTCAGTGGAATGCTGGGTTTGAGAACTGATTACACTTAACTCTAGAACTGAGACCAAAAGTTGAGTAAGTGTGATAGGATAGCCCACACATTGCATACATTCTGTGAATATAAACATTATTAAATTTAATTTTATGAAGAAATAAAAAATAAAAATAACATCCACCAACAAGAAACTGGGAGGAAAAGGTGAAAAACAGACTAACCCTGTTGACTTTTTCTAAGTATTGGCTAGAAATGTAAGGAAATACTTTGACATTGGTGAATCAGCTAGGGGGAGCTTAGATTTTGCAGTAGATCTGCATCTTAATTCAGTACAGTATCCACATCTCCTATTCATTAGTTAGTTTTCTGAATGGGTTATTACTTTTCTGATATTGACCATTCTTGGAATTCAGTTGTCAATGGGAACCAAGAAGTCTGGTGGGTGCTGATGGAAATATCTGGAGAGAAAGCTTATCTATTGACTTATGGAGACAATAAACCTCACTATAGACAAAGTTTTTAAAATCATATACTGCAAGTTACTATTACAATTGATTTCCAGTTCCCCCTGGCCCAGAATTAGTGAAAACCCACTGGAAGACTCAGAGATCTCTCCATATCAAGTCCTAGTCCAGTGTGACTTTCTCTTAGTCATCATGTTCTGCTCTTTCTCCTCTAAATATCCCATGCAATTATTCTGAAAATAGTTTCAAGTTCTATTAAAGCTCTTGATACCAGTTATAAATAGATTTTTGTCTCTGCTTAGATTCTTGTTCTATTCACTGGTATGAAGTTCACTTTCCACAGGCTCCTTCATAATGCCTGTCACCTACTACATATGATTTTGGAGAATAGCTTCTCTGTGGGCATGGACCACAGCTCCGGGATAGCCCAATAATGGACTGTGTTCTGTTCCTTGACCTCTACCAGGCTGGAACAATAAAGAGGGTATGTAAAACTCATTCCATTTATGTTGGGAAGAATAGCAAATTCTCCCACTGGGGAGAGAAATAGATATCATGAGTTACCATGACCAATTCAGTCCTCCTCTTCTTAATCTATTCTAAAGAAGAAGAGGTTAAAGATTTGCTTGTCAACCATATAATTTCCGGTTCTATTTGAGCTTAAAGATGATGGGTGTCATTCACTATATATATATATATATATATATTTTTTTTTTTTTTTTTTTTTTTTTTTTTTTTGCGGTACTGGGGATTGAACTCAGGGGCATTCTACCTCCAAGCTACACCCCCAGCCCTGTTTTTTATTCTTTTATTTTGAAACCGGGTCTCACTAAGTTGCAGAGTGCCTCACTAGGTAGCTGAGGCTGGCCACGAACCCGGATCCTCCAGTCTCAGCCTCCCAAATGCTGGGATTACAAGCGTGCATCACCACGCCCGGCTTCAATGTCATATATTTTTAATAAAGATGGGTAACAGCAAAATTTTGTGAGCAAATATGTACTTTCCTTTGTTTCTCCCTATTATAGCATCATAAGCCATACATTGGTTTTACTGAAAGAAAGCATATCCATCAAATGAATAAAATAAAAATTCATACCAATAGAAATGTTATTAAATTGGTGCTTATTAAATTCAGATTTTGATTTCGTGGTTCTAGAGTGAGGTCTATAATTGCATTTATGTCAGTTTCCAGGGTGATGGTAGTACTACCCATCTATGCACCACACTTTACTTTGCAAAGACTTAGGCATCCTTTTAAAAATACCATGCCTTATTATTAATTATAATTGGAAACTTTTGCAAACATATACAAATATAGACATGGACACCCACACATGAAGACATACACAGACACACACAGACATTTTAAAAGTAAGCCTCTTTATGAAAAGAAGTGTGGTGCTTTGTATGGAGTTCCTTTCTCTTATAATTAAGAGGCAGTATTTCTTTGCTGTCAGTAGAGGAGAAAGTCATCATAAAGCAGTACATCGAAGATTGGAAATTCTCTATTATTATTTGTAATGGACTTTCTCAGACTTCATAGCAATTTTTGGGAAATCAAAGCAGTTTAAAACCATAGATCTAGCCAGGCGTGGTGGCGCACGCTTGTCATCCCAGCATTTGGGAGACTGAGACCAGAGGATCCGGGTTCAAGGCCAGCCTCAGCTACCTAGTGAGGCACCACTCCGCAACTTAGTGAGACCCAGTGTCGAAATAAAGAATAAAAAATAGGACTGGGGGTGTAGTTCAGAGGTAGAATACCCCTGGGTTCAATCCCCAGTACTGAAAAAAAAAAAAAAAAAAACATAGATCTCATGAGGTACTGTCTAATTTTAATTGACAGCACCTACAGCAACAAGAAGTATATGCACAGGATACCATCCACATGAAAGATAGAAGGCCTCATAACCAAAAAAGGGTTTGTAATACCTGTATGAGATATTTTAGTGATGACTGGGAGAATCTGGCTAGGTCAATGACAAGGATCATATGCTGATTTATGAAAATATTTTCAACCAGTTCTATGATATTTAAAATAGATTTATATGTTTCTATAATATAGCTTTTCTCATGAGTACCATTCTAACCAGAATACTAGATGCACTCATTCTAACCATATTTTAAATGAAAGTGGAGGATATTTAACATTTAAAAAGTTATTTTGTGAATTTTTATTGTACAACAAATGTTTCTTTAAACCACACTAATATAATGATGATATTATCATGTACTAAGTACCTTAGAAGTGTCCCACATTATACAAAGCACTTTGTATGGATTAGCTTACTTAATACTCAAAACCTCCCTTGAGGTTATTATTGTCATTATTTCAATATTGCGGATAAAGAAACTGAGTCTCAAAGGAATTATATAAATTCCCCAAGGTTAAACAGGTAGTATGTGGTAAAACTGGGATTCTAGTCTAGGTTACTGTGATTCTAAACAGTGGGATTTAAAATATGTTGTACCATTTCCTAATATTATTCTATGCCAATGATTCTCAGAGGTCATTCTATAGATCAAAAACACCAATATCACCCAAGAACTTGTTAAAAAATGCAATTCTTTTGGCCTCACCTCTGACCTACAGTGACAAAAACCTAGAAGTTGAACTTTACAATGCATTTTAATGGTTCTCCAGGTAATTTTGATGAATATTAGCATGTAATAAAATGCTAATAATTTGATTTTCCTGAAGTGAGGCATTATAAAAAATATATATGGAAACAAAGCAGAAAAATAATTAAATGAATGCTATTAAAAAAATCTAGAAAGGTGTATCTACCAAAAATATTTTCTCCTTGACATCTTAGCTTCTGGCTTCTAGCTTCTTCAACAGGGAATAGGTTATTTTATATAATAATGATAGCACACTAACTATATATTCTTAACCACATTGCCTAGAACTCATACTCCATGCTGCTATTTATGATAATACATCTAATTCATTTTTTATTCTTAATTTAAAGGTAGATGCCTCCTAAAGCTTCATTTGGTTGAATACACTTGTCCCAAATTAATTATTGATAACAGTGTGTGCTTTGTCAAAAACTATGAAGGGTCTGAGATTTTATCCTATGTTCAGGCTAATAGGTTAGCCTATCACAGTTTATAGATGCTGTAAGAAGCCACAAGACTTCTAGGTAAGATACAAAGAATTTTATCAGTCATGCAATAACAGTAGCCAGAGAATTATCTTTTTCTCATAAGAGTTTTCAAGTTCCCAAAGAGGGCCTGGTGACACAGTGGATTGCATTACAAGAGGAACACTGAGATTAGGGCACCAGTACTTTTCATAAGGGGCAATAGAAGTGCTAACCCTTTACTCCAAATGGAGCCACTATTTTCCAAAAGCAATCTCTATTGTCTAAAGCTGAGAACTTGCTTTTTGCTCAGAAGTGAGTTAGTGTCCCTTCTAACACTCTGTGTTATAAAGTATCCTTAGAAATAAAACCTAGCAAAAAAGCTGCCAATGATCCTGCTTGTTAGACACACAGAAGCCTAAAGAGACATTCTTTGGTACTGGGTATGGAACCCATGGGCCTTCTACCTCCGGGCTATACTCCCAGACCTATTTAATATTTAATTTGGACATAGGGCCTCACTAAGTTTCTGAGAGCCTCACTAAGTAGCTGAGACTGTCTTTGAACCTGTGATCCTCCTGTTTAGGCCTCCCAAGTACTGGGATTACAAGCATGCACCACCATGTCCAGCCTCCAAATATTCTTTTCATAAATGTTTGACAAGAGTGTCCCTCTTCATGAAAATGCCAACCAATTGTAATCAATAGTTGTAAAACTAAAATATCAGATGTGTTCATGTCATTACTTGTTAAGTTTTTAAAAGATAACATAAGCTGTTTAGTTTAAGGATTTTCTATAGCTTGAAAGAAATGACATCTTGGTCAGAAAAATTTCATGACTATCTAAAATAAGTTCTGCTTTATATGAATAAAACATCATATGGACATAAGTACCATTTAATATTAAATCAGAAATCAAGAATTTTTTTTGGAATCTACCACTAAGAACACAGAATTCAAGTCTTCTCACTGTGCTGTGTTGCTTAGCAATGAGGCCTAGCAACATGTCCCTTCCAGAGAGGAGCCAAAGTATCAAATTGTAGTGGTCCAATAAGAGTCACTTATGAAAAGAACAATTATTTGCAATGCAGATAGTATTGTCTGATACAATTAAAAGCAACACTTATTTCCCTCTTTGGAATCAATTTTCTGAGTTAAGTGTTCACAACTTCTGCCAGATTAAGGAGAAAAGAAAAGCAAGGCAAATTGTCTGGAGAGGAAGCCTGCGTGAATCATTGTGGTTCTGATTATGTTTTTTCTTTATAAATAAATCTCTTTAATTGAGGACTATGGCTTATAAATAAATACTTTGGATGTGTTTTATATTTTGATATCAGGTGAAAATTGTTTCTGGTCCACCTTTTCTGTTCTAACTTAAATAATGTGGTATCTAAGTAGCTTTCTAAGGTGACACTTGTTTACTAACAGTTAGTTTAATTGCAGTATCCTACTGCTCTTCTGTCAGGAGCCGGGTCAGGAGCCAGCTGTCATTGCAATAGTTCGATCCCTAGGATGAAGAAAGCATGTGGAGTTGCCGTCTTGAGGAGAACAGACAGCAAATAGGGATTTTATTCTTCAGATCTGTTCCTTCTATAGGGTTCTGCACAAAATGGCCTATGTTCATGTCAGCACATGTGGACATGTACATATGTGTTACATTTTGCTTAGTCATTGCACATGTATGTTATAATTTGCATAGTCATTGCACATGTCTTGCACTTTGCTTAATCATTGCACATAACTATATACAACATGCATGTGTGTGATATACCTGCACCCACTATTATACAGAAGGTCTGAAGGGGAGGTGTGCACATGGGCAACCGTGCAGGATGTATAAGATCTGTGGCTGTGCAGGGTCATGCTATCACTGCCAGCCTGTATACTACTTGGGTCTCCACATCTTCAAAGGTCTCTCAGAACAAAGAGAAAATATATTGAGATGGAAAAGAAAAGAAAGTGGGAGAGAGGGAAGAAGGGAAGAAATCAGAAAAGTAACGATTAATGAATTCAAAATGTTTTAAACTATTTAAGTATTTAAAGATTATGGCAAATATTTGAAGAGAAACATTAAAAGAAAGTAACAATTCTTCAAGTTAAAAGCAGGTCCTATTCCAAAATAATACTTGGTTTGGATTTTGTCAACTGTTAACTGTAAAAGCAGTGGTTCAAATATGAACATTACAAAATTTATATGATCTACAGTGGTGCTAAAAACTTATTAACAGAAACCTAAAATAATGTTGACATTTCCTTAGTTCCTATTTTCCTGGACACTGTTTGTTACTAAGAATTGCATCAGTACATCAAGCTTTCCTTTCTCTATGCTTATGACAAAATTCATCCTTCAGACCCCTCAGGGCTTTCTTATGTCTTTAGCAAATATGTCCATATAAGTGTATAGACTAAAATATAAATTAGTCTATAAATCTTTAAGAAGTGTGCTTGATTGAAATTATTCTATTAGTATATTAATGTATAAAGGAAAAAATCTCTGCTGGTTATTTCCCTTTGTAAAGCTAAGAGAGTAAGAGGTGTATAATCACACACCACATGCAGAAAGTACTCAATTCACTTGCTACTTCATGCATAAATACAATAGTAATTTAAAGTAAAAATCAAAGTAAGATCATTGCCTAAGGGAACATGTGAATGACATTTAATAAATAAATGGTAGAAATGTGTTTCAATTATTTTTTTTCTCTATAAAAAACCATCACAAAATGTAGTAGCTTAAAACTGTAACCACTTTATTTGGTTACAGACCTGCAATTCAAACTAGGTGCATAGCTGAGCAGTTCCACTAGTCTCTTCTAGAGTCATGGTAATGAATGAGGTCATCTAGTAATTCAACTGGATCTAGAAGATATAAGAAAATGTCAATCATATTTCTTTCTTGTTTTTTTTTTTTTTTGCGGTACTGGGAATTGAACTCAGAGGCATTCTACCTCTGAGCTATACCCCCAGCCCTATTTTTTATTCTTTATTTGGAAACAGGGTCTCACTAAGTTGCATAATGCCTCACTAGGTAGCTGAGGCTGGCCGCAAACCTGGATCCTTCAGTCTCAGCCTCCCAAATGCTGGGATTACAAGCATGCGCCACCACGCCCGGCTCTGTCAATGATATTTCTGGGGATTGCTACTGGCTATCAGCTGGATAATCTGGAGCATCCTACCTGTAATGGCTTTTCTCTATCCCATGGAGCTTTTTGTCCTACAGTAGTTTAGACAGAATTCATTCACTTGGTGGTAGACATGTTCTAAGATAGCACCAGCAGAAACTGCAAGGCCTATGAAGACTATGCTCAAGCTAAACAGTGTCTCTGTTGCCATATTCAACTAATCAAAGCAAGTCACAGATGAGCCAAGATTCCAGAGGTGAGGAAGTAGACTCCACCTTTTGGCTGGAAAAGTGGTGAAGTCATTGTTATGGTTTGGATATAGAATGTCCTGTAGAAGAGTTTATGTATTGGCAATGCAAAAATGTTCAGAGGTGAAGTAATTTAATAACAAGGGTTTTAATCTCATCAGCTGATGCAGATGGATTAATACTTTGAATGGATTTACTGGGTGGAAATGTAAGCAGGAGGGGCATGGTTATAGGAGGCAGTCACTGGGGTCATGATCTTGGGCACTATATAAATGTCCATGGGCCCTCTTCTCTCTCTCTGCTTCTTTCCTCCTTGATGTGAGAGCAGCATCCCTCAAGCACGCCTGTTACCACCACCACCATTTATGCTATGAATGGAAGCCTCTGAAACCATGAGTCCCAATAATTCTTTCTTCCTCTGAGTTTTGTGTGCCAGATATTTAGATCATAGTGGTGAATATTGACTAAAGTAGTTGTACTGCAAGGGGGCATGTGTACAAAAGTGAAGAGAATTATTGCAGACCTTTTTGTAAGACATGTACCACAGCAATGAGTGCAAACTTAGCCCTAAGATTTATAAATATACTTGAAACAGAAAAATCACAAATATACACACTCCCACAAAAACACACATAATGCTCTTCCAAATTTAGTGAGCCAGATATTACATAAGAGTCCTCATTCCCCTTTTATTTCATGACAAGAATGTTCATAGGTTAGACCAAAATTCAACTGAGAAACCTCAATTTTGACTAACTACATACAAGTATACATTTTTCGGTTGATACCTGTCTTCTCTGATATTAAAAGACTTTTATTTTTAAAAAAATTTTGCCTCAAGCATCCCAGTACAATTTTTCCTGCACCATCAATATGACCCTGTCCTCAAGCACTTTTTGCCCTCATTTCTGAAACTAGATCATTCGGCAGTGCTTAGGTCACAAATTATTATTTGTGGAATTAAATCATGACCACTGTCTTAACCTATATCTGCCACTCAGAGAAACTCACACAGTTTATCCAACCATTAAATGAATATAGGCCTCAGTCAAGATCAATGAGCTCTTTTTAATGAACTCACAATGCAGGCTTCTTCATAAAAATACAAATTATAAACTCTAAAACTCAATTAAGAAAGTATCCTGCCAAGGTATATGTTATGTGCTTTAACTATTGTTGTTGTTGTTCCTGACAGGCTCTTAAAGATCTGAATTTAAAATTTATTTTCTTAAAGAATGTTTACTGGAGAGAACCCATGAAATAGACAAAACAGATAATCCACACACATTTTGCATTGACAGATCTTTATTTCTATTTATTGTGGGTATTTGGGTTCAAATGTTGCTTTTTATCTTCAGCACCTGGAATCATAAATCCAAGAATAATAATCATTTCTTATAAAGTGTGGTCTACTGAAATTGGAAGAATCCAAATTCCAAATTCTGTACTCATCTCCTAAATACAATTTTTTCTGGAGAAGAAATATAGAACTTAGACTTCTCCTGGTTCCAGACCATTAGAATAAGATTAAATTGAAAATCCAAATTTCTACCAATGAACATAAAAGAGGTGGAAATAAAGACAATGTGTCTTAACATTTCTATCTACATATAACGACTCCAAACCAGTAATCATTCTACTGTACTGTTATCTTTTCTTTAAAAAAAAAAAAAGAAACAAATAAACAAAAAAAAGGACAAGAACTCTTATGGGTTTTTTAATTTTAAAAATGTATGGTGTTTCCACAAATAAAACATTGGCATGGAAAAATAAAGCTTGAAATTTTGCATCCATTTGTAAAAGGTAAGCTCCCAAGAAGACAGAGAAAAATAAAAAAGCTTTACTGAAATTCTAGGATCAATGTGAAAGGGTAAGAACATGAGTTGAGGAACCCATAATTATAGCAGGGGAAGTTCATTGTGCTCTGTGGTATTCTCCTACATGCTCTTTTTGCCAAGATCAGCCCTGCTTCTTTTAGAGAATGATCCCAGGCAGGTCTCCATACTCTATGTTCTCAATGGGAAGTTCTACAGTGTTCTAAGCCTTCCTGCTACATAGAAAAAGAGGGACATAGTGTGAGGAGCTACCTTAGAGAACACAAACATTTTTAGAATGTTGAAAATTATTCTGATAGAGGAATAAGAGACATCACGTGGCATGAAATACAAGGACCATAAAAAAAGGCTCTTTAGTCTTTCCAGAAACTAAGGTAATCCATTTAAAGAGCCTAAATATTTCATAATATTAATGAGTAAACATAGTCCAAAAGAGGTCAAAGTAAAGCTAACAGTGATTTGAAATAGAATGTGATATTTGCTAATATGTTATTATAGTCTCCCACATTTTATATATAATTTTATTTTAAACTTAAAAAACACAAAGATTATATTTTAATCCAATTTTGAATGATATATTTATAAAGACACCTTTGAAGAGGAATCTATATGCTGACCCTAATGTCTTGCATTGAATCCATATTATCTAGCAAGGTAATCAAGGATAAGGCCTATTCAGTCAGTAAGTTATAAAAAGTGCTGGACAACACAATGTATCTAGAAATATCTGGAGAGCTTGTCAATTTTAATACTGATCCCTAACAATGAGGAACTCATTTTCCTTTTTATCACTACAAATATGACACAATTTCTTCTAATTGAGGTCAATATGGCACTATCCACATGCAATTTAGCAAGCAGCAGTTATATCTATAGATACACTGAAGCTACATACTACTTTTGAGGTATTTTTTTAAATCATTGACTGTCTATTACTTTTTACTAAGCAATCTACACACTTTTTTCATAAAATCCTCACAATAACCTACATATCATTAGCTCTATATCAATGATGAATAAGCAAACACTTAAAATGCTTAACTGCCTTGACCAAGAAATTTCAGGAAGTCCCTGATGGAGCTACCATCAAACCCAGAAAGTCTAATACTAAAGCCACTATACTCCTCACACCCTTGTTTTAGTCACAACCAAACCCATTGATCTGTAAAAATAAAACTTGCAATTTTACATCTACTAAATCCCTGAGAAGATGGACAAAGATCCAAAAGTTGTACTAAAATTTCTAAGGTAAATGTAAAGAATAAGAAAACAAGTTACACAATCTTTTCAGACTGTAACAGGAAAAATTCACTTTGTTTCGTTAAAGTCTCCTGCTTCCTCTCTTTTGTGGAGTTCACCCTGCTTCCTTTTAGAGAAGTAATATAGACAGGTCTCTTTATTGCCGTTTTTGAAGGCACTACTCTAGTCCTGAGTTATCTTCTGGTTGCTTTCTTAATGTAGTCCATGATTCAAGCTTTGGATCCAGAAAAGTGACATAACATAGTGTTATATTCAGTTTTCAAACTCATTGAAGTTACTTAAGTCTCAGCTTTCTTAAAATGAAAAGAAATAGTCATTATGAAGAGTAATTATAAAGATTAAAACTAAATATAGAGAAACAGCAATTTATTCATTAAATTGATTTAAATATCTATATAATTTTACCTATATCTAAATGTGTGTATATAAAATGCTTAGAGCCGGGCGTGGTGGCGCACGCTTGTAATCCCAGCATTCGGGAAGCTGAGACTGGAGGATCCGGGTTCGCGGCCAGCCTCAGCTACCTAGTGAGGCACTCCGCAACTTAGTGAGACTCGGTTTCAAAATAAAGAATAAAAAAAAACTAGGGCTGGGGGTATACCTCGGAGGTAGAATGCCCCTGAGTTCAATCCCCAGTACCGCAAAAAAAAAAAAAAAAAAAAAAAAAAAAAAAAAAATGCTTAGGATACATTTATTAGCCAGCATCTATTAATTCTGCCTATTTACCTATAAACCAAACCACATAACTCTATCATACTCTTCTCCAATGCAGAGCTGTTCTGCAATCACCTAGCATGAGTCACTGTCATCCTGATTTCATGTCTTTATACTGCATATTCTAGAGTACTAACTGCATGGCCATTTATTTAACAAAGGTATGATTGATGAATTTCTTAAAATCAATCTGTTCTTCACTTCCCAATCCTCAGCTGTAGATCACAACAACAACAACAACAACAATAATAATAATAATAAGTTTAGGTAATTTCTGCCATTTACAAAGCTCTTACCATTGAGAGAATACTTTGCAGTATGAAACTATCACCAGGCTTAATTTATATAGGCAGATTATTGACTAATGGAGACTTTGCTATATAATCATCTCATGCCGACTTATGTTTGAATTATAGGAGATAGTTAAAGAGGAAGGGTAGGGAATAGTGAAATTTTTTTATTAATTGGTGCATTGTAATCATACATCTTTGTTAGGTACAAGCTGATAAAGGCATATATGCACACATTCTCATTTAACCCCTTCCCCAATTCCCACCCCACTCCCTCACCATCCCTCCTTCTCAAGTTCAGTTTAGTGATTGACTTTGATATATTTGTGAAAGTACATCATGTGCATTAGGGTGTCTCTCCCCCACCCCACCCCTGAAGATGTCCATTGATAGATGAATGGATTACAAAACTATGGAATATGTACACAATGGAATTTTACTCAGCCATAAAGAAGAACAAAATCATGTTATTTACCAGGAAATGGATGCAACTGGAAAACATTATGTTAAGTGAGATTAGTCAGTTACAAAGAGTAAAAAAGCATAAGTTCTCCCTAATATGTGGATGCTAGGGAGAAGATGGGGCATAAGAGGGACTTCAGATGAATAATGAAAATTTTAATTGTGGATCTGGAGTTTTATGTAAGAAAATTTTGGTTATACCTTTGGTGGACCACAGTCTCTAAAATTTCCCCTTTCCTAATTCCCAGATATCAGCTGCAATAGAATAAGCACAATGTGGATTATGGTTCCTGAAGAGGTACTAGTGGGCACATGAAAGTGTCCTCTAACAACCTCCCATAAAAGTGATTTATAATTGGTCTTCATAATTGCACCCTGTAATTGGTTTTGGTCTTATTTCTTTTCTGTTTGGCTAATATTGAAGAGAGAGACATAGACATAGATACAATTTTATCTTCCTTACAACCATGGCACAAGACCTTTGATTGTGCTTTACAGGTCTGAAGTGACAGACCTATATATCTATCATCATGAACTACCTCATGCTGTTTTGGAGGCAGCCCATTTCAAAAATTGTTGTAGTTTAATTTAATGTACTGGCCAAGTCATAATCTTTCTTTGTCTAAGACTCTGGGACGGTTAAACTTATTATTCCTAATATACCTTTTATTATTCAAGCTAAAATCCTTTTTCTTACATACCTATGAAAAATAACCTATAAATCCCTAAATAGAATAATCATTAAGGTCACACTCTGAGTGAAGGGATAGCACTGGTTTAAAAAGAAATATATTTCCCCAAAGAGCAATATACTAATCAGTTATCTCTTCCTTACTAGTTTAAATTTGCTAAACAGATTCAACAGGGCAATGTACGGAGGAGAAGGAGAGAAAACAAGAGAAAGTACACAGTATGGCACTGCCAAGAAAGATAGAAATGTGGAGGTAAAATGTCAGCCCCTTGGATATGATGAATTGGCAATGTCAAAGTAAAGGGAAGCACTCATATGAGAGCCACAGTAATAATTTCAAAATCTTTTCTGACTCTAACCCCCAAAGATCAAGTCAGATCTCAGAAAAGCTATCAACAGTGTAGGAAAATTAATACTTTGTTTTGTCCAATAGAAGTAAGTAAATGGTGGAGTGCTGCATTTGAAAGGTATTTTCTTCCTCTAGATTTAGTGAAAGTATCAAATAAAGGCAAAGTATTTTCTCCCAACTTTTTTTCCAAATATGCCTCTCCTTTTTAAGAGTCTTGTTTTTTGTTTGTTTGTTTGGTTGGTTGGTTGGTTAGTTGGTTTTGGTACTAAGAATAGAACCCAGGGATATTCTACCTTTGGGCCTAGTCCTATCTATCTATCTTATCTATCTTATCTATCTATCTATCTATCTATCTATCTATCTATCTATCTATCTGTCTGTCTGTCTGTCTATCTATTTATTTGTTTCTTTTTTGAAACAGGATCTTACTAACTTATTGAGAGTATTGCTGAATGGCTGAGGCTGAACTAGAACATTCAATTTTCCTGGCTCAGATTCCCAAATTCTAGAATTATAGGTGTGAGCACCATACCCAACTAATAATCTTAGATTTTAAGTTTTAATTCATAGTAGTGCTGTCACAGTATTTTAAAGCAGAAATAGGTGAATTATATGTGGTTCCTGTCAAGTTAGTTGCTTTAGAGAAAAGGAAAAAAGTGAAAATAAATGATCAACTCATATGATAAAGGAAAAGAGGCTGTATTATTTAAATTTTACTTTCGCAACTGTGCAGTAAGTTGCTTTCATATCCAAATACTAGAAGAGTACAGAAAGACTGAATGTTCTAAGACCAGAGGACTATTGGAGGATCTTTTGGATTTTCTAAGTTTACACTAATAATAAATTGGACATCAAAAGATTCTGCCACATTGGCTAAAATATTTACTCAATTTTACTTTGTTAAAGGAAGATAATTGGTTTTAGGTGGAAATAAGTGAAGAAAACAGAAAAAGAGTAGACTTACTGATTATTGATTCCCTGCTTATTTGGAGATAAACTTCAATTATAAAAATAGAATTATTTAAAGACATCATAAATATCATATTGAAATATACAAAGTTATGTGTGCAGATATGACTGTATCATTTTAAATATCATTATGATGTATAATTACATTGCACCAAAAAAGTATACAAATGGGAAACTATATAAACAAGTCATAGCAATCTCACATTTGTTCATATGAAAGTCAGTTTTAATTTCCTGAGTCAGAAGCACTGCTAGAAATTACCTGATCCCTGAATGTAAAATGTGCTCATTTTTCAATAATTATTTATTAATTTCTACAATGTACCTGGCACTCATAAATCCTGGGGATAAGAAAAGAATTAAGGATCTGTGTGGGCATGTGCTTGTGCAGAGGTGACAGAACATGAGCTATAAATAAACAAATAGGAAAACAACCAAACTGTGAAAAAAGAACTGAAATGAGAATGACTGAATCATTGCTTAAGATTTGATGGGTAGGGAAACTTTGGTTATAGTTAACCTAAGGTCTAAGTGGCAAATGTAGTCAAAGATGAAAAGATTAAGGATAATGACTGACACATGGACTTGGGTGTGGATGGGTGAGGAAGGCATAGTGCAGCCTTACTGTAGGGGGCAAAAGAAAGTGTCTAAGCCAGGCCTTAGTTTTGACATAGAACTCATATAGGACATCAGAACTAGCCAAGATAAGGAATTGGGATTCTAAGTATAATGGGAAGTTAGAGAAGATTTTTTAATGTGCTTTTATTGGTGCACTATCATCTCACATTATAATGTAAATCATGTTGACATTGACATACATGCACACAGCACTTGGTGCCCCTCCACCCACATCTACCCCCCTTTCCATACAGAGGAATGTTAATGTTAGTATTTCCAGTAATGAACCTTAGTCATTCCCCTCCCCTTCCTTTAGAATACATCCCTGGCTCCACTGAGATTTCTCCATTATCTGGAGTCTCTTTGGTATCCCAGTTACTCCCTAGCTTGCACATATTAAAGAAAATGTATGTCCCTTCCCTTTCTGTGACTGGCTAATCTCACTTAACATAATGTTCTCCAGGTCCTTCCATTTTCTTGCAAATGGTATTGTTTTATTCTTTATTGCTGAGTAGAATTCCATTGTGTGTATTTCTCATAGTTTTGTGATCCAATCATCTGTTAATGGATACCTGAGTTGATTCCATAATTTGGTTATTGTGAATTGTGCTGCTATGAACATGGGTATGCATATATTACTGTAGTTCTCTGATTTTAACCTTCTTGGAAAGATACCCAGGAGTGGTATAGTTGGATCATATGATGGATCCATTTCCAGTTTTCTAAGGAATCTCCACACTGATCTCCATAGTGGTTGAACTAGTTTGCAATCCTACCAACAGTGTAGAAGAGTTCCTATTTCCTCACATCCTTGCCAACATTTATTGTTATATAACTTCTTGATGATTGCCATCCTGATTGAAGTTAATGGAATCTCAGTGTAGTTCTTATTTGCATCTCCATAATTGCTAATTTTTTCATGTATCTATTGGCCTTTTGTATCTCTTCTTTAGTGAAGTGTCTATTCAATTTAGTTGCCCATTTCTTCATTGAGTTATTTCTTTTTTTAGGGTAAAGTCTTTCAAGTTCTTTGTATATTCTAGATATTAATCCCCTTTCAGAGGGATAACTGGTAAAGATCTCCCATTCCCAGTCAATGGCCTTTCTCTTTAGACTATTGATGGTTTCCTTGTCTATGCAGAAACTTCTTAGTTTAATGCCATCCCACTTATTAATTCTTATTTTGATTTCCTGAGCTTTGGGGGTCTTGCTGAGGAAGTTTCTATCTGTGCCTATATGTTAAAGTGTTGAACCTATGCCCTCCTCTAGAAGCTTCACCACCTCTGGTCTAACTTCCAGGTCTTCAAATCATCTCAAATTGACTCCTGTGCAGGGTGAGAAGTATGGATTTGGTTCCATTTTTCTACAGATGGATAATGAGTTTTCCCAACACCATTTGTTGAAAATGCTATCTTTTCTCCAGCATATGTGTTTGGCCCTTTTGTTGAAGATCAATTGGCTATAGGCATGTGATTTATTTCTGTATTTTCTGTTCTGTTGCATTTGTCTATGTGTCTGTTTTTGTGCCAATACCATTCTGTTTTAATTACTATAGCTCTATGGTAAAATTTAAAGTCAAGAATTGTATACCTCCTGCATGGTTCTTATTACTGAGAATTACTTTCACAATTCTGAGCCTCTTGTTTATCTATATGAAATTTATGACTGATTTTCTAGGTAATGAAGAATAACATTGGTATTTTGATAGGGATTGCATTGATTCTGCAGATCACTTTGGGTAGCATGGCCATTTTGATGATATTTATTCTGCCTCTCCAAGAGCAGGGGAGATCTTTCCATCTTCCAAGATTTTCTAAAATTTATTTCTTTAGTGTTTTATAATTTTCATTATAGAGGTCTTTGACCTTGGTTAGGTTTATTCCTAGGTATTTTATTGGTTTTGAGGTTATTGTGAATGGAATTGTTTTCTTTATTTCTTTCTCCATGGTTTTATAGTTGGCATAAAGAAAAGCTACTGATTTTTAGAAGTTGATTTTGTATCCGGCTACTTTGCTGAATTTGCTTATCAGTTCTAGTAGTCTTTTGGTTGAGATTTGGGTCTTCTACATATAGGATCATGTGATCTGCAAATAAAGATAATTTTAATTTTTCTTTTCCTATTTGTGTTCCTTCGATATCCTTCTCTTGTCTTATTGCTCTGGCAAGAGACTTGAGGACTATATTGAAAAGGAGTGGTGATAGGGGACATCCTTGTTTTGTTTCTGATTTTAAAGGGAATTCCTGCAGTTTTTCCCCATTCAATATGCAGTTGATTTTAGGTTTGTTGTATATTGCCTTAATGATGTTGAGATATGTTCCTTCTATTCTGATTTTCTGCAATGCTTTTTAGTATGAATGGGTGTTGAATTTTGTCAAATGCTTTTTCAGCATCTTTTGACATTATCACATGGTTTTTGTTCTCAATTCTATTTATGTAGTAAATAACATGTATTGATTTGCATATGTTGAACCAGCCTTGCTTTCCTGGGATAAAACCAACTTGGTCATGGGATACAATTTTTGTGATGTGATTTTGAATGCACATGGCTAGTGTTTTCTTTATCATCTATGTTCATAATCATATTCATCTGTAATTTTCTTTTTTTTTGTGGTATCTTTATTTGGTTTTGGTATTAATTTGATACTGCTCCCATGGAAGGAGTTTGGGAGAATTCCATCACTTTCAGTTTCACTGAATAATTTGTGAAGTATTTGAACTAGTTCTGTAAAGATTTTGTAGAATTTAGCTGGAAACCCATCTAGAACTGGCCTTTTTTATGGAAGAATTTTTATTGCTGTTTTTATTTGTTTGCTTGTTATTGGTCAGTTTAGGTCTTCTATATCCTCTTGGCTCAATTTAGGTAGGTTGTATGCATTTAGAAATCTCTTGATTTCTTCCATGTTTTTCAGTTTATTGGAATATAAATTTTCAAAATAGTTTCTGATGATCATCTAAATTTCCTCACTGTCTGTGATGATGTCTCCTTTTTCTTTTCTGATTTTAATAATTTGGGTTGATTCTCTCTTTATTTTGGTTAGGTTGGCCAGGGATTTGTCTATCTTGCTAATCTTCAAAGAATCAGCTTTTTGATTTTTTTATCTTATGTATTTTTTTATTTTCTATTCCATTTATTTCTGCTCTGATTTTAGTTATTTCCTGCCTTCTGCTGGCTTTGGGATTAGACTGTTTCTGTTTTTCTAAGTCCTTGAGGTATGTCATTAGGTGGTTTACTTGGTGACTTTCTGTTTTTCTTATGTAGGCATTCAACACTATAAATTTTTCTCTTAACACTGCCTTTAAAAGTGTCCCATAGATTTTGGTACGTCATGTCTCTATTTTCACTTAATTTCAGGAATTTTTTTTTATTTCTCTTCTGATCCATTCCTCATTCAAGAGTGTATCATTCAGTCTGCATGCATTTATGTACTTTCTTTTGGTCTTCCTGCTGTTGATTTCTACTTTTATTTCATTGTGATCTGAAAAGATGCAGGGAATTATCAAATTTTGACATTGCTGATGCTTTCTATGTGGCCCAGGATGTGGTCTATTTTGGAGAATATTCCATGGGCAGCTGAGAATAATGTTTATTCAGCTGTTTCTGTTTGAAATATTCTGTATATGTCTATTAGCTCTATTTGGTTTATGATTTTCTTTAGATTTGAAGAGTCTTTACTCATCTTTTGTCTGGAAGATCAATCTAGTGACATGAGTGGTGTGTTGAAGTCTTCCAATATTATTATATTTGGGTATATTTGAGACATAATGTCCCAGAGAGTTTGTTTTACAAATGTGAGTACATCCACATTTGGGGGCATAAATGTTTACTATCATTATATCTTCTTGCTGGATTGTTCCTTTTATTAATAAGAAGTGCCCTGCTTTGTCTTTTCTGATGTGTTTTCACATAAAATCTGTTTTGTTGGAAATGAGCATTGCTATTCCTGCCTTTTTTTGGTCTCCATTTGCATGATATATCTTTTTCCATCCTTTCACCATTAGTATATGGATATCTTAGGCTGTAAGTTGAGTTTTTTGCAAGCAGCATATAGTTTGATTATCTTTTTAATTCATGTTACCTTTTAGAGAATTAAGAACTTTGATGTTCAGTGTTATTATTAAGGTATGATTTTTGCTTCCTATAATTTTTTTCATATAAGGTACTTTCAGTCACTAGCATACATGCATGCCAGGTACAAACTGCTGGTGAAAAGAGTATTGAAATCCCACCTTGGGACTGGGATCAAGTGATACCCTGCATGGTCCCTGGCCTCTTGGCACAGTCTAGTCTAGATGACACTGTTGCCATTCTCTATATTATGTTTTATATAGTATCATTTCTCCTTTGCTTAGTTGCCCACCTGGTGGAGTACACCTCTTCTCTAGTTCTGGAATTTGCTTCTTTTTTCTTCTTTATGTTTTATTTCTTTAAGTATTTTCTATAGTGCTGGCTTGGTAACCATGAATTTTTTAAGATTCTGCTTATCTTGGAATTTTTTATATCTCCATCAATTTTGAATGATATCTTTACTGGATATATCAATCTTGGTTGGAATTTGTTGTATTCCAGGGTCTGGAGTACTTCATACAGTCCCTCTTGGCATTCAAGACTTGGGTTGTGAAGTCTGGAGTGATTTTTATCTTTTGTCCCTGAATAGCACCCATTCTTTTGTTCTCACTGTTTTCAAGATTCTTTCCTTGGCTTCTATGTTAGTCATTTTGATCATTACATGGCATGGGGAGATCCTTCTTTGATCTTGTCTTAATGGTGTCTTGTATGTCTACTGTATGTGTTCAAGTCTTTTTCTATGTTTGGAAAATTCTCTGAAATTATTTTTCTGAAGAGATTTCTGATACCTTGATCTATGCTTTTAGACCTTCTTCAATGCCCTTTACCTGTAAGTTTGAAAGTTTTGTATTGCCCCATATTTGTTGAATGTACAGGTTGTGTTGTTGTAATATCTCCTGTATACTGTTGACTGTGCTTTCAGTTTTGAATGAAACTGATACCCTGTTTTCCATGTGGTCTAGCCTTTCAGACTTTATTTCTATTGCTGTTTTCAATTCATTTATTGACTCTTTCATTTTATTCAGAACTTCTTTCTGATTCTTTCTTAAAGCCTCAATTTCCTCCTCAAAGAGTTATTTGAGGCCTTTCATCATATTGAACATCAAAATTTGGAATTCTTATTCTTGTATTTCTTGCAGATCAGTATTAGTGACCTCCATTGTTTTTGAGTTGTTGGAGTTTATTATTTCCTCGCTATTCCTTGTTCTCATGTTTTTAGAGATCTCGGGTTTGTGTTTCTAGTGTCTTGGCATCTTCTGGTTCTTTATGTGTGAGTCCTATGTTTATTTGTTATCCTTTTATGAAAAGGTCTATGCTGGGGGAGCATCTTCACCTCTACCAATTTGCCTCAAATAATTAAAGTTTTGAGTTTGTTTCCCAGAGCCTCTTTAACTAGTTCTTAGTGTAAACAAACTGGAGTCTCTGCTTGGTTGCAGGCTACTGCATTCTCCTGGCCCAAACTCCACAGGGCCCAAGACTATGATGTTCTATTCAGAACCTACATCTTGCTGGTTTGGACATAATGCACCACTGCTACTCTGCTGATTGTGAGCCCATAATAATGTAGAGTGCTGACCTCTGGCCTCTGTGATCTGTGGGCTTAGGCTCAGCAAAGCTGGCAATTGCTATGCTCCAAATTTATGGCCTGGCTCACTGAGCTTTGATGACCCCTGGGACACCACTCCAGATCTGCTTGTTATGGTCATATAAGGTACTTTCAGTCACTAGCATACATGCATGCCAGGTACAAACTGCTGGTAAAAAGAGTATTGAAATCCCACCTTGGGACTGGGATCAAGTGATACCCTGCATGGTCCCTGGCCTCTTGGCACAGTCTGGTCTAGATGACACTGTTGCCATTCTCTGCCCTGGGCTCAAGGTCTGGCAGGGAGAGATTTCACAGTTCCAAGCCAGGGGCTTGGGTGGCTCTGTTCTTTAGCCTCAGGGACACCACTCCTATTTTGGGTATGGTACTCCTGGGGCCCTTGATGGCCGCTGGTGCTTTGTGCTGGTGCTTGTAGCACCCAAACAAGGCCAGGCACAAGTTTACTGCTTTTGGAGCCTGCAACTCAGTAGGCTGAGCTATTTTCCCCAGACTCTAGGAAAAGATGTCCCACAGTGATCCTTAGCGACCCTACCAGGACTCCTCGAACTGCCAACTACAGTTCACAGTTCCCTTCTGCCTGGCTCTAGGGGCTATCTACTAAATCATGTTTCTGCTATATCCAATAGTAGTCACCACCACCACTACCACCCCTGCAGAGGTGATTTGGAAAGTCTCAGGCCCTTGCAAGTCTATTTCCTTGCCATGCAAGTCCCTGTGTTTGGGCACAACCACTTCCAACTGGAAAGGCTGGTTAACTTACAGTCCTAATGGGTGCTGTTCACTGCTCCAGATGGCTGCTGGAAGTTCTGGTTTAAACACAGCTGCGGTGTCCCAATTCAGCTGGGCTCCTGTTGAGTATGGAGCAAAATTATGACCACTTTCACTGATGATCTGTAGTCATCTGCCTCAGGACAACCCAGAGTTTCTTCCTAGAGGTCTCTGGAAGCCATGGTTTCAGTAGCTGCCAGCTCTGGTGCTGCCTGGCTAAGGTGGCACAGGCACCACCAGGCTCCATTCCCTAGGTGCAAGAGTTGGAGAACTTATACAGTCCTCTGCTTTTTTTTTTTTTTTTTTTTTTTTTTAGTTCTGATTCTGATTCTATAGCTTTTAAAATTTAGTTTTTTTGCTGCTTTTCTGCAAAGGTTGTTGGCTTTTTTGCTGGTGGTGTCTAGAGGCTGCAGTGCAGTCTCAGTGTGATTAGGCAAGATAGCACAGCCTTGGCCCCCACAGCCACAGCCATTCCCCAGGGGAGTCACACAGGGTATTTTGCTGTCCTCTGTTATATTCTGGCTTTGTTTCCACTGTCTTTCAATTTTTTGATGCTTTGTTCAGATTTTTGCTACTTTTTTTCTCTTGTCAAGATGCTATCTTCACAGTAATTTGGTTTTGAGTGTCAGTGGGACTGAGACGTGTAACTTCCCTCAGTCACCATCTTCCCAGGAGTCAGAGATGATTTTAAGAAAGGCCTAACATGACTCAATTTATAACTTTAATACATCTTGTTGGTTTCTGTATAAATTGCTAGCTAAAGTACAACAAAAATTTGAAAGTAAGCAAAAATGAGTGGTTACATCTCCCAAGTGTTCATTCTCTTTTGTTCATTCTAAAATATTTAAGTGCTGATTTTGGGACACACACTGTTCTAGTTGCTCAAGATACAGTACAGTTTAACCAAGTTCAAACATGAATCATGAAGCTTCTTGTCTGGGAAGAAACACAGTGATTAATTAAATAACCTAAGGATATATAACAAACATTTGCAAAAGTGCTTGAAAGAAAAGCAATGGAGTATCCTCTGAGCAAGTAACAATGGATCCAGGTCTGACTAGGAAGTCATTGAAAACTATACATCAAGGCAATCAAAGGAATGAATTGAGGAAGACTAATGTTATTTACCCTAAGTTCAAAGAAGTGTTGACTGAATTTTAAATGTCCATGGATGGCAAGGATTGAAGGATTGACATGATTCAATGTAACAGTTTTCTTTGGTTGTGTGTGTGTGTGTTGTGTGTGTGTGTGTGTGTGTGTGTGTGTGTGTGTGTATTTCTGGGAATTGAACCCAGGGTTGAGCCCAGGGAGATTTTTCCTCTGGGTTGAGCCCAAGGAGATTTTTACCTCTGAACTACACCCCTAACCCTTATTTTTTCATTTTGGAAGCAGGGTCCTGCTAGGTGGCTGAGAGTCTCACTAAGTTACTGAGACTGGCATCTAATCTGCAATCCTCCTGTCTTAATTTCACAAATATTGGGATTACAGGCATACACCACCACCCCCAGCTATCTGGTTTTTTTTTAATTGACAAAAACTAAAATTAAAAAACAACAAGATGTTTTGGAATACTTTTACACTGTGGAATGACTAAATTGAGCTAATTAAATTATTCCTTTCCTCACATATGTATCATTCTTTTTGTGGTGAGAACACTGGTAAGTTTTACTTCTACATTACATTGTTATTAGCTACAGTCACTATGTTGTACAATAGATCTCTTGAATTTATTCTTCCTAAGTGAACAATGTGTTTTCTGGCTCTATGCACACCATACCTTCAATAACACCCTCTGGTCATAATAGTTCTGGAAGATGCTGTGGCTTTTTTCAAGGCAAATAAAACATGAAAAGTCAAATTGTTTATAAAAATAAGCCCATCTTAACTTATCATTTATAGAAGCAAGCTTTCATATGATGGCTTGCCCTTTGAAAATCTTAGAGCTTAAGATATTTTAAAACTTTGTAATACCAAGTTCTTAAATTCCAAAGATTTGGCCTTTTGCTATTATTATTTAAAAGCTATTCTGTGTATTAGCAACTAGGGAAGTAATTACATAACTTATTTAAAATATAATTTTATAGTTTCTATTAAATTGTTTTAATTACATGCATTGGAATATACAGAACTTGAAACTAATTTTTTTTTTTTTTTTTTGCAGTACTGGGGATTGAACTCAGGGGCATTCTACCTCCGAGCTATACCCCCAGCCCTATTTTTTATTCTTTATTTTGAAACCGGGTCTCACTAAGTTGCGGAGTGCCTCACTAGGTAGCTGAGGCTGGCCACGAACCCGGATCCTCTGGTCTCAGCCTCCCGAATGCTGGGATTATAAGCATGTGCCACCACGCCCGGCTTGAAACTAATTTTTTGTCATGTAACATTTTTTGCCATATAATTTGGGGGCAGAGGCAATGGCTATTAATATTTTATATGAAAAATAATTACTATATTTTAGAAAAATAAACTTCTCAGTTCAATTTTCTAGAGATCACATTCAATGGCCTTTCTTAAATTTAAATCTCCATATGTTAAATTCAGAGATTAAAATGCTATGTCCATTACTAGTTATTTTCTTGTCATTCAGCATATTCTCAAGAGAAAAACATACTACTAAGATTTTATAGGATATTTGTTATGCTTATTAAAAGAAATGGTTATTTAGTTTTTGTAAATGTGTGAATTTTAACATCAAATTGAGCATTTTCAATACTATTAATACATTCTTCTGTTTTAATTATATTAAATGCAAACTTATAATTCTATCATAAATATTTTTAAAAGTAAATGATATTTATCCCAGAATTCCTTTCATATAATGAAGAATAACATACTGTCCAAGTTATTTTCTTTTTCTGGATAACGATCTGCCTCTCACATTGTCTTCATTGACAATGATATCAAATAAAAGAAGAGATCATTCAAATCCATTGGGCTTCCTATATGAAAAGTAATTAGAGATAACTACCCTCATATCATGTCATGAATATTGTTTATGTGGAATGATTCAAGAAAAGAAAACTATAGGCCTATATCATTGATGAACTTAGATGCAAAACTACTAAATTAAATACTAGCAATGCTCATTCAAAACCACATCAAGAAAATTACATACCATGACCAAGTCAGGTTCATCCCAGGGATGCAAGGCTGGTTCAACAAATGAAAAACAATCCATGTAATCACCACATAAACAGAATCAAAGAAAAAAATCACATGATCATCTCAATTGATGCTGAAAAAGCATTTGACAAGATTCAACACCCATTCATGCTAAAAACACTGCAGAGAATTGGAATAGAAGGAACATAACTCAATATCATAGAGACAATATACAATAGGCCCACAGCCAACATCATATTAAATGGAGAAAAATACAAAGGTTCCTACTAAAAACAGGAACAAGACAAGGATGTCCATTATCACCTCTTCTGTTCAGTATAGTACTTGAGATTCTAGCCACAGCAATAAGGCAAGAGAAGGAAATCAAAAGGGTAAAAATAGGGAAAGAAGAACTAAAACTATCCCTTTTTGCAGATGACATGATACTATACTTAGAAGATCCAACAAACTCAACTGAAAAACTTAAGGAGCTGATCAACAAGTTCAGCAAAGTGTCTGGATACAAAATCAATCTTCAAAAATCAGAAGTGTTCCTGTATGCCAACCATAAATCCACTGAAAAAGGAATCCAGAAAACAATTCCACTGACAATAGCATCCCCAAAATAAAGTACTTAGGGATAAACCTAACCAAGGAGGTAAAAGACCTCTATAAGGAAAACTATAAAAAGTTGAAAAAAGAAATTGATGAAGACCTTAGAAGATGAAAAGATCTTCCATGCTCTTGGATAAGCAGAATAAATATCATCAAAATGGCCATCCTCCCAAAAGTGATCTATAGATTCAATGCAATAACCATTAAATTACCAAAGTCACTCCTCACAGACATAGAAAAATCAGGCCTTAAATTCATCTGGAAAAACAAAAAGCCCAGGATAGCCAAAGTAGTTCTTAGCAACAAGAACCATGCAGGAGGTATCACAATACTTGACTTCAAACTCTACTACAAAGCCACAGTAATAAAAACAGCATGGTATTGGCACAAAAACAGACACATAGACCAAAGGAGCAGAATAGAAGACTCAGAAACAGACCCACAGGCTTACAGTGAACTGATTTTTGACAAAGGAGTCAAAAGTACACACTGGAAAAAAGATAGCCTCTTTAACAAATGGTGTTGGCAAAACTGACTAACCATATGCAGGAGAATGGAAATAAACCCCACTTTCTCACCCTGCACAAGAGTCAACTCACAGTGTATCAAAGACCTGGAAGTCAGGCCAGAGAGACCTTGCAGCTTCTTGAAGAGGGCATGGGATCAACACTTCAACACATAGGCACAGGTAAAAACTTTCTCAACAAGACCCCAAAAGCACAAGCAACTCAGAAGAAGATCAATACATTAAGTTGAAGAGCTTCTGTGCAGCAAAGGTAACTATCATGAACCTCAACAGAGAGCCCACAGAGTGGGAGAAAATATTTGCCAGCTACTCTTCTGATAGAGTTCTAATATTAAGGATATACAGAGAAATCAAGAAAATCACAGCTAAGAAAACTAATAACCCAATCCAAAAATGGGCAAAGGATCTAAATAGACACTTCACCAAAGAAGACATATAAATGGCCAATAAATGTATGAAGAAATGTTCCACATCATTAGCAGTCAGAGAAACAAATCAAAACTACCCTGATATTTCCCCTAACATCAATCAGAATGGCAATCATCAAGAACACAAACAACAACAACTGCTGGTGAGGGTGTGGAGAAATGGGAACCCTAATACATTTTTCGTGGAATTGCAAATTAGTGCACCCACTTTGGAAAACAGTATGGAGGATCCTCAGACGAATGGGAACCTACCATATTATCCACAATACCACTCCTGGGTATCTACCCAAAAAATGGAAACCAAACTATCAGACCGACGCATGTGTACCTATGTTTATAGCTGCACCATTCACAATTGCCAAACTATAGAAGCAGCCAAGATGTCCATAGACATCAACAGATGAATGGATTACAAAACTATGGAATATGTACACAATGGAATTTTACTCATCCACAAAGAAGAACACAATCATGTTCTTTGCAGGGAAATGGATGGAACTGGAAATCATTATGTTAAGTGAGATTAGCCAGTCACAAAGAGTAAAAAAGCATATGTTCTCCCTAATATGCGGATGCTAGAAGAAGATGGGGCATAAGAGGATCTCCATATGAAAAAGGAGGAACCCTGGATAAGCAAAGAAGTTGACTTAACTGAAGGAGACACCCTAATGTACATGATATACTTTCACAAATATATCAAGGTCAATCACTAAACTGAACTTGAGAAGGAGGGAGGGCGAGAGAGTGGGGTGGGAATTGGGGAAGGGGTTAAATGAAAAATGCATGCATATATGCCTTTATCAGCTTATACCTAACAAAGATGTATGTTTACAATGCACCAATTTTATATAAAAAATAATAAAAGAAAATGTAGGGTCAGATCAGATTTGAATATTATCTAACAGTGAAATTGGAACTATAGTAAATAAAATGTCCAATGGTAGACATCACAGAAGAAAAATATTTGATCAATGTCTAAATCTTGGAAATGTTACCTACTGAGCCAGAGAAATCTCTGTGTCACAATATTTGTGAAACTTTGAATAATTCAGACAACTTCCTAGGGACTAAGGTTTCATGACATGTCATAGAGTAATGAACGCTAGGAGGTAGGATAAGCAAAATGATCATTTTACATTTTAATAAAAAAGATGTTGATTTTATTTGAAAGTTTTACCCAGTGCTACACTAGGATTTTAGACAATTTTATTAACTATACAAATGCTTAAATTAGTAAGATTATGATATATTTCTTTTAAACATTCCACAATGGAGGATTCTGCTATACTGTCTTTAGTATGGTTACTAAAATACCTGGCAGAAAACTGACTTTAGTAACCATACTGTACAGTATAGTAATAGTATAGTTTGAAGTCACATACCATACATTCAAGCCGTGCTATTAGGGCTCAAAATCACCTTAAAACACCTTTCAAGCCGGGCGTGGTGGT